>JAPVLV010000024.1:11215000-11815000 GCA_029168935.1 Oxyria digyna | reverse complement strand
GGAAGAAGGGTAAAATGTTGGAAAATCCAAAAGTTTTTTATGTAGGTTAGAAACCACTTCTATAGTACTCTATATACTTAGGGCAACGTGCCCAATATTTTCTTTTTTTTTTGGTCGAAGTGCCCAATATTTTCTGTAATAAGTTCATAACTCACAGTTTTAGAGAAAAGTTCTGGTGAGAACAAGGCTTTACTTAGAAAAAATGAAGTTTTTCGCGATCACATAACAAGCTAATGTTCATAATCTGGGCGATAAATTTTTTTGAAGTCATTTTGAGAAGAAAAAAACAAAAAAAAACCCTGAAGTTCGCAGTAATTACAAGTATGTCACCGCATCCCTCACCGAAAACTTTCAAAATTGTTTATAGCGTAGATTATGCACATTACCATCCAGAATATTAACATTGACGTGTGATTTGTGAACGTGATATGTTCATTTTCCTACGTTAAGAGTTATTTGCACCAGAACTACCTCCCACAATTTACTACTCTCTCTGTCCCTTGATATAAGACTCGGTTTTCTTGGCATCCCAAAAAAATCTACCTATTTTCTTATAATAAACACTATTTTATCTTCTCTCGATAAATTTTTTATGTCAATTCAACTCTTTTTATCTTCTCTCACAACTTTTTCTCCTCTTTTTTATCGGAAAAAAACCCCGCACCCACAAATTTATAACTGGCACCCGCTTTGGGCGCAACGTAACTGCGCCCAAGTTTTTTTTTTTTAAACCCGGTTTCGACTTTGGGCGCATCTGGAATGCGTCCAAAGTGAACCGGCTTTCTTAAAACCCGATTTAAGTATTTAAAATATTAAAAAATTAAACCGATTTAAGTGTCGACGCATCGTAAATGCGCCCAGGGTTTAACAAGTTTAAAAATATCATTATTTTGTAAACCGGGTTATGTATATCATTGTATCGTAAACCGATTTAAACATGGGCGCATTAGTGTTGCGCCGAAGATTAAAAAAAATTAAAAATAGTTGGGCGCAGTTGCAGTGCGTCCAGTGTTAAGTAAAATTAGGGATCAAATTAGGCCTCAGGAGCGCAGCTTCGTCTTCCCCTTCTCTTCTCAGCTTCGTCTTCCTATCATTCCTCCCCGTCTCTTCTCAGTTTGTTGTTTCAAATTAGGGCTCTTTCCCGGCGTAAGTAAAATTAGGGCTCAATTCGGTCTCCTCTTCTTCGGCTATGGATACGACGGATGATAGGGCGCAGGCATAACCGGACGAAGTTGCGCTCGTGAGGCCGACGACTAGGGCATCGGAGGAGGGGGTTGTTGTAATAGAGTCGGATGCACCTCCTCGGAAACGCAATTGGCTTCCTCGAGTCGAGGTGAGTTTATACGCGAGATCTGATTTTTTGTCAAATGTGTAGAGAAAGAGATCTGATTTTTTGTCAAATGTGTGGAGAAAGGGTTGTAATGGTGTGTATGCAGAGATGCTGAACTTTTTTTTACTTGTTTATAAAATTGTAACTGGTGCTATGTTATTAAACTATTGATAGATTAATCTTTTTGAATGGTTAGGAAAAGAGTTTTGACTAGTAGCTTTGACTGGTTGGAATGAATGAATTTCTTGAATGACATACTGTGCAGAGATGTTGAATTTCTTGAATGAGCAAACTTGCTATGTAGGAAATCATGAGTGTGCAGGATTTGTGTGTGTGCATAAATGAGGTGCTTGAATTTGGTGCTTGAATGGTGTGTGTGCAGGATTTGTGTGTGGAGGATTTTATGTAGGAATTCAGTTGTGTTTAAATGCATTCTTTGTGCTGAAATAATTTTTTGACAGTTTAGACATCAAATTGTGCAAGTTTTTGACAGTTTTTGACAGTTTTTGACATAATTGTGCAAGTTTAGATAGTTTATATTGTATATACATACTTGATTGATCCATATGCTTTCGATCAATATTTGTATTAATTCTTTAAATTATTACTAAGTTTTGAAATGATAACAAAACAGGAATTAGTTGAGAATATCAGACTTGCTATGCGTATGGGATGACAGTCGGGAAAAAGGCGTGTCACTCCTTCTGGTCGTAAGAAAAGAACCCCAAGAAACTCCAAGACACGTCGTGTGCAGAGTCCAATCATTCCTCCCGTCGTGTTCAGAGTCCAATCATTCCTCCCGTCATTGCCACTGAAGACCACATCATCCATGACCATCCAGTATGCGCCACCGAGGATCCGGCCATTCCTACTGAGGATCCTATCATTCCTCCCGTCATTGCCACTCAAGACCACTTCATCCATTACCATCCAGTATGCGCCACCGAGGATCCGGTCATTCCTATTGAGGATCCTATCATTCCTCCCGTCATCGCCACTCAAGACCACTTCATTTCCACCGATTATCTTGTTCATGACGATCTAGTATCTCCCACCCACGATCCTGGAGAGCAGAGTACTCATCAGGAAGATGTTGTTATGGAGGACGTCCTGGCCGAGCAGGTCATAGATCTGCTAGCTGAGGAGAAGCTCTCCGAGGGAGTTGATGAACCACCTTCCTTGCTAAAGAGTTATAAGTCTCACATTGCACACCGCATTTGGCATACAGACCCTACTAGACAGCCTCCGGCTGAGATTGTTCGGCATTTGAGATGTCATACACGAGCTACTGATATTAGGGACAGTCGTCGTCATATTCCAACAAAGACAGTGGTCCCATTCCCTCAACACACGGATGTTGCCTCTTTTTCAAGATACGAAACATGTTGTGAACACTGCTTGGGGCACCGGTGTATTAGTATATCTGTATAGAAACTTAGGCGAGGCGTCTCGTAGTGGAGTGGCGCTGATAGCTGGTTGCACTGCTTTTCTTCAGGTATAGAATTGATTGATAGTTTATTATTTTAATTGTTATTATACATAATTATAATATGTCCAGTTAACTTTTAAACTGTCTTTAATCTGCAGTGTTGGATATGGACATGAAACACTACATCGTCTTGTATATCACCGTTTTGAAAGTATGTACAAAACTTCCCGATCTCAACATATTCAGCTCTGAGACGAATGTCATCATCATCTATAAGATCCTTAGCTTCAACGCCCTTCCACTTGATTTGCTTTCAAAACATATCAATCTCTTATGGCACCAACAGGTAATCCTCCTCTAGATAGATCCTGATCCTGTGTGGACACGGTAATCCTAGTCTGGTTCTCTACCACGTATCATTACATTGTTCATCTTTGGGTACCAATCCTTTCTCGATTCGACAAATTTGCTTTAATAGAATTTTCAAGCACTCATATGAGACCACCCTTAGAATACGCTGGAAAAACACCATCAATGAATCATTTTGGGGGTTTTTGCATAAAATCACCCGCTATATGTCCAAATTTGCAAGTAACCACCTGTTATAAGGCTATTTATAATTAACCACCCAAATTGTTAAATTTTCTTACAATCAACCACCCCTTAACAAATTTCGTCATTATTTCCGTTAATAAAGTAAAATGACGATTTTACCCTTATACTTTTAAAACAGAAGCAAACAAATTGAAGGGTAATATGGTAAAATCACTAAATCGTTTTTTAAAACAAAAAACCCCATCATTTTTTAATATCTTCTTGGGTGACATGTACAAACACTTTTTCATCTCCGTCTTGATCTTGTGATATTGATCCATGAACATATTATCGATTATATGCACAATGAAGTTCAACCCTCCAACGGAATTAACAAACATTCTCTTGAGCATAGAGTATTGAGACTCGACCCAGAATAAATACAAAATTTATAGAATTAACAAATATTTAGATATCCACAATTTTACTCGGTGTAGAATTTGCATTTACCTGTTTGATGATCTTGTGGCAAAATGTAGAACATCATCGCACCATGCACAAACTAGTTTTTCCTTATGGGGAGTAAGGCAAACATCATCGACGTAAGTACTCAGACCGTCCTTCCATTTCAACTTGAAATATGCAAGTCGTTCCTCGTACTCCTCCACAGTGTGTGACCTTAGAACCCGCCGGACACTACTCGACAGATAATTTAGGCAACAATTTTTCCCTACAGCATATGCCCTAACATTCCGATCTACATGGACCTGACACAAAAAATGGCGCACATTTGGAAACACTATATCCACCGCCTTGATGAGTCCAAGATCTCGATCAGACATGATACACAAGGGTGTCTTATTCTGAAACAGTCAATCTAATCGCTCTAGTGCCCCTACATAGTGCTTTGCTGTCTCTTGACTCATAAACATAAGAGCAATGCAATATGTACAGTGGGTTGAAGTAAACCCAACAATCTGGAATAACGGCATACCATATCTAACACGCAACAAAATAATCATTTAGCCACAAATACATCTTTCAGATGTTCTAAATATAAATTAATTAAAATATACTTGTTTGTTTTGTAGGTCGAATCCATAATGACAACATTCAGATATAGTTGCAACAAATGTCTAGCGATTGGGTGAGAAATAAAAAGATCGCTCAAAACCCCCTTCCCTTCTTTGTTGGTTTTAGTCTCATGATCTGTAAAATATCCTCTGTCGTTCAAAAACTTTAATGTGTATTGGACCACACTTAGATCGCCCATGGTTTTCAACCTTTCCTTAGCCTTGCAACTATACACTTGACTTCTTGATGTCATGCAATTTGGATCTTCGTCCATAAATTCTCTCCAAATAGCCTTCGGTTGTGTGCCACACATTGAAGCAACCACCACTCTCTTACGTTGCTCCTTCGTAAGTCGTCCCGGAAATGCATGCCCAATCAAATTTTCGTCAAGCTCATGGTTGTGGCAACCATATATTAATGACCTTTAATATCCACGTGGAACCTCCCTTTTTCCAAATCCCGTGCAATTGAAACGGACATAGATTTTTTCTTGATCTACTTTCATTTTTTATCTTCAGAGGGAACAATCAAGCCATCAACCATCTTGATCTTCACTCCCGCTTTATATTTCCCAGATTCCTCACAATGTAATATGTTCATTTTGTCCTTCCATGACTTGCATGTGGTAATCACCATACACAATCCATAACCGACATTCCTAACCCAATCTCTCAAAGGATCGATACTGATCCACTCTTCATTAGTATTAAAATGCTGAGAGAAGTCTTGTGAAATTTTTTGATCCTATATGATTTATATATTAGAAACTATCAAAAAACTCTCATGCAAGCCCAACAATCCACACTAATTAAACTAGATGTATTATCGTGTATTTACAAAAAAAAACAAAGAGAAGCAACTATCACAATCCACACTAACTAAACTAGATGTCTAACTACGAAATATTCTACAAAAGTAAATAATAATAAATAATCAAACTTAGCTTAAACGACAACTAATTGAACATAAATGATTATTTACATACCGGAAAGCAACAAGAATCGAGTGACTCAAGACCGGGATCATCATCTTCATTCACTAACGTATCCATACTTGAAGACTCGCTCTCTGACGGCCTCCTCCAAGACGACATCTCACTTGAAGAAGACATGCTATCAATATTTTGATTTGCGAATTTGGTTGCTCATCACTTGAGAACACATGTATATATATAGAAACATAAAATCCCAACGTTCATATTTTTCCCGTTAAAAGACGGCCTGATCCATGGGCGCACTATGGTCGCGCCGAAGGTGACCGTTGCTTTTGTTAAATTCCCGCTCAGCCATGGGCGCACCTTACCTGCGTCGAAAAAACTCGGCATTTAACTCGGCGCAACCGTACTGCGCCCACCGGACCGTATTAATGAACCCATATAGACCAGTTTCAGTATATGATTAGTTTCTGGACCCTATGACCGCATCTGAGATGCGCCCAACTGGTTTAAAAAACCCGAATCGGTTTTTCCCGTGTTCATTATTTTATATTGAATGTTTTTGAACCGGCTTGGGCGCATTACGGGTGCGCCGATATTTGAGTTGGTTTTTTTGGCGCAGTTTCGATGCGCCCAAAACAGGTGTCAATTATAATTTTCCGGGTGCGGGGTTAAACACCTTTTTTATTCAATCACTTTATCCTTCACTTTTATTACGTTTTCACCAAAATTACACGCTCAAATAGAAAATAGCTTCATCAAATTCTTGCTTGTATGAGCCCAGTAAAACTTAGTTTACCGAGCTTGAGAAGATCATTAGATTGCTCGTACGCCATGAAAGGGAAGAAAGAGCAGTGAGAGCTTGCTCAGCCGATCTTGATTGATCTAAGTTAGCATTCATTGTTCTACCGAGCTACAATACATGTTGGTTGGTTTACTACAATCTAAGTGCATAATGTACCTACCTCTTGAGCTAGAACGAGCTAGTGCGATTGTGTGTGATCACTTGCAAGCAAAATCTCCTTCTTCACAAGCTCAAATATCTCCTTGATGCGGGCAGCAAGCTTGTCATTAACGTTTCGTGTGATTCGCTGCCTAAACATGTTGCTTTTCAACCACTCAATCCCCAAATACACATTGCAATCACATCCTTCCTTGTCGTCGTGTTCTTCGGTCTGATATCTAACATGCACCTGCGAGTGAATTTGAAGAAGAAAACAAATGACCTAGACTTGAAGTGAATATCTAACTGCAAAATGAGAATCAAGAGATAACATACATGGAAGTATTCGCTGAATGGAATGCCTTGAAGCACCATAACTTCATCAACTACCCATCCATTATTTTCATCTTTAAGACGGGATTTCTTCTGGAGGCAGTTCACCTCACCTCCAAACACAGAAACATGACGGCTAAATCTGTAAGAAACCCGTCTCTCATAAACTCGAGGTTTTATTTCCTCCCATTGTGTAGTCGTGTAGTCTAGACAGCCAGATTTTGCCATCACCTTTTGCTCCAGTACTCCACCATCAAACATTTTCAGCAACAAAGTCAACTACACATTCAATAACAAATTCTTCAGAAAAACAAATACTGTCTCTGAGACAATGCAGAATAAATCATGGTCTGAGATAAAAAACAGACGTAACTTACATCAACAGGGAGATCTGCAGAATAGATCTTTATCATATTTGCATCCAGAGAATGAACAAGTTCTGTGTTCTCTCGTGAAACACCTAGATATTCTTCATCAACCTGATCATCCGTGAGTATAGCTTTCTGATCAGGAACAAGCGCTCTCGCTTTCCATAAGGCCTTGATTGTTCTGTCAATTATAATCTTCTCTCCTTAGGGGAAGAGAACGAGTGTACAGATCTTCTAATATAAAAGATAAGATTTTTCACCTGCTGGCAACATCGAATGATGCAAACGACTGGAAGTAGAATTGGAGCCTGCCTTCTTGATCTTGAGACTTGGCACCATGTTTGGCATCTTCACCCCTTCCCTTTCGTAGCACTATGAGTAGTGTCGGGCTGCCAATAGAAGCTAGAGATGGAGGAAGTACTTCGATATCTTCAATGTCTTCCCAGAGAAAGAAGAATTTGGTTCTGTGTCCAAACAAATTGCCATGGAAACCAACAATCCTGGCTGACAGGAAAAGTCGACCCTACACCAAAAAGAACAAAACTAGCCTGATTTTAAAGCTTGAGCAAGTTTACTATTGTGCTTCAAGTTAGGCAAAGCTGAGCTTTCTACATACACATGGCAAAAAGAGATTTTGATGTTTGATGGTCGAATTGTTTCTCATGAGGATAAGAAGACAGTCATGTGAAAAAGTTCAAAGACTATGCAAGACAGTTAACCTGCAACAGGAATTTCCTCCTTAGATAGCATAAGTAGTCCTTGATCAAAAATTCTTCAGGTGGTAACCCAAACAGCTTCTGAAATGCTGAATTTTTGTGTGGTGACCTTAGATCCAACTGTCAATGCAAAAGCGTATATATTGAAAAAATTGTTCCGGAATGAAATTAGCAGCAAAATGAGAGAGGAACTAATATTTCAAACTGACTACGCAAACTGTTAGAAAGAACAGTTTTACTTTTACTAAGTGAAATTTTCTTAATTGAAGGTTACAATCTTAGAGATGGGGCCTCACCTTTTTACCAACTTCTTTCTCCATTTTTGTCAGATATTCTTTAACGGTTTCAACTCCGTTGTTGTTTTCCAAAAATACTCTCAAATGCAACTTCGACTGCAAGGACATGGCAAGCTTCCCTTCAAGAGGAATCCATAAATCAGCCAGCTCATTGGATGTATGCTTCAGGAAGTTGATCTCGGCATGCCCTAACGAGGATGCTTGATCAAATGGCCCATCAAAATCAAAAACCTCCACATCCAACACAGATGGTGGCTCTTCTGAAGCATCAAACTCCAGTATCTCTGCATAAGATATTCACCAGACCGAACTGTTCAATAAAAATCCCACACATAAAACTTATAAAAAGTGATAAAAAAACACAGCACGCAATGTGGAACTTCTCACCATTCCACTGAGGGGTACATGTTTGAAGCTGGACAGAGCTTGTTCTTGTTTTACCGTTGCATGTCAAAACAACAAAGGGGTCTGAAGAAGATCCGCTTGAATCCAAAGCTGCTAATTTTTCAGCTTCAATTACAGCAACAGTTACTACCCATCCATCCCCTTGAGCTTTCACTCCATGATCACTTCCTGATCATATATTTCAGAGTGAGGAGATTGTTGATCAGCAAAAATTAAATTGCAAAAGAATAAGGATAAGTGTGAAAAGAACATTAATTGAATATTAAAAAGTTACCCATCTGTAATCTAGCATCAATGAAGTACGTAACCATCTTATGCACATGTTGTAAAAGTAAAATGAGAATTCCACTTGTGAGAAGCTCCCCAAAACTGTCAGGCAAATCAATACCGTTAATTTCCAGTCCTTGAGGCAAGCTTCGCTCACACAAAAGCATATGTACTAAGACATATAAGAGCATACAAGTTGCAAAAACTACTGTGGGGTTCCAGAAAAAGTCAACTGCAAGCTGCCAATCAGAGACACGTTCCCTGTGAAGAGTTTCCAAGACATTGTCTTTCTCCATTGATTGAACAGAAAAATTAAGAACTTTGGCATGCTTGGCTAATATATTAGCCAGCTGGTCGAAATTCTCCTTCAATCCTTGTCGTGCTCCTCCTTCAATCATGCCTTTCATCATCGTACTCTGGTTGAACTTAATGCCCCAAGAAATCACTAGGCGAGAGGATTCTTCGCCAGAAGCAAACTCGGGCCCCGGATGTATCTTGTAAAGTATTTCAATCCTGAAAGTACTCCCGTATGGAATATCTGGAGTATCAACAGATACTATAACAGCATATTCATTTTTATCAGCTTTGATATATGTTTGTTCCTCTGTGGCTTTAACAGCCTTCACCAACTTACTTGGAGGTTTGGTATAAGTAACAATTCTTGTTAGAGTAAAAAACTCCTCCATTTTCCCTGTCCAAGACCCCTCTTCCATATCTGTTATTCCTTGTACTTGGGCAAGGTCCTTCCTCAATTGTGATTCTGGTGCAAAAAGAAGAGCATTAAGATCTTTCGAAGGCATTTCATAAATCTGATCAACAAGTACACCCCCGTGTAGGTCCACTGGCATTTCCTGTTCATTGCCTCTACAAAGCATGGTGTTCATGGCTTCTTCAAAGCTGCTTCCAACTATGGAGGTTTCACCTATGCCGTCTTCATATTCAGATGGAGTAGTGCTTATGTCTGAAGACTCATCACTTTTCGATGCTTCCCCATTCTTGCGTAAAAGCTTGTCTAAATGATTGGTAAAAGCCTTGATTAGTTTCTTCTTCTTCGGCGGCTTCTTATGAGTTCGTGGACTCCCAGAATCAGGGTCGGTGTTGGTGAACGGTTCTTCAACTTCACTAGAATCCCTGTTTCTGCTAAAAGAACTGAGAGCTACATCGCTTCTAGAAACATCGTCTTCTCTTCCATGAAGAGAGAGAGTGAGAAGAACTTTTCCTGCATTTTACATGTAATTTCTTCTTCATACTTTGCACAGATCACAAAGGAAAAACATGTGAAATTATATACAGGACAATATGATAGACTTAACACGTCATACTCTTTCCCCAACAACAACAACAACAAGGGAACAGTGGAGATCCTGCATAAGCAAGGTCTTGGGGCTTCAAGATATACTCATCCTATCCCTCAGCAAGTCCAGAGGATATTTCTTAAGACTCTAGTCCATAATTACCAACACTTACATAATGCTTATGATCGAGTATGAAATCAGGAACAACTCACAAACAGCAAAACACAGCTGAAACTTAGATTAAAGCTAGGAAACAAGGATAAATCTCAAGAGGGGCATATCCCTAATGCCCGATTTCTCTACTGAATTCCTGGATATCTCAAAAGTAGGGCTATTCCCCTCTATATATACTAATAACACACACATAAATGCCCTTGCTAACAGCCTAGATATTTAGTGTCCTAACAGCTTACTAGTTAGATTTACTGATCTTTAGATTCAAACAAAAACATACCACCCTAACATATCTACGCTGAGAAATTATTGACTACAAAATGGGCTCATTCTATCAGAAGTTGAAATCAGCAGCAGTAGAGAGAATGAAAATTAGGGTTTGAAAGAAGCAGCAGTAGAGAGTAACATACCACAAGTGTTGTTGTGGTTATGGTGGAGAGTAAACCAGGTAGGCGAATTAGGGTGGTCAGTGAGGGACCAAAGAGGGATCCGGAGGTGACCCACCATTACCAAATGGGGATCATCGCCATGACGTTGGTAAACAGAAAGGCAGAGTTGATCGGCGGCGATATCTCGGACTCGGAAGACGAAGTCCTCGTTCCAAACCGGGTCGGATCCGGAGGCGGCGAGGGTGCGGGTCTGGGTTTTGGAGGTGCCCACATGGAGCTTGGCGTAGGAAATGGTGTTGTTTTTTAGGGGAAGATCTTTGGCTTCGAGCACGTACACGTAAAGCCTCATCGAAGAGGTTGTGCTGGTGGAGGATTTGGAACTGCGATTGGAAATGGAATTGGGGGAGAAGAAGAAGAAGAAGAAGAAGAAGAAGGGATTTCCATTTCAAATTGGGTGGCGTGAAAAGAGAACGTGGATGTGCGAGAAAAGTGACACGCAGATGCCCTGACTAAAACAGAGAGAGGAGGCGGGCGATATCAGAAATGGCGGGTTTCCAGATTTGGAACTCGATGCTTTTCTTTTTTTTTATTATTTATTAGGAAAGCGTTTAGGGGAGTATGTTTACCGAGAAACAGACTCTCCTAGAGCGTCCCGAAAGACGAGATCATGGAGATCTGGATAGGATGCCAAATCGGGTGATTGGGTGAAGTGGTGCATTTTCGCAAGATGGTCCGCCACTCCATTAATCTCCCTAAAGACATGGGAAATGCGATAAGATAGAAAATGTCGCAGGTCAAGATTTATGTCTGTAACTATTAAGTCAATTTCCCATGGGCAAGCCCACACGCCGTTTAAGGCCTTAATAAGGTGAAGATTATCACCTTCAATCTCAATGTGAGAGATTCCAAGTTGGATAGCCGCTCTGATGCCCAAGTGCATTGCGAGGGCTTCCGCAGTAAGAGTTGAGATGAATCCAAGGTTACCATTCTCCATATGGATTGGTTTTCCCAAGTGGTCTCGAATGATAGTGCCAAAAGATGCAGGTCCATTTGATGGAACCGATGCATCCACATTTAATTTGACATAGTTGATTAGTGGTTTTGTCCATTTGATTTTTGCCCTTTTACGTCGTGTAGGTTTTTTAGTTAGTCTAGGCTCGTTTCCATCTTCATCTGTTTCCTTTTTTGTTTTAGCCCATTCAGTTCTATGCTGGTTAATAAATTGTAATATGTTAGGTAATTTATTAAATTCACCTTTGTTGAAAGTCTTCTTGTTTCGATAAAACCACAAGGACCACCAAATAATAGTGATTTGTTCTAAGTCACTTTTATTTGTCTGTTCTCTTAAGTTATTTAGTAATGTTATGATTGAGCATTCCTCGTCATAGATTTCGTCTAATTTATTGGTATAGGAATCATTATACTTGTTCAGAGCCTGACGGGTCTCAGCACATTTAAAGAGAAAATGGTGGATGTCTTCATAGCAGTTATTACAGTTAGGACAATTGGTAGTAATTGGGGTATGTCTTTCAACCAGTTTCACCCGAGTTGGAAGAATTTCTTTTGTGATTTTCCATAGGAAGGTTTTAATCTTTGGTGCTATATCTAGTTTCCAGATCCACTCATTGGAGGATGGTTGAAGATGTCTATTTTCGTATATCATCTCAATAGCACTACGCGTAGAGAACCAACCATTTTTACTTGCTTTCCAGTACAGTCTGTCTCGAATGTGGTTTATCGGGATTGGGTAAGATACTATTTTCTTGATAGATTGCTCATTAAAGTACTTCCTTAATTTAGTATGGTTCCAGCTTCTATCTTCATTGAGGAACTCAGCTATGTTATCTTGGTTGTTAATAGGTTCTTCTGTGTATATTTGATCAATTAACTTCTCTGGGTACCAGTTATCTTCCCAAAATTTTATTGTTTGCCCATCGCCTACTTTCCAGATGAGACCTTTTGTGAATTCTAGGATTAGTTTGGTCATTTGTGACCATTGCCATGATGCTTTCTTATCTTTTGGTTTTTTGTACCTGATAATGTTTGTTTCTTTAAGGTATTTTTCTCTTATAATTGTTACCCAGATGTTGTTGGGTTCTGCTAGTATCTTCCATATTAATTTCATTTGCAAGGCTACATTCATGTCTCTACTGGTACGCAACCCTAGACCACCTTTGTCCTTAGGCTTGCAGACATCATTCCATTGAATCATTGGTCTTTGGTTTTCGCCTTTATTCCAGTAAAATTTACGATTGATTTTGTCAAGTTGTTTATGAGTTGTGTCTGGTAGCATGAAGCTTTGCATAATATAGTTGGGTTGAGCTGCTAGGTTTGTTTTAATTAATACTTTTCTACCTTCCATTGAGAGTGAGTTGGCTTTCCATTTTGTTAATTGTTGATTTGATTTTTCTACTATTGGGAAGAAAGTGTGTTGTGTGACCTGCTCGTTGATTATAGGACATCCTAGGTATTTCTCCAGGGCTGTTGATTGGTTGACTTGGAAAATTCGTTGTATATGGGATTTTGTTGAATTACTTGTGTTCGTTGTTACTTGGAAGGCAGATTTATGGAAGTTGACTAATTGTCCTGAAACTGCACAATAGTCATCAATAATATCTTTAATTGTTTGACAAGTTGATTGTTTTGTATCCGAGAAGATGATTATGTCATCTGCAAATGCAAGAAAAGGGATTCTAGTCCCTCCTCTAGTGATTTTGATTCCTATTGGGTTTTTTTGTTGGCTAGCCGCCATTTGTAAGTTTCGAGTGAGAACTTCAGCACTGATTATGAAAAGAAATGGTGAGAGTGGGTCTCCCTGTCTGAGGCCCCTGCTTGGAAAGAATTGTTCAGTTGGTCCTTGGTTTACTAGTACCGAAAATGAAACTGATTGGACGCATTCTTTAATCCAATTAATGAATTTGTCACAGAAACCAAATTTTTTAAGGGTTTGGAGAAGGAATGACCAGTCAACCCTATCATATGCTTTTTCCATGTCTAGTTTCAGTCCTAGCCATCCATCTTTCCCAGTTTTTGTTTTGAAAGAGTGGAACACTTCGTGTGCAATTAGTACATTGTCCTGGATGGATCTATTTTTTACAAAAGCCCCCTGGAGAGGGTGCACAATCTTTTGGACGACCCTCTTCATTCTCTCTGTAATTATTTTAGATATGACTTTATAGACCGTATTACAGAGGCTGATTGGTCTGTAGTGGTTAGTGGTTCGTGGGTTATCATTCTTTGGTATAAGAGTAATGAAGGTGTGGTTAATTTGTTTAAGCATTTTTCCTGAGTGAAAAAACTTTTGACGGCTTTGATTAGGTCTGGTCCAACAATGTCCCAATATTTTTTATAAAAGCCAGAGGGCATTCCGTCTGGACCTGGTGTTTTATCCTCTCGGATGTCTTTGATGGCCTCGGTGATTTCCTCATTTGTTACATTTCTGGTAAGCTCAGAGTTGTCACTGCTTGAAATTTCGGGTTTGATATTTTTCAGAATAGTATTAATCTTGTTTTGATCAATGTGTTGTTTCGTGAATCTCTTAGTAAAGTCGTTTTTGATTTCTTGTCTGATATTCTCCTGTCCTAGTATTAGTGTACCTTCTGTAGTAGTAATTTCCTTAATGTTCTTCCTAGCTCTTCTCCCTGAAGCCACTCGGTGAAAGTATTTAGTATTGGCATCACCAAATTTTAGTTTGGTAGTTTTTGCTCTCTGGCTCCAATATGATTTTTGGAATGATAATAGATTTTGTTTTTTGCATATAAGATTATTTTTCTTAGCTATTAGATTCTCCAGTAGAGAGTCAGTTGGTGTTGTTTGGATTTTGATAAGTTCTTCTTCTACTTTCTTAAGTTGCTCAAAGATATTCCCAAATCTTGTTTTATTCCATTCCTTAGCTTTCAGTTTAAGTAGTTGTGTTTTTTTTGTCAGTTTGAACATTGGAGTTCCTTGGTATTCACTCCTCCAGACTTGTTGCACCAAGTTGGTAAAGTCTTTTCTTTTAGTCCACATCATTTCAAATTTAAAGGGTTGAGCTTGGATGCTTGTATTGTTTGATATGTCTGTGGATATAGGGCAGTGATCTGATGAGGAAAAGGCATGATTTTTTGTATTTAGTAGAGGATACCAGCTCATGATCTGGTGTTGTACCATTGTTCTGTCTAATTTTTCCCTAATGGTGTTTGTTAGGGTTTTGGATTTTCTCCAAGTGAATTTATTTCCTGATGTTGGTAGGTCAAAGAGATCATTTGCATTTGCAAACACATTTAATCTTCGAAGTTTCCCTTGGTTTGGTATGACTCCTCCTTCTTTATCTTCACTGATAAGAATATCATTGAGATCTCCTATGATTAGGAAAGGGGTGCTAATGGTAGAAATGAATCTGTTAATGTCATTCAAGAATGCGTCTTTATCCTTTTCTTGTGGAGGAGCATATGCAAAAATAATACAAATTTTGGTATTGTTTTCATGATCAGGGTAGTTGAAAGTGATAAATCGGTTATCAATTGTGTGTAGTTTGATGGTTTCGTTTCGTAGTTGGAATTCTTTCCAGACCACTATAATACCCCCTGAGTAACCTATTGCCGGAGAGCATGCCATATGATCAAAACCTGCTTTTTTCCATATTTTTTCATCCGGTATATTTTGTGATTTTGTTTCCACAAGAGCCATTATCTGGATGTGATGAATCTTGCAGAAAGTTTCAGTGTCTAGCCACACATTTTTCCGTCCAATGCCTCAGACGTTCCATAGTGCAATCTTCATAGGAAACTATTGGCTAGGCGATATTGGTGTTCATTCATTATGATTATACCGTTTGATACACTAGTGTATGATGATGTAATGTTTATAGTTTTGTTCCAATTGGTTCTTGACCTATGGTTATTTAATATTCCCTTGTCTGGATTGCTAACTCCATTGCCTTTATTTTTTGATTTGTTTTTGCTTTGCTTACTTCTCAGATTTTCATTGTTATGGGCATAAGCCGATTGGTTTAGTTTGCTTCTTTCCACAAAGATCATGTGTGGTTGTATTTGGTGGGCATCTATGGGCTTTTGTTTTTGAAAAAATATGCCATGACCTATTTGTACTTCGTTTGTTACTCCGTTTGAGGTGGTACCTGTTTTATTATGTACAAACAACCCCAACCTATTCCAGGTCATGGTCACCTTAACAGTCCAATTACACATATTGTCATTTAAGCAAATAAAAACCAGTAACAAGTGCCAATCCGAATTTGCTGTCTTTAATATTTCTTTATGCTTTGCTTCATGAGTCATGCATTTGTTCAGCTTGTTCTTAATATTGTTGTTGCCTCCAGTTCCTTGTTGGTTGTTACATTTGGTTCCTGTAATTGTAAAGTAGTCAGTAAGCAGTGATTAAGAGATTGTTGAGATATGTAAGTAAACTTAAGAAATTGTATAGAAGATAGAGTAATCATTTTATACCATTGTTGTAATTGTAAGAGATACAGATAAGAAAGTGATTTAATTTTATTGAAAAAAAATGCCATAGAGGCATTACAACTAGTTACATTTGGTAGCAGAAAAGCTACATTGCTAAGAGGAAAGATTAAAACAAGGAGAAGATAGACCAATCTCCATAAACTAAGTTGCTGAAAACAAACAAAAGAACACTTAACAGAGGAAATCCAGGAGGGAAACCCATCTAAACATGTTCTACTAGTGTTGATTATTGGAGAAGAAGGGTAGAAACAACTAGTAGCATTGGTTTGAGACTGGTTTTTGGTTGATAGATCATTTGTTGATAACTCCTGGATATAAGGATAATCCATTAAATCTTGGGTTTTTTGTGCCCCATTTTGTGTGAGGAGGCAATGTCATCATCTCCTCCAAAGTTCTTCCTCTTGCTGGACCCCGAGGTGGACATCTCCTGGTTAACTTCAAGTCCCTCCATTTTATTAGCCATGGAGCTAGTAGTATGGATTGAGTGGAAGGAATTGTTGGAAGTGGTTGTGTTGAGTGTTGCAGGATCTTCATCTTCTTGCATTAGTTTAGCCATTTTTACTCCAGTGAACTCCTCTCCATAGTATTCTTCATCCCCATAATCAAGGCCTTCCTCTTCCTCTTCTTGGTTCTCTTTAGTCAGTGGTTGCTGTCTAGTAGCAAGGATTATGTCTTCAAGTAATCTTGTAGGCTTATGGCCTTCCATGATCAAGCCCTCCTCTTCTTCCTCATTGACTGGCACCATGAGACAGTCAAAGGTGACAGGGTGGATATTGAGTTGTTGAGGAAATGCAGGGGGTACTGTGAACTCTTCCTCCTCCTTAGGGGTAGTAACTGTCTGTTGCTCAGTGTTGTTCTTCTCCTTATCATCAAGAGTTTCCTCATTGATTGATCTAGTAGAGTTGTTAGAGTGGAGTGATCCTGAGTTGGAGCTGATTGACCCCGATTGTTCAGTGTTGTAGATGATATTAATCCCTCCTTTGTCATTGAGATAGGGTTTCACACCCAAATGGAAGTTCTCCTCCATCCCTCTGGATTTACCTTGATGTTGTTTTGGTATATTCCAGTCTTCCTCTTCACTGGAATGTTTCTTTGGTTTGGTAAATTGGAGTTGGATCTTCCTAGGAGTGGTAGTTTTTAGAGGGCATCTAATGAAGACATGATCCTTGTCTCCACAGTTGCCACAACCCTCAGGAAAATCCTCATACCATACTGGGTATTCTTTGAGTCCTAGTTCTTTATCCGGGATTAAGACAGTTGTGGTGAGTGTATTTGTTATAGGGATGTTGATGCAGATTCTGTTGAATCTAGCCCAACTTGGTCTTTTCTCAATAGAATCCATTCTAATGAAAGTGCCTAAGCCATGAGATTCAAGGATAATCTTCATGGCTTCTTGGTTGATGAATTCACTTGGTAGCTTTGGTATCCTAATCCAAATATCAATAGTAGATAGGGGATCAAGAGTAGAGTTGAAGTCTGGCTTCCACTGTTTGATGGTGACTAATTGTCCAAAAATATGATATGGCCTATTATTCCATATCATGTTTTTGTCCAAAGGGTTGGAGAATCTAACTTCAAACCATTGATTCTTTTTATCAATGATTTCAAATTCCCCTTTGATTTCACTCCATTCATTTTTGAGTTTGGCTATAAGTTTAGAGAATTCAATCCTATTTCCTAGTACAAATCCTAAGAGTGAGTTGGTGTTTTTGTGGTTTTCTGGTTTCTTGGTGATTTTGGCTAGTTTAGCCAGGTAGTCTACATGATCAAAGTGCATTTTTCCCTTACCTTTGTCCCTAGTTGAGGCTTTTTTTGTTGGGTTCAGTTCTTCCTGTTTGCTGTCAGCTGGAGTTCCCCCTTCTTTGTTCCTGGAAGAGCTTTTCTTGTTGTGAGCTGGGTTGGTTATGTTGCTACCATCCTTGTTGCTAACCTCAGTAGAGACTTCCTTTCTCTGACTGTTAGCCTTGGCTTTAGGCATGGATTCTCTGCCAGAATCCCTCCCCTCCTTGTTGGTCTTTTTGGTTAGAGCATCCTCCTCCTTGTTGGTGATCTTGGCATCACCTGAGATCTTGTTAGAGCTTCTCAAAGAAACTCTGACAGTGTTGGCTTGAGAGGCATTGTGCCTAGCCTTAGCCATCACAGTGGTGGGTGTGGTTCTAGTAGAGTTAGTGTTCTGGATGGAATTTGTTGGGGTTGCAGGCTTGGTGATGTTGCCATTAGTTTCCTCGTGCTCACTGGATCTGGGGGGTGAGCAGAGTACCTCAACAAACGTTTTCCTAGTGTTGTCCATTCTAGTTGATTTCTTAGGAATTTGAGAGTTATAATTCTTGACAGAGAGGAGATGGAGGAAGTTGTGGATTTTGCTAAGCAGTAAACACGCGTATATATAGTAGAAGTGACCATGATTTCTCAGTTTAGATGCATAGAAGTAGGATTTGTGTAAATCAGAGTAAGGAGGTTCAAACCTTTGAGTGCAGGGAGTTCTTTTTGGTTGTTGATATTTGGGGTATATCCATATCATCGATTCCTTCGCCGACCGCCATTGTTGTTCCTTGGGGATGAAAATATCGGAGCTTCTTCCATCCTCCTCTCTGCCTTGCTCAGCGTCGCTCCAGGCCCTTCCTGCTGCTCTTTGTCTCTTTCGCCATGGTCGCAGGTAATACCATTTCAGAGCTACTTTGCACCTGGTTCTAATCGGATCCTTCCTTGGTTTCTTCCTCAGAATAACCAACGCTTTTCTTGCTAGTGAGATGGTGCACCCAGATCGAGAGGTATGGTTTCTCGATTGGAACCCTAGGATAGCGACCACGCCTCGGATACGCACACCGCTCAGACGGCTTCCCCGAGTGTAACCTCCCAGAGCCCAAAGAAGGACTGTGTGACTAACATTATTGCAGAAATTTGAGAGATTTCGAGCATGAATGCTCAGATTAGGGCTAATGGAGTGTTGATTTGGAGAGGAAATTGGGGATTTGGAGTGAGGGCCTTTGAGGCGTGTGGGGGAGCGTTCCAGAGAGGGCATGGGATTGTATTGGGGCGGGGAATTCGATGCTCTTGTTTACTTCCACTAAACGGTTTGTGTTTCACTTTAATTTGTTTTTTCTTAGTTTTCTTCAATGAAGAAAGCAATCGGAGGATTTATCTTTCACGAGATGAGATTTAACAATAAGATATGTTGTATTATTAATATTAAAAAAGAAAGTAATAAATTGATGAGTAAAGTTCAGCATACCGGAACGAAGATACGAACATTGATTACACTAAGATCAACACAAACATTGTGATGCCGGAGAACGAAAACAGTCATTCTTCTGATGAATTGCTTACTCCGTAGTGATCTAGATTATTGGAAAGAGAAAAAACTTAGTTCTTCTTCTCTACTTTAAAACTCAAGAATATTTCACTTCTCATCCTCCTCAACATGCATTTTTTCAGCTATCAAATTGAATAAACTAAGATATAAGTATATTTTAAAATTTAATAATACTAAAATCGGTAACCTGCGCTACGTGCGGGGTCAATAATGAATATTTATGAATGAAACATACACTTATATATATAGTCAAGGTTGCGTATACATTATTTGACGTTTATGATGTTCATTAATTAATCTATCTTGAGATGAAATTGATTTTATAAACAAAAGACATACCTACACAACATTTTAAGAAATTACATTTGTTTTATTAAGTATAAAGTCAATGAATAAATTTGTAAACTTTATTAATAGTGTCATAAACTTTTTGACACAACATTCAACTTTTAATTACATTAGAATATAATATAATAGGATTATTTACAACAAATTTAATAAAAGCCTACTAGTGTAAGGATTGAGGCAACTCCATTTGTAGGATGGAGTTTGATTGGACAATCAAGAACCCTTGTTGATGTTGTCGTGAATTCCCAACAAAATATCGTGTTGATCATGTCATTTAGCCCCATCTCGTCTACGAATTGTTGAACATGTTCATCATCCCCAAGAATCTAAAAGAGGATGTCATGTGTCGTTGGTCCAAATCCACTCGGAAAGGCTCGTCCATGAAACACCGGGGGAGAATATTCTTGTGTTGGGGTTAACATTTTGAGACCACCAAGCTAGTGGTTACAACATCTCTTAATTTAGGATGAGGCGTCCTTGATGCTAGCTCGGATGCTCTTGTTGTTAGCTCAGATGCTCCCGCATTAGAACATGTCGGTTAACATTCAATATACTCTGAATTTTTTTTTATAATGATGTATCTTATTCAAATCTGGGTGTCTTGATAACGTCTATATTATAAATATTAGGTCTTGCATTTTAGTCATTAGGTTAGACGTTATCACGTGTTTATATCTCGTTTTTAGTTGTTTTCGTTGATTTCTTGGAGTTAGATGTCTACACTAGTTGTTTGCATGTTTTTAGGTAATTCTGTGGAATTTGGAGGCGTTGAACGAGACAAGGACATCATTGGAGGATCACTCGGAGCTAAGGAATGTCAAGGGAAGCAAAAGACGACAAGTATGGGCTGTCTAGAGGTTGGCACGGTTCATCACATACCGGACTTAAACGTCATCAACCGCGCAGAGTGAAAAGAGCGTAGGAGTGAGCTTCTGCAGGATGGTATCGTTTGCTACAAACCGTGCCTTTTGGTCGTCAACCGTGCGGTTCTGAAAAATATGCAAAAGTCATGTTCTGTTGTTTGGAACTGTTTGTGACAAAACGTGTCGTTTGGTCACAGACCGTGTCGCACACCTGTTTTGGGTCGAATTATGTTTTGGGCCTTTGCTTGTTTTTGGACCATTTAAATAGTTTTAGGGACGAATTTTGGACCCTCTCTCAACACTTTTCCTATTGTTCTAGACCTAGTTTGGCGCTCCCTTGGAAAGATTGCAACTTTGGAGATTAATTCACTAGATTCAATACCAAGTATTGCTTTCTCTTTAATCTTGTTTATGATTTCCATTGTTATTATGATTTATTTGGTTGTTATTACGATTATGTCTAGCTAAATCCATCTTTTTAGAGTTGGGGTGATCTCAACAATGAATTGGTGAACTTGTGAATGATATTTGTCTGAATTGAAAACTGAAACTTCGTTTGATTCAATTTTAGAGTTCTTAATGCAATTGAGGAAAATTGATTAGACTTTTATTAGGTTTGAGTCTGAAAGGAGATAATCTGATAGATAATTCAGATGGGGTATGAGTCTGAAAGGAGATTACTACTATCGGATCACTAGAATTTGAACCCGAATAATCTCGATTGTTCCTGTGGAGTCCTAAGTTATCGTACAATCTCTAGGTCTGTTTGGTCTTAGCGGAGTGTGAAAACAAATGTTAACCTGGTTAATCCTAGAGTTCTAAATCCTCAATGGGTCGAAATTTGAGTAGCTTTGCGCGACAACGACTGTTAATTTGAGTTTAGGCGCGTCTATTATCGTCTGAAAGGAGTTAGTAGAGATCTTAGATAATTTACCATCAGACAAGTTCAGACTATTTTCAGATCAATATCTGCTGAGTACACCAAGACATTGTTGCGAGGATCCCTGGTCCTAGATACTTCCTTCCATTGATTTTATCCATCCTAGAAAATTTTAATTCTTTGTTTAAAGCAACAATTCTTCTTTCACGGCTTAGCTTACCAGTTTAGTTACGGTGATACTACATTGTCCTCGTGGGAACGACACTTGAAAAGCTACAACTGATCACATACGCTTGTGGGTAGGTTTTTGTCCTATCAAAATTTATAATGATGTATCTTATTCGGTTCTGGGTGTCTCTTTAGATGGACGGTAGAGATGGATCTTGCGTGCTCTCCAGTATGCAGGACTCAAATGATTCCATGCTTTTATTGATACTACGAAGTAATCTATGCTATGATGGGGTTCACAATCGGGCGTTATATGATTTTGTCTTTGGATCATAGTTTGGTGGAACTATGTTGTTAGAATAAATCGCTCTCCATATTGGTTTTTTAGCACTTCCTTTTTATTGTTAGTGTTGAACACTCCAATTGTTTATGTGTAGCAATATGTGGTTTGGGGTCATGATGTTCGTTTTTTTGTGTTTAAGGATTTGTGTTCTTATAATAATCAGCCTTTATGCTTTTATCCACGGCGTGTCGCGTTATTGGATGAAGTAGAATGAATGAATGAATCAATACATAGAAATAGTGTCTGCTATTGAGTGGGCATGCTTGAACAGTTTTTCGGCGGGCCTATGGCAAAACAAAATAACACAACGTTTGTTGTTTAAATCTCGATCACGTTTCTATGTAATCGATCTACATGATGTACTGGTGCACGACTTTCTTGTTGTGCGCCGAAAACGTAGCATCAGTTGGACAAAGTCAGGCGCTTTGCCGAAAAAGTTGTGTGTCGCCATTGTAAGGCGCAATATAGTTGTAAATGAATATTTAAATCATCTTGGCGGCGCGTGGACGCACTACACGTGTTTCCTGATTATGTTCGCCTGTTCAGAATTAAAAAAATATTTACTTCGCCTCTTCGTTGTTTCTCATCACTCTTTTAATTTTTCCCTTCGTTGTTTATTACCTCTCTTTCTAATTCTCAAATTCTTTACTCATACTACTTTACGTTTATTTCATTAGTTCTCTGTTATTGTTGTATATGTTTTGTTGTCTTTCTTTTTAAGGACAAAGATCAGGTACGAATGACTTATTGTACGAATATATGAATACATGCACATTATTCAATATTCACATACAGATTCCTTCACATTCATATATACACGCATGTATTTTCATATATTATCAAATACATGCACACATATTTGAATGTGCATGTATTTACATCTGTATGTGCACGTGAATTTTCCATTCGTATAATAAAAACCATTCGTACCTGAATTTTTCCCTTTTTTTTATTAGGAAAGCGTTTACGGGGGGTCGACTACCTCGTAGTTGATCGCCCTAGAGCATCCCGAAGGATGAGATCTTGAAGATCTAGATAGGTTGCCAAATCGGGTGTTTGTGAGAAGTGGTGTAGTTTAGACAACAAGTTCGTCCGCCACACCATTTATCTCCTGAAAAATGTGGGAAATGCGACAAGAGTGAAAGAGTCTAAGGTCCATCACAATATTTGAAATAGTAAGATCAATTTCCCATGGGCAAGCTCATATGCCTTTAATGGAGTTAGCAAGGCGAAGGTTGTCACCTTCAATCTCAATAGCAGAGATAGCCTCAGCCAAAATTGGTGAAACAAAACCAAGGTTTCCATTTTCCACTTGGATGAGTTTCCCATTATGATCTCTAATGATGATCCTATATGATGTTGGACCAGAGTCGGGCACCGAGGCATCCACATTGAGTTTGACATAGTTATTGGGTGGTTTTATCCATTTAATCTTTGCTCGTTTCCTTCGTGTTGAACTTTTGCTAGGTGCATTCCTCCAAACCTTTTTTGTTGTTGATGTATAAATTTTAGAATACACGGTAGGCTATTAAACCCTGTTTCGTTGAAAATTTTCTTGTTTCTATATAACCAGCTAGCCCACCAGGCAGTGACTAATTGTTTGAGTTTCTGTTTATCGAGTATCGCCCTTATGTCATTTAATAATGAACATGGGATAGCATCCTCATCATAAATTCTATCCAATTTGCCCCATATCTTGGTGTTAATGTTTTTTTATAGTCTTTCTAGTATTGGGACATCTGAACATGAAATGGAGTGTATCTTCATAGCAGTTATCACAGTTGGGACATTTTGCGGTTATCGGGGTGTGTCTTTCTGCTAGTGTAGCTTTAGTTGGTAGAATGTTTTTGGATATCTTCCATAGGAAATTTTTAATTTTTAGTGAAATATCAAGTCCCCAAATCCATTCATTCTAGGAGGGTGATAAATTTCTGTTACAATAGATCATTTTCATCGCACTTTGTGTGAAGAACCATCCATTCTTACTTGGTTTCCAATATAATCTGTCTTGGATGTTATTAAGAGGTATAGGCCGGGTAAGATACAATCTTCCAGGTCCATTGGGCATCAAAATATATTCGTAGTTTATTAGTGTTCAAAGTCTTGTCCTGATTAAGAAATGATGAGATGGTTTCTTGATCATTAATTGGTGCATTTGTATTGACGTAATTCATTCCATTGTATCATAGGGGTATGATTGCCCCCCTTATTACAAAAGAACATTTTGTTAATTTTATCGAGTTTCTTATGGTCTTATTTGGTAACATAAAACTTTGCATCATGTATACTGGTTGGGCTGCAAGGTTTGCTTTGATGAGGACTTTTCTTCTTTCTTGGGAGAGAGAGTCCGCTTTTCATTTTGATAGTTGTTGGTTTGTTTTTTCCACTAAAGGGAACAACGTGTTATAATTAACCTTTTTATTTATTATTAGGCATCCAAGGTATTTTTCTAGAAAATTTGAATGGTTTACTTGTAGGATCTCATGTATATGATGCTTTGCTGCTGGGGAGGTATTGTTTGTTACATGAAATGTTGATTTATGAAAATTGACTAGTTGCCCAGAGACTTCACAACAATCATCAATTATATTTTTGATTTTTTGCATGTAGATTGTTTCGTATCTGAGAAGATTATAATGTCCTCTGCGAAAGATACGAATGGTATTCTAGTCCCTCCTCTTGTAATTTTAATTCCTATGGGGTTCTTACAAATTGTTGCTGCTTCCTGGAGATTTATGGTTAGTACCTTTGCACATATAATGAAGAGGAATGGTGAAAGTGGATCCCTTGTCTCAGACCTCTTGTCGAGAATAAAACTTATCTTGGTCCCTAGTTGACTAGGACTGAAAAGGATACTGTGTGTGTGCATTCCTTTATCCATTGAATGACTTCACATAAACCAAATTGTTTTAGTGTTTGTAAAAGGAATGACCAATATCCACTCTGTCATATGCTTTTTCCATATCGAGTTTCAGCCCTAGCCATCCATCCTTACATGTCTTTGTTTTGAAAGAGTGGTAGATTTCATTTGCTATTAGGATGTTATCTTGGATGCTTCTATTTTTGACAAAAGCACCTTGAAGTGGATGTACTATTTTAACTATTTTCTTTAGCCTTTCTGTTAGAATCTTTGATATTATTTTGTATATAGTGTTGCATAGACTAATGGGTCTGTAGTGGTTAGTGCTCCGTGGGTTATCTTTCTTTGGTATTAGTGTGATAAAAGTGTGATTAATTTGTTTTAGGAGTTGATCAGAATGAAAAAAAGCTTTAACCACTTTAATCACATCTGGGCCAACAATTTCCCAATATCTTATTTATAGAATCCTGAGGGCATCCTGTCTGGGCCTGGAGTTTTGTCCTCCCTAATTTCTTTCAATGTCGTGATGATTTCCATGTTCGTCACTGTTTTGGATAGTTCTACATTGTCCTGGTCCGATATCTCTGGAGTAATATCATTCGGGATTTGCCTTATTTTTCCTTGATTTATATGCTGTTTGGTGAAACGTTTCACGAAGTCCCTTTTGATTTCTTGTCTCACATTTTCTCCACCCGAAATCAATGTTCCTTCTGACGTGGTGATTTCCTTTATGTTTTTTCGGGAGCGATGTCCTGTTGCTAATCTATGAAAGTATTTGGTATTCATATCTCCTAGTTTGATGTGCTTTACTTTGGCTCTTTGTCCCCAAAATGATTTCTGGAAGGCAAGTAGGTTTTGTTTTTTACACAATAGATTATGTTGTTTTGTGATTAGGTGGTCGATGACCAGGTTTTGAGGAGTATTTTGGATGGCTAGGAGGCCCACTTTTTTGAGTTGTTCAAATATGTTCCCAAATCTCGTCTTATTCCATCCTTTAATGTTCGTGTTTAGTTTTTGAGTTTTCTTTGTTAGTATGAACATTGGGCTACCATTTATCACTTCTCTCCGCACTTGTTGGACTAGATTCTTGAAATCTCTACGTTTTGTCCACGTCATTTCAAATTTGAATGGTGAAGCTTTGGAGTTGGTGGCATTAGTGATTTCCAACGATATTGGACAATGGTCTGTGGATGTGAACGCATGGTTAATAGTGTATAGATTGGGGTACTAGTTAAGTACCTGGTTATGAACAAGAGTTCGATCAAGCTTCTCCCTTATCGTGATGTTTAAATTTTTGACTTTTGCCACGTGAATCTATTTCCCACTGATGGAAGATCAACTAGATCATGTTGGCTAACAAGATCATTTAGTCGTTTTAGTTTAGCGTCAGAAGGGGGGATTCCACCCTCTTTATCTTCACTGACAAGTATATCATTATAAATTGACGATAATAATGAACGGGATATTGTTTGATCCTATAAATAGATTCATGTTATTCTAGAAGGCCTCTTTGTCTCGTTCTTGTGGTGGTTCATAGGTCACAATTATGCACATTTATGCTTAATTATCTAGGTCTTTATAGGTGAAAGCAATGGACCTATTATCAATTGTATGGAGGTTGATCGTTTCGTTAACGAGCTGGAAATCTTTCCATAGCACGAGTGGTGTTCACAATTGGCTACACCAATCGAGCTCATTTCAGGATATGTTTGGGACCCAGGACCAAACTACTTGCTCTCCAAAGTAGAAGCCCAACGGACCAACTATGATCAAGTTATGGCTTCTGCAAGGTCTGAAATTGGTTCAGTTCGTTCGGGCGAACCATTTATCCGTTTGGGTTCATTTTAGGATATGTGTCCGTTTTTTTCTTATCTTTCACGTGTTCTAAAATGAGGCCCATTGGATGTCGGGAGCTATTGATATCATCAGATCAATTTCGCGAGGAATACAGGTCAATGGGTCATGAAGAGGATTTCAGCCCAAGGGGCTTGTATGTTGGACAAATCCATTTTTAGCATCTCTTTTTGGGAGTATAGATAATTAAGGTTTTCTAGGGTTTCAGTTTAGATTGAATTTGCCAAAGAATTGATACGTTTAGTTGTTTTAGCTTGTATAACCCTAGTTTTTAGTTGATTGAATTGAAGGTTGTGGATTCAGTTTCCAATTCGATTATGAGAAGGAGTAGTTTGTGGATTTCCAATTGTTCTAGATCAGCCCAAGTTCAAGTTGTTCGTGGATTCGAACAAGGAGGATTCAAACCTTGCTAGAGTTCTTCGTGGATTCGAAGAACTCCATCAAGTCGTTCGCGATCGAGGTGTGGATTCCTCAATGTCGTCGTTCGCTTATCGATTCGTGATTTCGTTGATCCTCTTCCTCCACCGACCAGCCGGCCACCCCCACCACTCTCGACCACCATTAGGAGCAACCGCCGCCGAACAGAAGCCGCTGTCGTCAGATCTGCTGCCGCCGTCCGAGAGCTTCACCGCCGACCGGTTTCATGGCATTCTCGTTCGTCGTTCTGACTTCAAATCCTAGCCATTTTGATCCTACTTCGATGCAGGTGTCATCATTATCTTCATCGACACCGGTATCTATTCTCGAATAAGTTATCCTTTTTATCTGTAGGTTTGGTGAACACATGGAGATCATGTTCTGTGTAGCTTTTTGACATGACTCTAAAGGCCAAAGTGATCCGTTTGTTTATAAGTTGGGTATTACGTTTCTGTTGTTTTTTTATTTTGTTTTTGGTTGGTAATTTTTGCATTTTTGGCATGACCTCTTTGCTTTCCCTTGGTCCAATACATGTTTACATTCTAACAGACCCAAGAAATTCTTCCAGTTTTCTAATGACTACAACTTAATATACAATCCCTTTACATTTAAATCTCATAGTGTAATAAGAAACAGAAAGAATAGAGTTAAATAGATTTCTGGTCTTATAAATGTCCATTGTTGCCATTCCGATCTCATTGACCAAATGGTTCATGTTTGATGTTTTTTTCCACTTGTGTTTTGATTCATTCATCCCAGTAATCCTGCGATTGGTTCCAAATCCTACAGAAACATCCACTGTGTTAGTATTTTTTTTTATGAATACTAAACGAAGGACTTTCTTGTGATAGACATTGTCCAGCCGGGAAGTGTTACTTTTGTGTAAGTGCATCCTCTTGGAAATATTTCCCTGCACCGTGTTGTTTTGCTTAGTTAGTTCTGAGATATTCATCTCTGTTTTGTTGATTTCTTGACAAGTCAAGGACTTATCTTGCCAATAGTATATGCCTATAGGTGAACCATAGGGTTAGTAAGATAGCTAGAAATTTTATAGCATATTATTGATTGGTAGATATATTGAAAATTATTAGACAGTGCACAAGTCAAGTAGAGCAAAGATTTTCATCTCTTAATATCAAAGGAGCCAGCGATGAGGGCATACCAAGATCCTAATCCTATTACAACTTCATCTAGTAAACTAAAAGATAAGAAATAAAAATAGTCAGATTGATAACAAGAGTAGCTAAGTAGAGAGAAATGACTACTAATACATTTTCTCTTGGGGTGGATTATTCTAGTGATATGGAAGACACTCCCAATAGCATTAGTATTTTGTGGATTTAACTTTGGTGATGATGTTGGTGATTCTCTCTTAGCTTTTGAGCAAACCATTAAGTCTTGGACCTTTTGTTGGTCCCTTGGTTGGATGTAGCCGTGTCTTCATCTTCTTCTTGAGCTCTTCTCTTACTAGAACCGAAAGTAAACATGTCTTGATTCAATTCAAGCTCCATCAACTTATTGGCCATGAAACCCGTGGTGTGGGTTGAGTGGAAGGAGTTGTTGGAGTTAGTTGGTAGGCAGAGAGCAAGATCCTCCTCAGTTTCCATCAACTTCTTCATCTCTGCCTCTGAGAGGTCCTCTCCAAGTAGATCATCATCATCATCATCTTCATAGTATGAGTCATCATCTTCTCCCTCCAATGGAGAACTCACTGGTGCTTGGTTGGTTCCAGAGGCTAGGATGATGTCACCTAACAGTCCAGTAGATTTGATAGCATGCTCATCATCCTCATCAACTTGAACTGGAGGGATCATTTGCATAAATGTTGGAGGGATCATGGAGATAGGCTTAGGTCTATATTGTCTAATTGAGTTGATGTTGGCTTCCTTAAGCATTCCATCTTCATGTTGACTGTTGTTCATGTCCCCATCCTGAGGCATTTGGTCCATTTGGCACGATTTTGAGGAGTTTGTCGTCTGGTGAGATTCACCACTTAAAGAGCCTGAGGAATCTGACTTGTAGCTTACGTTTATACCACCATTCCCATTGATATATGGCTTAATCCCAAGGTTAAGTGAGGAATTGGTTGCTCCATTTGTCTTGGTGATACTTGGGGGTCTCTCATTCATCTCCTTGTTTTTTGACCTTCTTGGTTTTCTTGAATTGGATATCTACCTTTTTTTGAATGAGATTTTTCAGTGGACATCTAGTGAAGATGTGGCTTAAATCTCCACAATTGCCACATCCTTCAGGGTAGTCCTCAAACCACAAGGGATGGATCTTGACTGATGTAGCAATGCAATTAGCAAGTGGCATGTTGAGGCAAATCTTGTTGAATTTTACCCATGCTGGCCGTCCTTCAATAGAGTCCATTCTAATGAATTCACCAAGGGCGTGAGTTTCCAGGAAAGTCTTCATTGCTTCTGGGTTGATGTACTCAGTGGGGGAAGGTTAGGGATTCTAATCCATAGATCTATGGTTTATAAGGGTTCAATGATTGGATTATAATCCAGTTTCTATGGCTTGATGACCACCAGTTGACCCAAAAGTATGGTATGGTCTATTGTTCCATACTACATTTTTGTCAAGTGGGTTTGAGAACCTAATCTCAAACCATTGGTTCTTTCTATAAAAAATGTCACACTCTCCTTTCATTTCCCTGAACTCATTCTTGAGTTTAGATCTGATTTTTGTGAATTCCACTCAATTTCCCAGGATGTATCCTAGTAGGGAGTTGGACTTAGAATAGTCTGGTTTCTTGGTTACCCTGGCAAGTTTGTTGAGGTAATCATTTTGGTCAAAAGGGATTTTATTCTTACCTTTTCCTTTGGTGGAGGTTTTCCTAGGGCTATCAATAGGATTGATCTTTGTCTCAGTTGCATGGTGTTGTTGACTGTTGTTGTAGTTCATCTCCTTGGTCTTAGTTGGATCCACTTTGCTCGCAGAGGGCACTTTCCCCTTAGCTTTCCTGTTGCAAGAAGGCTTGGCCGATCCTCAATTCTCCTTGCTAGGAGAACCAATTTCCACTCTAGCCTTGTTGGTATTGTTGTTGTTATCTCGGATTGAGACACAAGCTGTGTTAGTTTGGCTTGCATTAGGCCTAGCCTTGGCCACTACAATTGTTGGTGTTGGTTTGGAAGACGAAGGTTCCAGTGTTGGGGACACTTTAAGGTTGGTTGCAAGGGGTGTTGCATCCTTGGATGGACCCAATTTGTTGTTTGGTGGTGAGCAGAGAGCTTGAGCAAATGATTTGTTTTGGTTTTTCATGAGAATTTCCTTACTGATTTTGAGACCTAATGAGTTAAGGAACCTATGAGGGGTCTGTCTACTACTAGAGAAGCTAAGATTGAGAGGGGAAAGAAGTTGTGATATGTAGAGCAAGCAACTCTTATTTTTATAGTGAAGATTATGGTTTATCAGTACTGGAAAACATTTGAAATTTTAATGCGTAAGGTCTGAAATGGTGACCAACCTGTGGTAGTAGTGGTATCTTGCTGGTTGGTGATATTTTCGATAAATCCACGCCCTTGACTTCATCTTCCACCGCCGTTGTTGCATCTCGGAGGGGAAAACCTCGAACTTCCTTCCACTTCCTTTCCAGCTTCGCCCAACTTCGCACCAGGTTCTCCCAGGCTTGGTTTGTCGCTTCCGCCAGGGGTTAGGGTTTCTCCATCTCAACTCTAAACCAGAGTTGTCTTCGTGGGGGGAATGACCTTGTTTTCACCCTCAAAATAGATGACTTGCTTGAGTAGAGGGTCACGCTAGGTCTTGCAGATCCAACTTCAAATCTTTGGTTCAAGAGCCCTAAGACAACGACATAGCAACTGAGGAGCTTTGCCCAGAGACAACCACCTCGAACGCACCACCCTAGAGCCCAATTTGTGACTGTGAAGAGCAAATTTTGCAAAGATATGAGGGGTTTCGATCTAAAGATCTCAAATTAGGGTTTTTTGAGTTCGAATTGGAGATCGGGATAAAGGGGTTGAGTGGAGGGCGCTTGAAGCGCGTAGGGGCGCGTTCCAGGGAGTTTTAGTTAGCAAGCAAGATTGTTTTTTTCCTTTCTTTTAATCCCCTTTTTTTGTGGCAGGCAAGAATCGAGACTCCATGTCTCAGAGCGATGACAGTCCCTGATATCCCTTTAAATGATCCGAAAAAAAAGACAATAAAGTTGGATGACACCCATTGTGACTGAAGATGACTTCTGAGATTTCTGATATTAGCATCAAGTAATACATGGCCGTTATGACCAAATAACACTAACTTAATGACTATAATGCTAACTTCCTCATTGGCAAGAATATCACCGTTTCTTCAACCGGACCCGATTTATTAGGACGCCTAGACCGGACCCGATTTATTCAAATACGTCTAACTCGGATGCGGGTTCGAGATTTATGGCCTAATCAGTAATCACCGTTTCTTCAACCGGGTTCACGCCTTCACGGCTTACTCGCCCCTTGTTGAAAATTTTCAAGTTGAAGAGACGGAAAATGGCGGGCTAAGAGTATTCCGGATCTCTTTCAACTGGAACCTCAACAGGCAGACGAAGATGGAGGAATCGCTTTGGAGCAAAATGGCGGAGTTGCGGAGCGTATGCGTCACAGACATCGAGATTCAACAGAAAAGGGTCCGCCGGTCTCTGCAATCCATCAAGTCCAAATCTCAGCAAGCCGCCGAAAATCAAGGTTCCCTTATCTTCTCCTTCTTCTTCAACTGTTTCAATTTGTACCCTTAATTTGATTTTTTTCCTGTTATATTTGAGCTCTTCAATTGTTCTTCTTTCTTTTGAGGTACTTGAGTAGGAGTAGGTTAATTCAAATAAATTTTGTTTTAAGTGGATCTTGTTCTTCAAATTGGACTGTGTATGCGTGTCTTTGGAGCTGCATGAAAACGAATAGGATCAATTCTGGATAACTGAGTTTTGGATTTTGCTAGCTATCGATGTAAGATCCATGTTCTGGGTGATGTAAGTTTGATTGAACCCGAATCATTTCTTGTTTGAATGATTTTTCAGAAGCACAAAAAGCCTCATCTTTCTATCATAGCACCTGATATTTATGAAATAAATGAAAATGCAATAAAGTCGAACTACCTGGGTTTTTCGTTGAGTTAATCTACTGGATATTTTTCTGTTATCAATTGGCTTTATGTGAGTTAACCCTTTTTTCCTCTTGCAGTGAAATTGGGGAAAGTTAAGGCTCAGTTGCGAGAAGCTGAGGATCAATTGGTGAAAGCTCTAGCAGGTTGGTTGATGATATTATTACCACTTTTAAGTCGGATGTACTTGTTCGTGAAAGGGATTCACATTTGATGGTTTATCCTCTTGGTCTCTCATTTGTGTATAGTGAAGACACGCAAAGAGGCTAAGCGGATGGCGGTAATGGATTCCGTGTCCGTAACAAAAGCTAAGGTAGAGGAACTCAACAGAACATTGCAAGACCAGAAGAATAGAAAAGATGAATATGCAAGAATAATATTTCAACAGTTGGAGGGTAAGCTCAGGTTTTAGCTTTCTTTATTCATCTTTGCTGTCATTCCAAACCTCCTGTGCTTGAAATTGATCCTTCAATTGTCTATATAATCTATAAAATGATATGCCCATATGTGCTCTATTTTGTGTGTGTGATAATAAGACCTTTATTGAAACCTATCTTCTTTTGTTGTTGTTGCTAAGATGCTAATCTTTGTTCTTGGTTTTGTTTCTCGTCTTTCTTCAAGATTGAAATACATGTGTCACTGCAGTTTGAGTATTTAAATTTTTAATCTAAATTCAAAGCAATGACTGTTTCTCATTGTTTTTTCCACACTTCTCTTGGGTCATTAAAAAAGCCCTTACTGCGTGTGAGGAAAAGATCAAACAAGATACTAGTGGGATTAGAGATGAAACTGAAGAGGCTTGTGCATGGTATAATAATGTCCTTGGTCTACGAATTGAAGGCGGACATGGTAAATTCTGATCCTTATGTTATGTACCTGTATTTTCTTCTTGTCACTTCTGTTTCTAAACTACTTACTCTCTATGTCTAGGGGTGAAATTCACATTCACGAATATAAACAGGAACTGCTTAAGTGAAGAGTATTCCTTCACTGTCCGTCATGCAAATGATGTGTATGCCTGTAAGTGACTTCTGTCATGTCTAAAATACTAATTAGCTCTATTAAACAGAGGCAACATCATTTGAGACGTTCCCTCCTCAACATTGCAGTACTTGATTGTAATCCTCAGCTAAATGATATTAAGGAATTAATTGATGAACTGAACAGAACTAATGGTCTGTTCAAGCTTGTCAGAATTATGAGGGAGAAATTCCAGCAAGCATCAGCTACAGGTATATCCTTGCTTCTAGATGCCTCATCTGTATAGTCGGCTGTAAACTAAATAGAATACTCCACTCTTTATTAGCGACATATCTTTTGCACTCCCTGTTCAACCTTAAACTAGCAATACGATTTGGTATTTCTTGTTAATTCCATTACACAAAGCTTGATTGATAGAATCTGTCATTTAATATTCCTCATTTGTTTGTAAATGTTGCTCAGGATCTATGACTATGCCCCACATAACATCTCCATGCCATAATGCTGTTGTACTATCGATATCTGCTCCATCTTCTTTAATGTCAGCCGACAGCAGGAGTAAATCTCCTGAACCCCTGAAGGAATCCAACAGAACTGTTGAAAAACCTAAACGTGGAATAAAGCCTATATCATCAGTTCTTTCACCTGAACATTATCAACGTTCTCCTCGTTTTAAAGGTAATAAGCCATTTGTCTTGTATGCTTGAGAAGATAACGACAATAATTTTTCACCATTGAATAGCTTATGTTAACTAAATTTTTATTTCCTATGAGTATGTTCTACCTTTTTTTTACTAGCTGCTGATGTGGTATAAATACTGACATTATCTTCCAGAAATTCTGGTTAAAACAAATAATAATGTTTTTGTGGGTGGCATTTGATGGACAGAAAGTTATACTACCTCCCTTAAGAATAAATGACTTTCTAAGCTTAATTGTTTGTTTAGAAATATTTGTCTTTGCAAGATTTTTTCAGATTGCCCCATGTTTATTACTCCCTCCGTCCCCTTTTATAGTTCCCATTGTTGCTTTTGCACGGGAATTAAGGAATTGAGAGAATTGAAGTGAAAGGGAGAGAGAATGTGAGTGGGTGTGGGTTTTTATGTAGGAGAGAGAAGATAAAAAGTGGTTTTATGTGAATTTTGAGGTAGAAAAGTGTGTAAGAGAAGAGAAATGAGTGTAGTTTTTGAGGAAAAAGTAGGATAAAAATGAAAAGAAGGGGAGAATGGGAAGAACTTTTCGGGACACCCAAAATAGAAACGGGAACTATATAATGGGACGGAGGGAGTACTAGATTTAGTATAATAAATGATTGTTATTTTACATATCAATAGTTAAGAAAACTAAATAAGGTAATCTCGGAAAACAATTAATTCCTTACTTTGTCTGAAAAAGTTAGAAAGTCAGTTATTGCTTAACAGAGGGAGCAATAATACACAAACTGAAACTTCATTTTAGCCGATGCTCTCGTTTTCTTGATTCTTTTCAATGTCCAGCTTCTCTGGGATACACTGTTATCTGAAATCAGTATAAAACCATTGGACTGTCATTCATTTAGTTTCCTATTTGAAGTATCCAAACAATTCTCAAGTCTTTTACTCAGTTTTGAATGTGTTGGATCTTTAGTATGTAGAAGATGAATGTGGCAGCTGCAGTTTGCAACCCAGATAATTCATGGTTATCTCTAACACTCTTGAGATGAATGTCAGTTTGCTTGGAGCAATGGTGAACTTTTTGGTGTGATTAGTCAGCTCCAAGTTGAAGGCGAGTGGAGATGCTTTGTTATCTTGTGCTGCTGCTTATCATGCCTGTTTCAACTATTTGTGAGTTGGGAAGTTAACGGAGAACTTTAAAGAAGAAAAACCTCAAAATAGAAAATTAAGCTTACTCTGGTGAGCCTATTCTGCTCTGGTGAAATGAATGTAGTTGTCTAGTAAGCCCGGTATTTGGATAGTATGTTTTTCCCTTGCACTTGATGCTTACTTTAATGTTATCTTGTGTCTTGATGTAAAGTTGTAAGAGCCCACTGGCTGAACCTTCTTAGTATTGTTGTATACTAGTTTCTCGTGATTTAACATGTTTGCCTTGGTTGATTGCTGCACACATCAAGCTGATCCTGTCATTTAATCTCAAAAGTCTTACATGAACTATCAAGTAAAGACCATATAACAATGCTGCACATTTGCCTAAGTCTGGGTTGAGCCATAAGTACGTAATGAAGAAGACGAAGGAAGTTGATGAGAATCGACAAACGTATATTACACAGGTACGTACACCAGGCTACATGTGTTATTTATGTGTTTCATTTTGCAGGGCCTTTACAAGTAGAGTAAAACCTCTTTAGGCCCCGTTCGGTAAACATTATGCAATCTCCCCACTTCAACTTCAACCCACTTCAACTCCCACTTCAACCCACTTTTACATAAGCTACCCCTAGATTAAGCAAAATGAACAACTTCATACAGCTTAATACAGCTTTCCAACTTCAACCCCATTTTCCTCATACTTGCCGAACGGGGCCGTGTCAGATAAGCATGTCATACAAAAACTAGCTATTATTTATGGTAATGCAGCCTTCTGTAGATAAGGGCGCGTGTTTGTTGGCAAAGGGAACGGGCCTGGTGTGGATCGTTTGCCAAAGACGAGCAGCTGCTTTCGTTGCAGTCAGCGTAGTATCGTCCGCTTATCCCAACTCCTTCTGCTCTCAATGCAACATAACATGTGGTTGCTGCTCCCTACACAAAACAACAACAAAATCCACATCAACCAAAACACTAACAAACACTCACTAACTGTACAAATAAACTACAGTTACAAGATGTAGATGAGGTCGAAATTAAGGACAAGTCTTGCTAGCTATAAAAATGTGTGGTTCCAAGCTAGTTTTGCTACGGCAAAGATAAGGCAAACGAACCTGTGATGTGGATTTGAGCAGCTTGGAAGCAAGAAAATACAAAGAATCTGCAAGCCACAATTAATTAAGATATTAAAGAGTTTCTTTTCTTTTTATAATTTGCTCTGAACATAATAACCATATATATTAAGTTATTGGATGTATGCATGCATGCCTGTGATGAATCCCTTATGTGCCCTGATGATTCCTGTTTTCACTATCCCTGGGTGGACAGCGTTTATGCTTACCTTTGCATTCCTCGCCTGCATGATGAGTTTTTAGATGAGGTTTTGATAACGATATACACATATGTTATAACTCATGAATGAGAATGACAATGTTTATGCTTACGTTTGCATTCCTCGCCTGCATGCATCGTATATATATTTACCACAAATTCACAATTACACTAAAGCATTTATCTGCTAAATCGATCATCAACTTAATTCTAACATCATAAAGATATTCATTTGATTCCTTTCTTTTAATTTTTTTTTTTTTTTTTTTTTTTTTCTTTTTTAAATGTAGTATGGATCTAATAAACTGGCAAAGTTCTCTTGATGATGAGTTATTAGAAGAGGAATGAAAACGATACACACATATGTTATAACTCATGCACACCGACGTATTTAGTGATGTATAAATATTTGCGTGTATAACGTAGAATTTCATTATCCTCAGTCATAATCTAATCTAAAGACTTATACTCACCGAACTAGTCCCCTAATAAATAAGGATTCCAAATAAACCAAGCACTTGGTTAAGATTAGAGTTAAGAGACATTGTGGGGATAGCTATGCTAGCTAGAGGGTCAATGGTCCACTAAAACCTCAACCACAGGCTTCTCATCCTATATCAATTCTAACGAATTCGATATGGTAACACAATTTATGTATAGTAAAAAGTATACTTGATATAAAGAAACTTTTAGGTGGCTTAACGTAGGAAAACTGAAGTTTTTCGCGTTCACAGATAAAAAACTAATGATCATAATTTGAGCGGTAATGTTTATAATCTGGGCGATAAAATTTTTGAGGAGAAAATCAAAGTTCGCAGTAATTACAAGTATGTCACCGCGTTATTCACTGAAAACGTTCAATTTTTTTTATCCATAATATGAACATTGACGTGTAATTTATTAATGTACGGATGCACAAAAATAACCCGGATCGGAAACACGGACTGGACCGAAATTTTCCGGGTCGGTCCAGTCCCCGGTCCATATAATTTAGGAATTTCGGGTTCCAGTCCGGTCCGGTCGGTCTATTAATTTTCCAGTCCGGTCCGGCCCGGGACCGGAAACCCGGATAAATTTTATAAATAAAAAAATAGTATGAGAAATATAATATTTTTAATTTTTATATATAAAAAATACCGTCCGGACCGACCCGGGAGTTTCCGGTCCGGTCCTCGGTCCACCTTGCTGTTCGGACCGACCCGGAAAATTGCGGTCCGGTCCGGTCCCCGGTCCATAAGTATCAAAAGATCCGGTTCAGTCCGGACCGGTTGTGCAACCCTATATGATTAGTTTTTTCTACGTTAAGAGTTATTTACACCTGAAGTTTCCTCCGATCTTGGCCATAAAAAGGGTAATATAAGATGAGAGTAAGCAGTAAAAAGAAAAAGATAGAATGATGATGGTGGACCTTGAATTGTCTTGCCATGTCTTTAGCGTGCAGTATAGCTGCCAATTTGGACTGGGCGTAAGCTCTTGTCCCGTTATATCTATCAAAATTCAAAGTTAGAAATTGAGGGTTTAGTTAGGATGCATATATTGGAGAAAGAGAAAAGAGTACTTGGTGGGGTGGAGCAATTGGTTGAAGGATTGTGGTTTAACCCAGCTGTGAATGACGGAGGAAACATTCACTATCCTTCCTTCAATTCCTGTCTCCTCTGCTGTTTCAATCATTTTCTCTACCAACACCTCTGTCAGCAGGAAATGCCCTGCCAATATGCCAAACTACTTTTACCTACTACGAGTACTCCCTACTACAGTAGTATCCAATATCAACCTATAAGCTTAAAATACCAATTAATCTAATCTTAATTTCCATTAAACACTACACGATAAAAAGTGTAATTAAGTAAAGTTGATGCAGTAGAGACTTACCTACGTAATTGGTGGCGAATGTGATCTCAATCTTGTCCTCAGAAAACTCAAGCTTTTGAGAGTAAACACCTGCATTATTTCTTCAACACAACAAGTAGAGCATATAGTTAAGCAAGGTAGGTTATGGAATCATAAATGGAAGATAATTAAGGTGATGGAGTATGTACATGAGAATGTTGAGTGGAAGATTGAGCGAGAGGAAATGTGAAGCAAAGCGAGTGATGGAAGCGAAGGAAGTAAGGTCCATTTCCAGAACCAGTATCTTCGCCAAAGGATTCTTCTGAAGAATTGACTCCTTCACTTGCTCTGCCTTTTTCAGATCTCTTGCTGCCATCACAACACAAACTCCTCTCTCAGCCAACACTCTTGCTGTTTCTTCTCCTATTCCTGACGTAGCCCCTGCAAAATTCAGTTCATATTCATTCATCTCTAAAATCTATCTATCTTATCTATCTATCTGACACTGACCAGTGACGATTGCAGTGAGTGGTTTGGTTTGTGCTTCGGTTGTTACTTCCGAAGCAGTCGTTTTCGACCCGAACCCGCTCGGTCCGGCAATGCCCGTCAAATATTTCACTGTTCCCTTCATCCCCTCCCTCTCCGACCGATCGAGCTCTACTTTTATCACACGATTCTCTGCTCTTACAAAGGTCGACATGCATTTATTTATATTATATATATCATCAGGGTGGACCTACACAGAGACTAGTGGGGCACATGTCCCACAAAAAATAAACGAAATGGTAAGTCTTGAAGGTCCATGCATATAAAATTAATTAAAATTAGATATCGTTTGATCCCCGAAAACCCTAAAATAGTAACTTCGCAGAGTGCAAACCATGACGCCGCAATACAAGACTAGACGATCAAAAAAGCGTGTTCACGATGTCTTTTTTAGTTCCTTACACGCCTTCTACGTATAAGTACGTGGGTTAAAAAAAATTACATTTATAAGAGACGCTGTTTTCTCAGCGTCTCTTATACATAATTTTTTTTTTTTAAATATTATGCTTCGGATGAGAGACGCTGGTAAATACATGAACAATTTCCGAGTCTCATAAGAGCGCCTATGTTGGGAAATAGTTTCAAAACAAGCCCATATTGGAAATTTTTTCTAAAAAAAAGCCTACTTTAGAAAAAAAATTCTTTTTCATGTGTTGTTTCATTTTGAAGCGTCATAAGCTATTTTTTTCATGTGTTTAATTTTGAAGATTCACAAGATAGACGCTATATTTTTTATTGAATTGATCTTTGTAGAAATTTAGAAATAAATTTATATTAAATCGTGTTGTGTACAATATTGAATTGATATAAATATTTATTTGTGTATGTTTGATCCTTGATGCGAATAGTATTTAGATAATTATTAATTTTAATTATATATATTTGATTAAAATCATGTTAATAGTATTGCGAATAGTACAGAATAGTATATAGATATTTATTAATTTTAATTGTATATATATATATATATATATGTGATTAAAATCATGTTAATAGTATTGCGAATAGTAGAGACATTAATTCGTGAGTATGCAGTTACACACTTGTAGATAGAAGAAGCAAAGTAATTAGGCAATGCAAAGATTACAAAACAAAAATATTCAAATCAAGGGCCCCACAACCCACTACCTTAGATGCCTACGCTTTCATGAATTATGCTGCTCCTCATCTCTCCACCGTCTTCCTGCTGCTCTTTTCCACTTTGTCTTTCCAACTATAGTGTCGAACTACCACGAGGTTTTGATGGACAAGCTTCTACTAATGAGTATGTATAGATTATAGAAGAAAACTTGTTGTGTGAGTCGAGAAGTAGCGATACTTCGAGTAGAAGACATTTGTGCGGTGAAAGAAGAGGAGATTTCGAAGATAAATATCGATAAAGATATTCGGGATTTTTTTTAAAATGGACAATATTTTGAAAATAATGAAAAAGAAACATGTATCGGAGCCGAATGAGATTCATCTGAAAACAAGGGTGAGGCGCCAAACATGCCACATGACATGGAACAAAAGATGGGTTCATTCACTTCACCAACACACTGGAGGTTCAATCACCTTTGGTAACAAGAGTCAGGGAGAAGTTTTAGACAAATGCAATGTAAGTGTTCGGATAAACTTTCAGCTGAAAATGTGAACCTAGTAGACAAATTGATATTTGTCATGTTGAGTGTAGGTCAACTATGTCAAGGGGGAGAATAAAGTTGTCTTTTCTAATGATGATTGTCAAGTTGAAAGTTTGAGCATAAGTAGAGTTCTGTTGAAAAGGATCCGCACCAATAACGTATAGAAAGTCGACTATACTTTCGTTCATGAGGAGGAACTCTGCTTGGCATCGGTGAAGGCAAATTCTCTTCTGTTGTACAAGAGGTTGTGTCATGCAGATCTGACACATCTTAATAAGTTGCATCAAAAGGACTTGTATGTAAGACTTCCATAAGTAGAAGTTGTGTGTGTACATCAGCATACGAGGTAGATAATTAAGGTCTTCCTTCAAGTTGAAGAAGGAGAAAAATACTTCTCGTCTCTTAGAAATGATTCACATGGAATTATGTGGACCTATGCATACATAGAGTCGTGGAGGAAATATGTATGTCTTTGTGATTGTTGATGATTACTCTAGATATACTTGGACTATATTTCTAATTTCAGGAACGAGGTATTTGTAGAGTTTGAAGTGTGGCTGAAACTCGTGGAAAATTCTCTTGGAGTTACTTTGACTTCTATTTGTATCGACCACGGAACAAAATTTTAAAATTCCAAGTTCCTTTCCTTGTGCAGAAACATAGGCATAAGCCACAACTTCTCTGCCCCAGAACTCCTCAATAGAACGGAGTGGGAGAATAAGACTTTGGAAGACATGTCGGGAACTCTCTTGATCTCGAGCAATCTTCCAAAGAGCTTTTAGGCCGAAACATTAAATGCATGTTGCTACGTGCTAAAAAATGCCACTCTTAGGCCACTCATTAAGAAGACTTCTTATGAATTCCTAAATGGTAGAAAGCCTATTGTTGTTCATTTTAGAGTCTTTGAATGGAGGTGTTTCGTTCACAATAATGAGAATGACAACTTGGGAAATTTGACCGACAATGTGATGAAAAAACTTTTGTTGGCTACTATTTCAAAGCAAGGCGTACAAAGTGTACACAAAACATACGAAAATGATAGAAGAAAGCATTCATGTGATTTTTAATGAAATAACTATATCAGGTGATTCTGTGTAGAAAACATACATTTTTTCCTTCACAAAAGAGGATAACTTTGACTTGGTTGATGTCATTGATCACGAGGAACAAAATTTGAATGTTGCAACCATTACTCTAGTCAAGAGCCCTCAACCTCTTCTTAATCCTATCCAGGGGAACACAAGAAATATTAGAGGGAGAGGCTGAGAGAAGCACTGGTGAAGAGAGTAGCGGTCCTCCAGGAAATATAGACGTTAGTTCCCCTCTAAGCAACACACAAGAGGAGGTCATTTTCGAAGAATCCATTACAAAATCTCGTTGACCTTCTTGTAGTGCGGGATCTCCGGGATGGCTTAGTGACTACGTTTGCAACACTGTTATTCAAGTGGATACTTCCTCATCATTTCGATTGGCAGTGAAGTAACACTCTCACCATTTCCTTCAAATGAATTTTGTGCTTCCACCTCTTTCGTTTCTTTAACAGAATCGAAGACTATCGATGATGCTCTCAAAGATCTTGAGTGAGTGAAAGCCATGAAAGACGAACTGCATTAGTTTGAGAGAAACAAGGTATGACATTTGGTTCCTAATCTAGGGAACATAACAATAATTGGAACCAAGTGGGTGTTCAGAAACAAGCAAGATGCAAGGGTCAAATTAATCAAAAGGAACAAAGTAACGGTGGTGGTGAAAGGTTAAAACCAACAAGAAGGAATTGACTATGACGAGACTATTGCTCCTGTTGCAAAATTGGAGGTAATTAGATTACTCAGTGCCTATTAAGCTCATTATGGCTTCAAGTTGCAACAAATGGATGTCACGACTACCTTTCTCAATGGTGAATTGAAAGAGGAAGTCTATGGGGAACAAATTCCTGCCTTTGTCGATTCTTCTCATCCCGACCACGTATACGTACTTGATAAGTCGTTGTATGGTCTTAAGCAGGCTCCTAGAGCTTGGCATGAGAGACTTTCACAACACCTCTTGTCCAGTGGATATGTTCGTAGCGAGACCGACAAGACTTTGTTTCTTCTGAGGGAAGGAAAGGATACACTGGTCATGCAAGTGTATCTGGATGGTTTCTTCTTCGGCTCCACAAATGACTCTTTGGTGAAATGGTTTATAAAGCTCATGAAAAGAGAGTTCGAGATGAGTAGCTCAAGTTATTCCTAGAATTGTAAATGGTTCAAGGTAAAGATGGCACAAGGGTGCATCAACAGAAGTATCTTAGGGAAGTTGTTAGGACATTTGGAATTTCTAATTTTAAACCTTTTTCTACTCCTATATCTCCTCATGATTTTCTCGGTAAAGATGAGCACAAGAACAAAGATGACCAATATAATCCCTTTACATGGGAGTGATAGGATCTTTACTATATTTGATTGCGAGTCGTCCAGATACAATGTTTGGTGTGTGTTTATGTGCTAGGTTTCAAGATGATCTTAGAGAGTCTCACACCTCTACAGCTAAAAGAATCTTGAGATACTTGAAGGGAACATATGATCTGTGTCTGTGGTATCCTAGAGACGATAACATGATCTTGGTAGATTACACGAATGCTGACTTTGTAAGGATCAGAGTGGATCGCAAGTCAAGATAAATTTTTGGAACAACTCAAGATAACTGTCTCTTCTTCCATTTTCTTCCTCGATTGTTTTCTCTTTTGTCCTTACTTATTGTTACTCGTATAGGATAGTTGAGTTTTAGCGCTTAGGGATATTGTCGGGATGACACGGGCCTTCAGAATTGCCGCGTATCTACTCTGCGTAACTGGCATATGGACAACTTACTTACTCTTCGTTCTGGTGTACTTGGTTCGCTTTTTAAATTCATCGTTTTTGTTCATTGTAGGTTCTGTGAGGATGCGGGTCTCGTTCTCTCTCGTTTGAATTCGTTGGAACATGATCACTTTGCTTTATCAGTTCTATTGACGGTGAGAGTCTCTTCCCTTGTTATAGTGGAGGTTTGGGCACTGTTTTACGTTTTCCATTTTATGTTGTTACGTGTTTATCATATGCTTGCTTAAATATATCAGATGCTTGAAGTTGACAACATCAGTTTGTATAAGATTTCGTATTTTCTTGCGTCCGCCAATGTCTACAAAAGGTTGAATGTTTGCGCCATTTGTTTTGGCGTAGCCTTTGCAGGAATAGCAACGACTTTCCATCTAATACTGCGTTCTTCTCCACTGTCTGCGAGAAAATAACGTCTTCGATAGTTGGGGGGGTTTCTTTGTATATTGTTGTTACTCAATGTTTCTTTGATTTCTCCTTGGGCGTTGTCAGGTGATGCGCCCCTGCCTTGCCTAGGACCAAGCCATGGCTCGCCTCAACGAGCTCATCCTTCCTATACTGCTCATCAAGACTATTTTGAGGTTAAGTACCGTTGGCGCTTCATTTCTATCCTTGTCGGACGCCCCGAGCCTTCATGCGCCAAGCTTTGTGCCAACAACGGCACCACAGGCGCCACCACACTTCCACCGGCGCTCACCTCACCTCTACGAGCGCCTCCTCCATGGGTGGCCAACAAACTCATGAGCACCGGAAGAAACCTCTTCAGCGCCGACGCCGCCCTCTCAAGAAGCTTGCCCAACATCTTGGCGATACAGTGCCCCGTGCCCAAGCCCCGTCCTTGGCGACCTCCTTGGCTTGGCACTATGGCGCCTCCACAAAAGACTTGGTCAACTTGGTATGATCAAGCCATGGTTTTCCCATGCCTATCCTTTATCTTCACTTGAGACTCTTTTAGGCACACTCGGGAAACTTGCTATATTTAGAAGTTACTATTTTTAGCAGGTTGCTATTTATAGTAAGTACTATTTTTAGTCCTCGTTTCCCGAGATAGAATTGCATGTTGAACTTTCTATTTTTAGTAACTTTCCATTATTAGCAGGTTTCTATTTTGGGAAGTCTAGGTTCGGTTTTTGCTAGAGTATTAGAACTTTCTATTTATAGAAGGTTTCTAAATATGGAGTGGTCCAGCCTTGCATGGTTTGGGCCGTCCTATTGGACTCTTGGCCATCAAGCCCAAGATCGTCCAAACCCTAGCCGTCACCTTCTAGCAAACCCTAGTCGTCTTCCCTTTGTTTTCCCTTTAAAAGGCTTTCGCCTCCATCTTTGTAACTTACGTTTAACTTTGAATTCAAGAACCTTTGTTGAGACGAGATTTCCTCCATCTTCTTGAACTAGACGTCAAACCCTTCGGGCTCTACCTTCTAGTCTTCTTCACCATAGGCTTCTAATCCCTTCGTCTACATCCCGAACCCAAAGTTCCCATAGCTTCTAATCCCTCTCTTCTACATCCCGGACCCCAGAATTTCCCTTGTTCGAGCAACCCTCGATCACCACTCACGAACCCCCTCAAAACCCTAGCTTGCCGAGTTGCCCTCTCGACATTCATATCCAATTCATCAAGTCATTCTTGACGTCTATATCCAAACAATTCCGCTGCCAAACCTCCATATTCGACCTACCTTCATCAAAAGACATCCCCAAGACACTCCCGAGATAAGTTGATTAAAGATCCTTCGAGCGCAATTGGCTCCCTGGAGACAGGCGCGCATCATCAGGGTTGTTACGTCTCACACACTTCTATTTGTATATGCATAAGCTTGCACTTTGATTTTACAGCCGTCGATAAGACTGGGTCGCTTTATGTCAGCGCACTTCCATTTGCGACAGAGACTATGCTCGGTTGAGCGGGCATGTGTATATTTCGCAGAACACCATGGTGCATGCTTAGTTCATTTTTTTCTTGCCCGTTTTGGGTCGTCTTAGATGCGTGATTTGTCTATGCATGAGGGCAAGGCATGAAGGGTTGGGCACTGATTTTTACGTTTTCCATCTTATGTTGTTATGTGTTCAACGTCGTATGCTTGCTTAAAATATTTCAGCTGCTTGATGCTTCCAACAACGGTTTGTATAAGATCTCGGATGTTGTTGCATTAGCCAATGCCTATAAAAGGTTGTATGTTTTCGTCATTTGTTTTGGTGTAGCCATTGCAGGAATAGCTGTGACTTTCCGTCTAATATTGTGTTCTCTTGCGCCGTCTGCAGAAAATAACGTTTTTGATAGTTAGGGTTTTTTTGCTCTGTATATTGTTGTTAATCAATGTTTCTTTGATTTCTCCCTTGGCTTGGTAAGGGTTGTTATATCTCGCGTACTTCTATTTGTATGTGCCTAAGCTTGCACTTCGATTTTATCGGTGTCGATAGTAGTGGTCTCTTTATGTCAGCGCACTTCCATTTGCGACAGAGACTATGCTTGGTTTGAGCGGGCATGTGTATATTTAGCAGAACGCTGTGGTGCATGCTTCGTTCATTTGTTTTTTATTGCCCGCCTGCGTCGTCTTAGATGCGTTCTTTATCTATTCACAAGTGTTAGGCATGTATTTCCTGGTTGGAAAGTCATATCTATGACTAAGTGTATTCCATGATTCTAGATCCTGTCGTCTCTACATCTAAAGGCCTTGGTGTGGGGAATTAGTATTTACGGTTCATTGTAAAATCATTGTTGGGTAAAGTTTTCTAGATATACATTATCGGCTAGAGTACAAGTTAGCGTTGTAACAAAAATAAATGGTGTTTACGGGATATTATAAAAAAGAAATTTTCATCTTACATAACCCATTATACGTGAAAGTTTGAAAATATAATCCTTACCCATCGGGCGAAAATGAAACATACACGTGACAAGTTTCACAAATGGATAAATAAAGGACTGTCAGATGAAAGTGGGACGCCTAACGTCCAATCAAAAGCCCAAAAGAGGCGTTGTATTTAACTCGATTTGGCAAATTGACCGTGTTACAACAACACGCATGTTGAATTCACTGAAATCTAGACTCCGGGATACCAGCGATTCTTGCAAGGAGTAGAACTGAGCACAAATCTCACACACGCGTATGTGCAGTAAACGCAAGTGAGGCGGAATCGCCAATGACAGTGAAGGGAACAATGAGCCGTAAGCAAATCTGAGAGCAACAAGAAACCACAAATTCAGTGAAGGGCACAATTGCTAAAAAACAGTGCAATATAAAGAGGACAAATAGCTTACCAAAGCAATGCGATAGTGTGACAAAGGCCTTTTCCAACCATGTCAAAACATTGCCTTCATGTAATATATCGTAAGCGTGTCAACATTTTACCTGACTCCAGACAAAAGGCGAAACAAGAAATGTATCGAGATTGGTTCACAACCTTTCCAACCTAACACAACAAGCATACTAACTCAGAAATGTATCGAGATAAGGGAACCAGTTGCTAAAAAAATAAAGCACACCTGATGTGGTCCTGGCCTCGAAAAGGTCAAGAATGACTTGCTGGAGCGATCTAGAACTCGTAGATAGTCGACCTTCTCAAGAACTGGTCGAGTTTGGGAACTCGGAGGGCGGCGGAAGACTTGACAGTAACTAGGGAACTGAATGATAGTGATGTTGTTACTTTTGGTGGCAAGCAACAACGATGGAGCGGATGAATTGTAGAGATGAAGTTGATGTAAAGTGTAGGTTTACGAAGGGTTTGGTAGATAAATCCACCAGGGAAGAAGATTAGAAGTAAGACGAAGGGATAAAGAAGTTAGACTTGTTTTGGTGACGCCTAGGGGATTAACAAGGAGATGCACTCGACTTTATCAATTAATCCAAAAGCTAAACGTTATATTAATGAAGAAGGCAAGTCATATATATAGACGAGCCTTTACAAAAGAGTATCTTGCAAAATAAGTAAAAAAAAGTAATAAGGAAGATAATAAAAGGGAAACTAGGGCCGACCTCTCAAGCATGAGAGTAGACACGCCCTTAACCTAATAACATATACTAAATAGGAAATAATAATAAATATAACTAATAAGATAAGCAACTTTACAACTCGTAGAAACTGGTGCCAAAGGAACTGTCTTCAGGAACTGAAGTCGGGAATTGGCACTGAGAACGGGAGTTGGAACTGGAGGTGTCAATACTAGAGAGCGTGTGCATTGTGGAACTGGAGGTTAGGAACATCAAGGTATGCTCTGCTGGTAAGGAACTGACGATGGCCACATTGATGGGAACTGACCTGTACTTATCAGAGAGGGAACTGGATATCATGGTCTTATAGAGAGGATACCATTTCATGTTGAACCAAGGAGGTCTCCATGGGCGCGGACTAGCAGGACTCAGCATAGACCCTTTGTTGGCTAGGCAGGATCCCATCATTCTCATTCCCTTGGATTCGAAGCGTCCTCGCTTCCAGCGTGTGAGTGCAAGGGGAACTATCCGATCAACAACAAATGTGGTGCAACTATCATGATGTGTCAAAAACAAGAATATGGACTCACAAGGTGCAACTATCATTGATGGAGGAGTTATGAGAAGAGTGGGTTCCTCTGTGGGTTCCGGAGCTTGTTCTACAATCGAAGCAATCACCACTGGAGAGAGAGTAGATGTTGTTGGAGAAGGAACAACCACTATGGGGGGAACTGGAGTTGGTGTCGGTGTGTGTTCTACAATCGAAACAATAGAGGGATTCACCACTGGGGAAAGAGTAGATGTTGTTGGAGAAGGAACAAGCACTTTGGAGGGAACTGAAGTTTGTGTCACCACCAGATTCGAAGGTGACACGTTGGGTGGGGTAGCACATTCCTGGATCTCCAATAGGGTTTGGTTCCTCAACCACTCGGCATGATCTTCCTTCCATTTCGCAAGTCGTCTCACCCACATTGGTGTCGGTGTTGGAGTTGGAGTCGGGGACTGGGTTCGACGGTATGAACGAGCTGCATGAGCCTCTGGATCAATCCTTGGGGCAAAGTAGCGTGTCATTTCATACACGAGTTTTCCCCAAGTTTTAACGGGAAGGCGACCACGGTACCATCGATCATTCTCCACATAAGACCACCAGTCGAGGGCGTAGTCGGTGAAGCAATTAATGGCGATGTTGCATTGCTTGTACTCATCATAGTCTCGCTGTCTAAAGTAATAGGCCATATGTCGGGTCTACTCCAAGAACTCATCGGGATCATCATAATCGGGAAAATGTCGTCGACGAAGCCTTTGTAGACGATCCATGATTGATTGTACCTATTAAAATACCACTAACCAATGCGAGTATCAAGTAGAACAAGTGATATCAAAGACAACAATCAAGAAGGCACAATCAACTCAAGCAAGTGACTGCACTCTCGGGTTACTAAGTTTAGCAAGGCCGTGAGGGCGGTCAAGGGAACTGAGGCAATCAAGCAATACCAAGAAAATTAAGATCAACAATTTAACCAATAACCAAGAGAGAATTTGAATGGTATGCACAAATATTGAGCAAGAAGCAAAAGAAACAATCTTTTCTAGCATGTAAAACCTAGTCGGTGGAAAGGCATGAAAAGATGAGAATTGCAGTGTGAATGAGATCTCAAAGTTACCTTATTTTGGCTTTGGATGAGATTTTCGAGATTTTTTTTTTATTATTTTCTTCCTTTTTTCTTGTACTCCTTTTTCATTGGTCTCTGAAATCTTATCTTGAAATTCGAAAAAAAATGTTTTTTTTTCAAACAAGGGAAGTCAAAGATTTACTTAAGGAAAGAAATCTTTTGAGTGATAGGCAAGAAAGAGATAGAATTTTCGGCCCTACAAACAAGGAAAGATCACAACTTTGATATGCTATCTTATTCCCTAAATATGCAAATCAAATAATCTCAAAACTTATCAATTAAATTGCAAGCAATCAAAATTAACAAGATATTGCAAGATAAGGAAACGGCTAGCAAGATAAGGAAAAAATTATTTTCTCCTAGGGTTTCGAATAAGATCTGATCTTTCTGTGTTCTTAGGTGAATGAAGGTCAAATATGGAGTATTTCTAAGGCTCTCAAAGTGATGGAGGAATGGGATTACGTAGTGGAAGAGTGACAATCAGAAACAAGAGAAGAACGTGACTTACAAGATCTTTGGCGCTCTGATACCAGTTGATGCGTTCCTGGCCTCGAAAAGGTCAAGAATGACTTGCTGGAGCGATCTAGATCTCGTAGAGAGTCGGCCTTCTCAAGAACTGGTCGAGTTTGGGAACTCGGAGGGCGGCGGAAGACTTGACAGTAACTAGGGAACTGAATGATAATGATGTTGTTACTTGTGGTGGCACGCAACAACGATGGAGTGGATGAATTGTAGAGATGAAGTGGATGTAAAGTGTAGGTTTACAAAGGGTTTTGTAGATAAATCCACCGGGGAAGAAGATTAGAAGTAAGACGAAGGGATAAAGAAGTTAGACTTGTTTTGGTGACGCCTAGGGGATTAACAAGGAGATGCGCTCGACTTTATCAATTAATCCAAAAGTTAAACGTGATATTAATGAAGAAGGCAATCCATATATATAGGCGAGCCTTTACAAAAGAGTATCTTGCAAAATAAGTAAAGAAAGTAATAAGGAAGATAATAAAAGGGAAACTAGGGCCGGCCTCTCAAGCATTAGAGTAGACAAGCCCTTAACCTAATAACATATACTAAAACAGGAAATAATAATAAATATAACTAATAAGATAAGCAGCTTTACAGCTCATAGGAACTGGTGCCAAAGGAACTGTCTTCAGGAACTGAAGTCGGGAATTGGCACTGAGAACGGGAGTTGGAACTGGAGGTGTCAATACTAGAGAGCGTGTGCATTGTGGAACTGGAGGTTAGGAACCTCAAGGTATGCTTTGCTGGTAAGGAACTGACGATGACCACATTGATGGAAACTGACCTATACTTATCAGAGAGGGAACTGGATATCATGGTCTTATAGAGAGGATACCATTTCATGTTGAACCAAGGAGGTCTCCATGGGCGCAGACTAGCAGGACTCAGCATAGACCCTTTGTTGGCTAGGCAGGATCCCATCAACACCACCGACAAGAAGAAATCAAACCGAACATGCTCAAATGACAACATATACCAAAGGCGCTTAAGAACACGACAAGCTCAAGAAAACAACAACAATGCATACTAACTCAGAAAAACAACAAAATAAGAAGTTGAACCAAAGACGACACTTAAGCTTATTCAGAACAACAACAACAACAAAGTATAGGAGCAAAAATAAGCAGCGCAAATTGAACCAAGAATAGCAACAAAATAATAATCGGATCGCAATGAAAATCGAACCAAGGAAGGACACCCGAAAAAAGGATAACAAAGCGGGAAAAAGCAACCTAGATTCAATGTAGAAACCTACCGAGAAAAACGGCTGACGAACGCTAGGTGGAGCAATGAAAAGCAAACTAAAACGAATGAAGACCCCCAACTGGAAAAAATGCTCCAAAGAAGGCTCTTTATTGAGGAAACAAGAGCGAAAGGCGGTGGATCACATGAATGTACGTGGACATTCATCTTGTCCTGGCACATAAATCAAGATCCATCGTCCATCAAAACCACATACACACGCAAACCCAACTACGAAATTGGTCATATACAGACCCCTGAGAATTTATTGCAACTCTGAGAGAGAGTGTCAGACCCACACACTAACCACACTCCCATCGTTGATCAATATGCAATAACAAAAATTTGGCGTGTGGATTTCTTAAATTGATTCACGCACCTTTCCCCTTAATTGCATCAGTTCATGACAATTTGAATTTCATCTTCCTTTGTCTTTTTCCTCTCCATCAATTTCGCAAAGTCATGGCGATCCTTGGTAACGAATTCAAAGGTACATGTTCTTCGCGCATAGATGATCAGAAAGTGAGGCAACGACAATGTTTGAGTCGCTTTGAAGGAGGAGCTTGCCAGCGGGAGGGGAGACGGAGTGGCAAAAAGTCGCTTTGAGAGTGCGAGTGTGCACAAGCATTTATTATTTTATGTTCTTTCATATTAAAACAAAGTTTGAACTTATGGTTAATATTAGATGGGCCCACAAATTCAGTCTATCTATATATACAAAATTTGGTTGGTATTGCTGAAAGTAAAGACAACTGTGACTTATATATTAAATAAACTAGTGTAAGACTCGTGTCATGCACGGGGATATATTTATATAATTACTTAATAATAATTTTATAATCGATTTTCACTTATGTTTATATAATTTATAGTATTTTATAAATATCATAATAAATAAAATATATTTATGTGTTTTTTCATTGGTTAACTATCAAATTTTTAGTAGATAATTAAAAATATAATTATTATTGAGTTTTATTAAGTTCTTGTTATTTTTTTATGGTTAAATGTTTATAGTTTTATACCTGTTTCAAATTTCATTATATATCAAAAGTAAAATAGATAAATAATAATTAGATAATGAAATCATATACCCTTCTTACGAATCCAAATCATCTGTGTCAAATTGGTGAGTCTAAATTGTGTATCCTCACAATTAAGGGTCATATTGGGCTTTATATTTTCTTTTAATTTTTTAAGTAAATAAGTATAGTGGTTGTTTTCCTTGCTTTTCAAGTTGATACACAATTTAGACTCACCAATTTGATACAGGTGATTTGCCTTCCCTTCTTACACCTCCTACTTTCCCACCCTTTTCATCTTCTTCGCTTTTCGCCTCCGATCCGTATGACGATGAAGAGCAATCCGAACATTAATCCGAACATCATCGATTTGAAACGGCCCCTTGACATAATTTATTTATTTATTAACATCTATCCATTCTTTAACATAAAAAATAACATCTATATATATATATATTGATAAAAATAAAACGCGTTAGAAAGTGCAGAACAATAACTCAATGTTATATTATAAGCGATTAAACATATAGGGGCTACCTGATGGTGGCACTTTCTGCGAAACAACACTCGTCGCCTTAGATCATCGCGTTAAAACTAGTCGATCCAAGCAAGTCAATCAACTAGATGATGCAAGCGGGTGATACAAGCAGTAATCAGGTAGCTGACAAGCAGGTGGAAATAAATTAGTCTAGTTGGTTTACTTCCTCTATAAATAGGCATGTACAACGTTTATTTAGGAGATCTTCGGTCCGACTCTGAAATGTGGACTTAAGGCCGGAGGTCTGTGAAGGTCCTCGGGTATATTCAAACTCGTCGGCTTGTAATCTTTCGATTCAAATCAATAAAGAGCGCGGTCTTTTCGATAACCAAAGCTAATTAGTTCAATACAACCGGTCTGCTTAAACCGGATTCCATCAGTACCAAATGCATAATTACTGAACATAAACTTTGAGAACGGACGAATCCAGAATGCACTCGAGCACAATATTCGCCTACATGCCATGCTACACCGGCTAGCTGAACTATTTGTACGTCCAAAAAGTCCACTATAAAATAATCACGTACACGTGCATGTCTAACTTTCTTTTCTTTTCTTGTGTAGAATTGAAGAAAACAATAATTTTTAGGGTTATTATTATTACGTGCATGGAAAAGTGGTTGAAGTATGATCATGTCGATCGAGTGTGCACGAGCATTCAATATTTTATATTCTTTCATATTAAAACAAAATTTGAATTTATGACAGTTAATTATTTGGTTTTGATTGCTTAATATCGGATTTCAGTAGTATTTTGAGTTTCGTTTAGTTATCATTGCCGAGCGAAGAAGCATATTATTTGATCCAGTTAGTGTAAAACACCTAAGAGCAAAACTTAGTTATTCGACAAGTAACACAATAAAGAATTTTAAAACAAAGTATTATACCCTGACACGTTGAAGGAAGGGTCCGGTAAAAATAATTATTACGGTGTGAAATGGGAACTGTGAACATTACTATTTTATATGTAAACCTATAGTATTAATTCACTTATAAGGTGTTGGAACTCGGATTTGTTGGAACCTCGTTCCAACGGAAGGGAAACCGGCAAAACTCCGGATTCCCGAGTCTTTGTCTTTTCTTCTTTCCACAAGCTCTCATGGCTCTCTCGTTTCTCGATCGGAATATCCTCAGATCCCTGCAAGAGCCAAACCCGGAGATGAGGCTCCCCGGTAAGGCACTCCGACGCTCAAGTCAGTAATTATATAAACGACATAACTGTCAAATGATACTTTAGGGAATTAGAATGATTAGTTTAAACCCGAAAGGAGATTTAAGAAGGTGATTATACATCACCAAGAGAAGGTGAAACTCACGCTCAATGCTTTATTCGACTAAATGGCCTCACGAGCCATATATATACCTATAACTTCGACTTACTCAATTACTCGTATATGCTTGGAGTCCCACGAGTAATGATATACTCAAACCGCATTCATGCATGCTCACGTGAGCAGTAAACCCAAATAATATATATACATGCTTGTAATCTCATTTTCTTATCCCACCTTATATACTTTAAATAAGTTACCTCGCAAGCCGATAAATCATGTATTAGAAGCTGACAAAGGCCATAACGAATATGCTAAAGACGCGTGCATGTGAGAGGGCTCGAGCTAGGTTCTACGGCGGAGACGTAGCACAACCGATACCTCGCGAGCAAGGCATAATGCGCTAGTCGAGGACGCGAGCAAAGCCGAGGCGGGCTACGGCTTGAGCCGCAATGAAGAGCAAGGTCGCGAGCACGGGGAGGACACGAGCAAAGCCGAGGCGGGCTATGGCTTGAGCCGCAATAAAGAGCAAGGTCGCGAGCACGGGGAGGACACGAGCAAAGCCGAGGCGGGCTATGGCTTGAGCCGCAATGAAGAGCAAGGTCGCGAGCACGGGGAGGACACGAGCAAAGCCGAGGCGGGCTACGGCTTGAGCCGCGACGAAGAGCAAGGTCGCGAGCACGGGGAGGACACGAGCAAAGCCGAGGCGGGCTACGGCTTGAGCCGCAATGAAGACCATGGTCGCGAGCTAGGCCGAGGCGAGCTACGGCTAGAGCCGCAAGGAAGAGCAAGGTCGCGAGCACGGGGAGGACACGAGCAAAGCCGAGGCGGGCTACGGCTTGAGCCGCAATGAAGACCATGGTCGCGAGCAAGGCCGAGGCGAGCCTAACTATGACTCATCTGAGCTCATGGTTTAAAGGATGCACCAGATCTTCAAGGAGAGAACGGAGCTCGTCCAATCGGGTTGCCGAGCATGACTCGCGATCGAGTTTGAGAATCCGTCCATGGTGGCTACTCCGTGATCGATTCGAAGCGGGAGATCAGTCGCGCGGCTCAGACAAGCGACCATGAAGACCGAGACGAACTCCTGAGTTGAGATGTGGCTCGGTCGGTGGTCGACGTGATTATCCAGTCGGGGATCGAGGTTGATCGTACAATCCCGAACACCCCTCGCGCGTCCTAGACGAGATTACCACTATTGGGTGGGCTCCATTTCTGCCATTACTGAGGATGAGGAGGTCTAGATCGAAGATGATCTCCTCTTCCGATCTCCCTCTCTGCCTCTTGCCTCCCATTTTTCCCCTCCTTCCCTTTTGCACTGTTCACTCATATATATATATCGTTCATTTCATGACCTAAAACCTGATATTGGGCTTATTTGTAAATGGGCTTTGGGCTTCTATTTACCCGGGTCCAACATAAGGTTCACAAATAACATTATATGTGAACCTTAACTGTTCATAGTTAAGATTCACATATAAGATATAATGTTCACAGTTCACACATAAGATAATAATGTTCACATATAAAATACTAATATTCAAATATAAGGTGAATTCACATTTCACACCGTAAGATATGTTTTCACCGGAAACCCCCTCGATACGATGATGTATAATGGAAAATCCATAACCTTACTTGTATTATTAAATCTTGATTACAATTGAACTTGGATCACTCTTCTAGACTTCTTATTCAGATCTCAGATCACTCTTCTACTTATATCTCAATCTCAAACACTTATAAAACTCTCTCTTTGCAATGCACAAATTTCGACTCCTTAAAGACTTACTTAACTACGTGAATCTCTCACAATATAAACTAATCTAATCAAATAACCTAATCTTGTCACACGATCCAACATTTCTACTTGCGTCCCAAGTTATCTTGACTTGCCGTAAAATCCTATCTAATAGATATAACATATTATTTACGAAAATCGCTTTCCTAAATAAATATATTTTCCTTTCATGTAAACTTCTTTCCTTATTTCCAAGTATTCAATCTGGCTTTTCATAGATCTTCATTAAAGATATGATAAATTTTGTCTTTTAAGTTAATTTCTTCCTTAAATATAATATCTCATACTTTGCTTCTATGAGTTTCTCTCTCTAAACCATATCTTATAACGAACTCTTCTCTCCATTTGATATAATTTCTTCAAGAATATCTTCACCAAAATAACTATCTTCAGAATCTTCTCTTCGTCCTCTGAATACTAGTAACTTTTCTAAGAAAACAAGTAAATCATTAGTAGATGTTTGTCACGTCAAAACTCTATAAACTCAACAAATTCACCCTTTTCGATGGTGACAAACATCTTTAACATCAATAAAAAAAACCTTGCATATCCTTATTCTTATAAATGTGAAGAAATATTACACTTATCTTGAGCGCAAGTTGAGATTTTTTGACGATCCTGGAGTGGCACGTGACCCACGTCAGATTTTGTAGGTACCAGCATCTCCTGTGCATTTGCACATTTTCGAATTGATTTTGTAGGTACCTTTTTTCTCGAATTATCTTTCCACTTGCGCAATATTTTAAGACTTTTATTATTAAACTGCCATGTGTACACGCTTTTGTTTCATATTTTTGTTTGTGTGCTTCGCTGAGATATTTATTATTGTTTATTCCTGCGTTCACACTATCGCAAAAGTGCTTTTGGAATTTTTATTATAATTTATGTCCTTCGTTGGATTTTTTTATTATTGTTTCTTTCCTTCGTTGGGTTTTTTATTGCTTATTACATTCGTTGAGTTTTTTATTATTGTTTTCTATCTGTTCTTTTAACTTTTGAACAAAGAGTATAATTTGCTTTTTTTAATTTGCAGCTTGCTTATTTTGAATTCGGCCTTTTTAATGCATTCTTACTTTCTTTTTTTTTGGTAAAAGAGAGGCGGCACTCTCTAGGAATTTATTTAAAATAAGGGCGCTAATTACGAATCAACCGGGGGATAGCAAAACCCCTTACATCGTCTACTAAAATAGAGCTACCAGTACTAGGAATAACAACAAAGAAATGAAAACCTAAATTAAGCGAGAAAGGATAGTTTTCCAATCCATCAACTAAGCGATTGACCTCCCTATACACATGCGTCACCCGAACTATCCAGTCCCTTGTTAAGAAGCCATGGCACATACGTACCAGGAAAGAAAGGGGGAATAATCCACCGTCCCTTGCTTAAGTAACCCGACTACAATCTCAGAATCTACTTCGACTATAATCTTACGGAAGCCCAACTCCCAAGCTATATGCAAGCCGTAGTACACACCCCATAACTCCCCCATAGGTGATGTACATATACCAATATTGAGAGCAAAACCACCCTTCCATTCACCATCCTCTCCTCTGATGACGCCCCCAACACCAGCACGGCCCAGATTACCTCTAGACGCTTCGTCCGTGTTCAGCGTCACCCAGATGGAGCAAGGCCGAGACCAACTGACGTTCCTTTCAGTTCTATCGTCATTCCTCTTCCTCCCTCTGACTTTCAAGTGTCCCTCCCAATACTCCTTAGCCATACGCTTAACAAACTCCAATTTATCCCGTGTATGGCTATTCTCCCTGAAAACCTTCTCATTCCTCCATTTCCATGCCCACCAAACCATTGTTGCAAAAGTCGTCGACCATCCCTCTTCCGAGTCTAGATCCTGATCATCATTCATGTTTACAAACAGCCATTCATCAAGTGAAGATGAAAAGAACTCAGCTAAACTTGACGGCTTCACCAACTCTAGCCAAATCCACCTGATTTCCCTACAGTCACGCAGTAAATGCAGCAGGCTCTCCCCTGCCCGACTGCATACTTCACACGTATCCGAATCACTCAGGTGTCTCCTGAATCTTTCCTTATTCGTTAGAACTCTCTCGTGCACTATGAGCCATAGGAAAACTCTTATACGTTCAGGCACACCTATCCTCCAAATTCTGGCAAAAAGGCGGTTCCACTGCTGCCCATGCTCAGTCTCAGCAGTAATCAGTGCATACGCTGTTCGGACTGTGTATGTCCCATTGGATGTCATACTCCAAGACAGTCTATCCATCGAACTTGTCAAGCCATCAGGGACAACCGCAACAAGTAACAGAATGTGTTCCTAGTCAAGGCTCCCCATCAACTCATTATCTTTCCATCCCACACCCGGCTCCCAGAACTCAGCTACCATACCATCAAGATTACAGTTCAGAAAACTATTCATTTTTACCGACTCCATGGGGTAATTAGTAATCCATCTATACTTCCAAAATCGAATGCTATTCCCATCACCAAGAACCCACGCCATGCCCTTAGCAATCACTTCTCTAAAGCCCGCGGTCACCGCTCTCCAGACAGCCGAGCACCCCTGTTTAGTCTTCACATTCTCAATGTCATTCGTGTTCCTCCATCCATATTTGTTGCGCAACACCCGAGCCCACAAGCTATTATTATCTAAGAGAAGTCTCCAACTCAGCTTGCCAATCATAGCTAAGTTCATAAACTTAGGCTGTCTGATGCCCATTCCTCCCGCTTGCTTTGGTTTGCACATAACTTTCCATGAAACCAAATGAGCTTTCCTCTTTTCCTGAGAACTACCCCACGCGAAGTTACAACTGATCTTATCGAGAGCCTTAATGGTACTTGCCGACAAGATTATAGAGCCCATTGAGTGAATCGGTATTGCAGTCAAGACTGATTTAGTAAGCGTAATTCTTCCCGCAAGGCTCAGACATCGACTCTTCCATCCCGCTAGGCGGAAGAGACTCTTTCAACAACCTCCAGGAACGTATCCTTGTTCAAATGTTTCTGCAAAATCGGCATTCCCAGATATCTTCCTAAATCTCTAGTGAATGGAATACCAGCCTCTGCACTGATTCTAGTGCACAAATCTCTATCCACATTCTCTGAGAAATAAATTTTTTACTTCTCCAAACTCACTTTCTGCCCAGAAGCCTTACAGAAATCAGTCAGCACCGCCCGCATGATCTTAATCTGGGATATGGAGACCTCAGCAAACAACATCAGATCATCAGCAAAACATATATGAGACAACAGAGGACCCGATCTCGAGATTTTAATCGGCTTCCATTCCCTCTTCTCTACTGAGTTCTCAATCAAATGACACAGTCTTTCCATACACAAGACAAACAAATAAGGTGAAAGGGGGTCACCTTGTCGCAAACCTTTCTGAGGAACAAACTCATCAGTGCACTCTCCATTCCAGATTATGTGCATGCTAGGAGACTTGACGCAACACATAATCCATGAAATCCAACTTTGTGAGAACCCCGCATCTGTCAATGTATCTTCCAGAAAATCCCATCTGATTCTGTCATATGTTTTTTCAAGATCAAGCTTAAGAAGCATCCACCCCCGCTTCCCCTTTTTCTTCCTCATAGAATGAACTGCCTCCTGAACGATCACAATATTATCAGTGCTCAGTCTCCCCGGGATAAAGCTGCTCTGAGCAGGACCAAACAAATTTGCTATCACCCGCTTCATACGATTCACCAGTGTCTTCGTAATAGTCTTAAAGAGGACGTTACAAAGACTGATAGGACGAAACTGTTCAATTTTCTCCGGTTTATTCACTTTCGGGATCAACACCAAAAAAGCATCATTCGCATTCGGCGGAAGCAAGCCACTTTCAAAGAAGTCTCTGATAAACTTAATAGTAGAGGTGCCAACAACATCCCAACATCTCTGATAGAACACTGGCTGAAAACCATCCGGTCCTGGTGCTTTATAAGCGCCCATATCCATAATCGCCTTCTTGAATTCTTCATCTGTAAAGGTTTTCTCAAGTTCATACCTCTCTTCTGCTGAAAAAACTTGAAAACCTGCGCATGGGAGTTTAAAACCACTCTCTGCAGTTTCGTCGACCGAGAATAAACTCTTGTAATATTGCACAACCAACGCTTCCAACCTTTCCGGTTCTGTTTCCCACTCGCCATCTGCACGCCGAAGCGCTTCGATCATGTTTCTGCGTCTCCTTATGATCGTTGATGTATGGAAAAAGGTAGTATTCTGATCCCCTAACCCAATCCATTTCTCCCTCGACTTCTGGAACCACATCAACTCCTCCTGTTCCATCGTCACATCTAACTCCTTTTGGAGTTTCTCCTCCTCCTCAAACAAAGCCTCGCTACTGTTATTATTAATGAGGTTTTTTAGCACTTGCAGCCTATTCACAACTTCATCTTTTCGGACTTGAATAATGTCGAAAGTCTTTCTGTTCCACTTCTTCAACTCAGTACTTAAAATCTTCAAGGCTTCCGAAGTAGAAATAGCTTGGTCCCAAGACGCCCGAACTAGTTCTTTAAACTCTGGATGAGTCAACCAACTCGCCATGAACCGAAAAGGGCGCCTGGAAGGATCACACACCCTTTCTGGGTTTAACTGTAAGTAGAGAGGTGCATGATCCGAGCACATAAACGGCAAATGAGTAACACGCGCCTCCTGCCATTCAATGCGTCCCTGAGCATTACACAACACTCGGTCGAGACGCTTCTGAATTCGGTTAGCGGCCGTTTTCCCTCTAGTCCATGTAAATCTGTTACCCCTGAAACCCAAGTCCACAAGACCCATTTCATTGATCCAGTTACCAAAGACGACAGAATCAGCCGAGAGTCTTCCATTACCTCCTTCCCTCTCATCAAGTCTGACAATAGTACTGAAATCCCCTCCCAAAAAGACCGGTTCATTAATATACCTTACAGTCGACTTCAAGTCCTCCCAAAGATTACTCCTACGGGCAGGTGTTGGTGCAACATAAACAATAATCAAATGAAACAGATCGTCGTCAGACTCAAAAATAGAATGAATGTACTGCGAATCAGATCTGATAATATCAACCTTAAAGGCGCTATCTCTCCACAAGAGTCAAACCCCTCCACTCTGTCCAACAGCATCAACACGAAAATTGTTCGGGAAACCCAAATTCCTACAAATGTTATCAGCATTACTACCAGCGACATGTGTCTCAAACAAACCCAGCACATCCGATTCAAACTTCTTAACCAGGTAACGAATAGATCTTCTAAAATTTGGTTTATTTCCCCACCCCCCCCCGACAATTCCAAAGTATGCAATTCATGAGGAAACTATCAAAGATAAGAACAACCGGGGACAACTGCTAAGCTTCCAGTCTCCTCCTTCCCTCAGTCAGACCCTCACTCGGGTCTTTTTCGGCATCTAAACGACCTTGCTCATAAGTTGCCATCAGTCTATTCTGCATACCTTCCTCAAAATCCCTTAACTGTTCTCTCGCAATTGTCGAAAGATCCTTGCTGTCATCTAAATTCATCAAGGAGTTACATATTTCTTGCACAGAAGCAGCCTTTTCTGTTCTCGGTCGTTTTCCAGTCGACTTCCATTCTATATTTTTTTTCCTGACAGCATATGACTACTGGCAGGATCAACCAGGATCGCGCGCGATCTTCGCTTCCCCTTTCCCTTTTTTGATCTGCCATTGATGACTCATCCAAGCTCCTACCGTTTCTCTCTGCTCATCCGCCGGCAATGAGTTACTCTTTGGATCTGAACTATTAGTAACATTTTGTTCTCCCAAATCATCCGTCAACTCATTATTCACCTTCTCAGAATCTACCATGTGACTAATGGACAAATCTTTCGTGACACCCCCAGCTTCAGACTGAGTATTCTCATGAGTTTCTGTTCTGTTTTCTTCCCTCTGTACACGACTAGAACATTGAGCAGTGATATGCCCATATCTCCCACATGTATAACAAATTGTTGATAAACCTTCATAAGTAACATAATACCTCGTTCGATTCACCTTAACAATGCCTTTCAAAGGATCATGTAAGTTGACTTCGACACATACTCGGGCAAATCTTCCACGCTCAAGGTTAAGAGTAGCATATCCACCTTCAATGGTTTCCCTATTCCTTTAGCTATCCCCATCAAAATCTGTCTATGATAAAAAATCATTGGAATGTTGGCAATTCTGATCCATACAGGCGTAGTGATAATATCATCTTTCTCAGCATCAAAACTCGATGACCAGTTCTGAACGAGCACATAATTCCCAAACACTCTCCATGGTCCTCCCGTGAGAACCTTAGTATAATCTTCCTCCGCTCCAAAGAGAACAATGAAGGATCTCTTTTGGAGATCGACTAAGTTCATCGTTCCATGAGGCCTCCATAGTTCTCGTAGTTTTCGTTCAAGAGTAGTAAGGTCAACAACCTTCCCAAGAACCTTGATAATCACACACTGTTTCCATAGCCCTTCCATAGCACTTAGGACTTCTTGTTCAATAACAATCGATGCTTCCCCTCCTTCTCCGTTCGGTTGTTCCACCTTCATCCTAGATGCCACAAATTCATCATCTATTTCTTGTTCCGGACACGGCATTCCTCCTCTCCCCCCACGAGCAACCCTTTCAGCCCATGAAGTCTTAACTTCGGGAGGATCAGGGGGGTCACCCATTAAAGTATCCCTAGTTTCTCCATCCGCCATCGCTTCATCGGACTCCTTTGACTCCAGTGCTTGAACAGGCTTTTGGAGGACCATTGGGAGCGTTTTTTTCCTAAAACAATATGCTTGACTTTGCTAAGTCGTCGCTGGATTTGAATTTGGGTGTTGGAGTTAATGAAAAATTAATGCATTCTTACTTTGTTTTGCAGCTTGCTTATTCAAAATTCTTTTTAAACTCTTTTATCGAGAGTTTTTATCATTGTTTATATTTTTTTCGATTTGCACTTTTGCTATTTTTATTCTGCAGCTTTTTTTTAATTTGGCTTTTTTAATGTATTATTGTGCAGAGTCCAATTTATTTGGATGTTGAAGTCCAATTTATTTGGATTCGGTCGTTGTTTTTATTATTATTTATTGTCCAGAGTGTTAAATTCTCACATATCCATTTGCGTTGTTTTTTTCTGTAGGTTTGCACAAGTGTGACTTGTCCCTCATTGTGTGGAAGATAGTCGCTTCGGCTTGAAAAAACATAGTTATTGGTAATCGCAAGAATTATTGTTTATCATAGTATGTCAGCTATGTGCATTCTACTTAATTTGACGGGGTAGTAAATAGAGCGCGACTTTATTACGTATCTTCTCACGTTGGTGCTCGGATTTGTTGAAACCTCATTCTAACGGAGGGGAAACCGGCAACACTCCGGATTCCCGGGTCTTTGTCTTTTCTTCTTTCCACAAGCTCTCATGGCTCTCTCGTTTCTCGATCGGAATATCCTCAGATCCCTGCAAGAGCCAAACCCGGAGATGGGGCTCCCCGGGAAGGCACTCCGACGCTCAAGTCAGTACTTGTATAAATAATATATTAGACGAATGAGAAAATGCATAGGATAGTAAGTCTAAACATTCACGTACGAACGGCCTACTTTAGACGAGTTTAGATTAAATATTTATTAATCAATGCGAAGAGTGATTAACCTTCCCGGAGGTGTGTGATTGACTCGGAGAGTCGTCTGATATACTCATTTAGTTGTGCATCACCCGCCGAGTGAACTCGCGATGGGCATACTTATTTCTTTACCTCGTATGACCCACGCGAGCATATAACAATTATACACTTAATATTCGTGCTTGTATTACAGACAAGCGTGCGCGTTTTGTTCGTCTCCATCTACAGTAGAAGAGGAAGACAAATTGGCCAGGAAGCTAGCAGGCTGCTGCTGGTGGTGTTGATGTTGGTGGGGGAAGGTGAAGTGGTGGGCGGCGGAGGAAGAAACAGCAGCAGCGCCGCGGACGGAGGCGTTGAGGGAGGAGAAGTTAGCGGGGATGGAGCCAGTGCCTGCGGCGGCGATGATGGAAAGCTCGGCTTGTTGGAGGAGCCACTCGATGGTCTCACCGTCGGACTTGTAGCCAAGCTCTCGGGTCAACTGAACACTCTGACGGTGGAGACAACAGGCATCTGGATCCGCCTTCCTCTTTCGTCCACCTTGGGGTGCCGATCTTTACTGGAGCGCTTTGCTGGCACTGATTTGGTGGTGATCGCGAGGGAGGCGTCGATGGATGCGGAAGAAGAAGAGGAAGGAGGGAAGGGGAAGGCAAACCGTTGTTGTTGTTGTTGTTGCTGGGGATGAAGTAGCTGAGGTGAGGCGGTGAGCCTAGCGGCAGCGGCTGAGGCGGTGGGGCTGCGGGAATGCAAATCAGGAGCCTCCATCCGAGGGTTCCTCCCCACTAGCAACAAAATAAACCTCCTCTTTTCTTCCTTCCCCCCTTTCTCTGCCCCCTTTCTCTGCTCCCTCTTTCTCCCCTTTTCTCCAGCCCCCTCTTTCAAGTCTTATCCCCTTCCCCAGTCTTATCTTCGATCCTTTTCTTTCTTCGAGCACAACACACACATATATATACTAGTCTATGGTATAAAAGAAGGCTATTGGGCTTTTCTTTAATGGGCTTTGGGCTTGTTTTATCCCGGGTCCAACACCTATAATTTTATGGAATACGCCTTGTGGGAACTTTCATATTTTGTTGTTGTTATCTTTATTTAACGATGTCATGAATTTGACCTTTGCATTTTTTCCAGCCATATCAAAGAGATGATGACTATACACGAGATTGGAGATGTCTAAGCGGAGTGAAAACCATTGAGTCATTTCAAGGCTTGGACTCCAAAGGGGTTGTTTGGCTTGAGCTTCTTCCATTAGCTCAAAAACAGTGTATTTTGGACCTATCTATGCTTCAATGAGTTTGAACTAGTCATATCTTAGGTGAAAATTATAGGGACTGCATCAGGCTTTCTTGGCTCCCCATATGAGGCCACAGTTGTTTGGTATGCATTTTCCGATCATTGTGAGAATGAGTAGTTATCTGATGCGCCCCTGGTCTCGTGATGGCCAAGAGGTGCTTGAGGATCTTGATCTTGATGCCGTGAAGTGCTTGGGGATGTCTTTTGTGGGGGAATGATGGTCGAAAAGGAGAGTAACAACGGAAGTCTTGGATATGGATGACGAGGGTGACTCGTCAAACTAAGGTTTTGGATATGGATCTCGACAAACTGGTCGGTGGAGGATTCCATGATGGTGATAGAAGTATGAGTTTGTACGATGAAAGAGTTTGGAGATATAGACGAAAGAGTTTTGGATGTATAGAGTGAATGGGGCAAGAAGATATGTGAGAGAATTATATAGCAGTTAGAGCCAAATTAATGGAGGTTGACGCCCTGATCTAGATGTTAAACAACGACTATATTAATCAAAACTTAAACAATACATGTCTTTTGGTCCGTGATGGATCTGTCCGTGTTTTGCTCCGTGACAAACCTAACCTCTATTTAATCTATGATGAATCTACCCTCGTGTTAAATAACAATTTTGGGTGTATCAAATAGAGCCTATGTTTATTTAACAATAAAGAGAAAAGATATAAATTATACTTTATAAAATTTTAATTATCGGACCAAGTTGAAAGATAAATGAATTATACATGATAAAATTACACCTAATAATTAATATATATAAAATTATAATTTTTTATATTAAAACTCATGTAGCCCGTGCTTAACACATGCATAAAAGGTTTAGTACTGATAAAAATGAGTTATATATTATAAATGTTGTTAAATTACCCTATATAAAGTATTTATTTATAAAGATAACAGGTTTGTTATCATTTTTGTGTTCTTATCATCTAATGTTATAATATTTTCAATAAAAACTTACATAACTATTTTCATAAATATAAATTTTCTGGATTTATTTCATATTTTTAATGAATTAGGAAAAACCGAAAATGTTGGATTTTATCTACGTAGTTAAACTATTTCATTAATAAATTAGTCTTACGTTTTTTATAGAATAAAATAGTGTGACCCTCCTTAAAATACATCTCGACTCCGCGAATGCATGTAACAACTGCTATAAACCAGGTAAAGTTATTAGGGTTGGTATACCCGCCAGCTGAACCAGAACCCAGAAGCACGACACTTCTAATTAAGACTATATGTTAATTCATTTCAAATGCATGACATGTCTCTTGGAGCTCAGAAAACGCAGCTTGCGACACAACACCTCACGAGTCTGGCCAGCCAACTTGTATACAGCACTTCACATTGTCTTCTCCCCGTCGTCCACCCTAATTCTTGACACCTACTATTCCAACGCAATCAAACCAGGAGAGGGTATCTCCGGATTTGATTATCCGGCGTTCAAATCAGCAAACGTGTAAATATGCAACTAAGAGCTACACAACTTGGTACAAGAGCTAGAGTGGATAGAAAGAAGTAAAGTAATGATAAAGGGAACTCAAAATGCTACTTAAAACGTTTCAAGTTCTTCATTACCAACAAACCGAACGGCCCTAGAAATCACCCATCGCAACATTAAAAGTTTAATAGTAAAACTGGAGTTACCAACTAAGTGTTGTTCGCCCTAACGCCTCAAGGAGAAAGTGGTTTTTGAAGATTGAGGTTTTGGTTCATTCCTGTGTTTTTCTTACTTGGGAGAGGAAGACGAAGCATTTTTCTTTCAGTCGTGATGTGCTCCTCTATCCATTGAGTTGCGTTCTTATACTCTTGTCAGGGGCCCACGCGAGTCAATTACTAATTTGCCCCTTGATACTTAATCTCGTCGAATCCTCCTTCTGGGCTTCGTCTGCTTATGGGCCGCTTTCGTCCTTCTGGGCTGACTGCATGGACCGATCCGGCTCGCGTCCGATGGGCCTAACCCGATTCCTTTTGGGCTTCGCGAGCCCATCAAGAACCGACTCCAACATCCAGCCCCCCAAGCTTTTATGCTGAATAGCTTAAGGCTTGGGTTTGTCTTCTTGAAGTCGCGTTCTCGACATGAGAGTGGCTCCCTGACTTAGTATGATTGCATCGCGTGTGATGGTCGCGTGTATTTCGATTAAACTTCCCGGGGCGACGTTTTGAATTCAAAAACTTTTTTGAATTCCCGCGCTGGGCGCATGTTGCCCACGTGCCATCTTCTCATTGCCCCTTCTTTTCCCCGGTTCTTCCTTATAAATACCCACCTTCGTCTTCCTTTTTTCATTCTGCCGCAATCCTTCGTTGTTCTCTTCAAACTGCAAGTTCGTCTTCTTCGCCGGTGCTCTCTCCTTCTCTACCTTCGTCTTCGCCTCCGCTCCCACACGATCTTCAATGGCAGGTTAGTCTTTCGTTCTTCCTTCCCTTTTCTACCTCGTTTTGGCTTGATTTTAGGGTTCCCCGCAGATTCGTCGCTCGATTTATTCTCGTTTATAACTGTTGTCAGAATTTTTGCCCGGGCTCTTCGATTTGATAGGCTTTCGTCAGTGATTGTTTGTCCATTGGGTGTTTCTCGTGTCGGATTCTCCTTCCAGCTCTCGTTTCTCAATATGTTGTTTAAGAAAAAACGTGTTTCGGTCAATTCCGCCATTTTTGGACCTCCGCAAGGTTCTTCGTGTTCTTGGGCCTGGTCCTTCTTGATGTCGTTTTAAATTCCCCTTTGATCTTTCATGTTTCAGTTTTTCCAGGGATTTCTTGTTTGTTCACTTCTTACTGCCTCGCGTCATTTTCCTTTGACTCGCGTTGTTCCCACCTTCGACGTTCTCTTTTTCCTCTTTCCATCCGTGGAAAACTGAAACTTTCTTTGCCTATGCTTTCAGGTAGCGATGATTTCTATGAACGCTCAACTCGGGCTGAGTATTCGGGGCGCACTACGTCTGGATCCGAGGGGGGCTCTGATGGTCGCGAGCCCAGCTCTCGTAGACGATCTCGCGTCACTAGGAAATCCAAATTGAGCAAAGCGAAGACGTCTAAAAAGTCTAAAACCAGACTCCCGTCTCGCGTTATTCAAGAGCGAGCCGAGACCAATTATGGTCAATTTGCCAGCTTCTTCTCTCATAAGGGGTCCTTACCCCATATAGTAATAGAGAAACTCTTTCTCGCGGATCCTGGTCGAATAAGTATCCTTTCAAAGAGAATAAAACATACTCGCACCATGATTCCTAACACGGCCCATCGCAGCAGTCTTAATTTTGATGATCTTCGCCGTCTCGCTACGCGATACCCTTTTCCCGAAGGGACCATCTTTGCCCTCCCCGACTATGAGGGCACTTCCCTCGACCAATATGGGCCCTTCTTTGCTTTGAGCAGGCAATCTTTAGAAGCTGGCTTCCGTCTCCCGTGGACGTCCTTTCAGACTGAAGTGATGGCGGACTTAGGCTTCAGCCCTTCACAGATGCACCCAAACTTCTGGAGTTCGCTGATCGTTTACATCATGCGATGTCAGGATATTGGGATAGCTCCCAATACGCCTCACTACGCTCTTATTAATTCGTATAAGAAGAACTCCCGCGAGGATAGATTTTATGCTGATATGTTCTCTGATCTTCCGGACTTGGAGGGGTTGGTTTTTGACAAGGCTGGTTCTCTAACCCTCGAGGCTCCTGCTCACAATATTTCGTCTGTCCCTGGTGTGACCCTTGCTCCTCCCCCTGTTGTATCGGAGTCGCCAGCTGAGCTCGCGACCACAGTTTCTGAGGAGGTCCCTCAGACCAAGAGGTCTCGCGAGATATCATCTTGCGATAAGGGGAAGCAAAAAGTATCTGAGAAAAGTCGCAAGAGGACGACGGAGGTAGAGTTCGTCTCCTCTCCAGAGCCTACCGATTCTCTGGTTGCGAACCCCACCTTCATTCACGGTTTATCGGCGACGCGTGCGTTCTTTGACTCGATTCCAACTGTTTTTCCCCCCGAACCCAACCTTTACGAGGAAATCTCGGATAGACCTGGCGGCCTTTCTAAACTACTTTTTGCGGTAAGTTTCGCGTTCTCATCTATTTCTTGTCTCTTGGGGTATTTTTAACCCTGGAGTTGGTCATTTTGCAGGGGATGAATATTATTACGAGCGCAAGCAGGAGGGTGCTCGCGGTGGAGGACAAACTTAAGGAATTGATGGATGAGGACCAGTCAATTCGTGATGCCAATAGAGCGGCTAAGTCTCGGCTCATGGGGGAGAAGAAAACTTTGGAGGTGGAGCTTTCGAAGGCCAATGCGTTAGTGGAATCTAAAGACGCAAAGATAAAGGAGCTGGAAGCCCAACTCGTGTATGAGAGGTCCACCCATGTCAACATCGTCACTGAGTATAACACGCAAGTGAACGGCCTCAGACAAGAAAATGAGAAACTCCACGCGACGATGTCCGAGAGAATTGCCTACGAGAGGAACATGGCGGTGGAAGAGTATTGTGGGGGTTACCGTCAACGTGCTCGCGTGAATTTTTACAAAAATGCTGTCAACACGCTTCTCCTTTGTATGGTGAAGGTTCAGATGCGAAAACACAAAGTCAAAGATTTCCCCTTCAACGCTCAGGACTTATGTGGTTTCTCCACCGACCTTCCCGAGTATGAGCCCCCGGTGCCGGGAACATTTATTGATGATGGGGATACTCCACTTGAGGCTTGGGGTGTAACTCGTCTCGCGTCCAAGAAAGGCATCGTTAAAGGTAAAGAGGATCAAGTGCCTAAGCCTCCTCTTCCGTAGATGGTCATTCCGCCTCCGTCCGAAAGGTTGGAACCTGTTCCTCGCGCGCTTCCGAGCCCTCCCTTCCCGGCCCTCTCTCCTCGTAAGAGAAAGGTATTCGCGCCCGACGCTCTTCTTGACACCATTCAGCCCTCCCTGAAGCGTTCTTGCTTAGATCAAGCGGGGGGGTCAGGATCGCGGGTAGTTGATGCTCAAGACGTCGTGGATTTAGAGGCGGATAGCGTAGAGGATGCGGGAAAAGCTCCTGAGTCTATCGTTAAGTAATGTTTAATAACCTTCTGACACGGCCTAGTGGTCTTTCGAACAATATGTTTTTGGTGTTCCTGTCGCGAGAATTTGGGCTTTTATGTAATTATTTTTAATGCGGCCATGTTTGTCGTGAGCTATATGCTGTTTCGCTATGTTTTTGGTTTTACTTCTCCGTCTGCTTGTTTTGTATACACTTATCTCGCCTCGCTCCCCCCGTTTTGTGTTTCGGAAAAGAGTAATTTTGCGAAAAAATAAAACGTAAAGAGATGAGTGTTTCATAACTACGATCCCTCTTGTATAGTAAAAGGTAAGACTGGCGGTGTTACATAATTTATGTGAGAATCATAAAGCATTGCAAACCATTCTCCTGTTAGCTATTGCATGAACATTATACGCGAGTCCTGGTAAGTACATTCGTTCTAGCTGGTGATAGGGTTTCGCGCTCTAGCTCTTGGTGGCTATTGATGCTCGCGGGGTTTGTCCTGAGCGCTTGTAGTCGCGAAGCATCAGGACAGTTTTTCTTCGGTGTGGTTGCTGCAGAGAATTTCTTGACTTTGCAGAGGCATGTTGCTTTTGCGGGGGATATTAAGCACTGCACATGTAGAGAGGCATTTAGTATTTGGTCTTTATGTGGTTAAGAGCTTTTGAAAGACGTGTGAGTCACGATGTGAACCCGTCCATGCTTCCGCGACCACGGAGAGTTTTTTAGCTCAACCATGGAAGCTGGACACGCGACCTGGGGTTTTTTTTAGCCCAGCCCAGTGAAGCGGAATCATGGCGGGTGAGCTCATTGGCGTAAACCCGTCCATGCTTTCGCGACCAAGGAGAGTTTTTTAGCTCAACCATGGAAGCTGGACACGCGACCTGGGGGTTTTTTTTAGCCCAGCCCAGTGAAGCGGACTTGTCGACTTTTGTCTCAATTGAAGCGCTACCTTTTTAGGTGGACGAGCATTGGTCGACCAGGCTGTGACCTATTTCTTGATAACCCAGACTCGCGTGATAACAAATTGCTGGTTCCACAACCTGGGTTTTGTGAGAGGATTACGCATAGAATCGACGAAGTCGCATCACGTTCCAAGAGTTTGCAATGTGATTCCCAGAGTGATCTTTGAGACGATATGCCCCGGGGGCGACTTCGCGATCTATAATGTAAGGTCCTTCCCAGTTGGAGTCGGGTTTTCCTCCTTCTATTCTACGGAGCACTAGGTCTCCTCTGGCGAATCCCCTCAACTTTATGTGTTTGTTATAATACTTCGCGACGCTGGCTTTATGATTGGTCGCTCTGATAGTTGCTAAGTCGCGGATTTCTTCCCGCATCTGCAACTTTAGCTGCATTTTTTCGTCATTGTCGATCGGGCTATACTGAATCACGCGATCCGTGGGCACAATGAACTCGACTGGCACTGTGGCTTCTATTCCATAGGCAAGAGCAAAAGGTGTTTCCCCAGTTGCCTTTTTTACCGTGGTTCTGTTTGCCCAGAGTACTAGAGGTAAAACTTCGGCCCACTTTCCTTTGGAGCCTTCTAACCGCCTTTTCAGATCCATGACAATACTTTTGTTCACAGCTTCTACTTGGCCATTGCAATGCGGGTGTGCGACCGACGCGATTCTTAAGGCGATCCCTATGTCATTACACCATGTGAGTAACTGCGGCGAATTGAATTGTGGTCCTCTATCGGTTACGCCGTTACGATCTCGTGAGGGAGGCTGTATCTGCAGATGATATTCTTCCATAGAAACTTTTTAACAGCCGGGACGGTAGTGCTCGCGAGAGCCTCGGCTTCGATCCATTTGGTGAAATAATCAACTGCTACAAGGATGTATTCAAGTTGACCAGGCGCTTTTGGCTTGAAAGGTCCTAATAGATCTAGTCCCCACATCGCGAAGGGACAGGGGCTTGACATTATCTGTAGTTCTACACCTGGCTGATGAGAAGCCGGGGCAAAGTACTGACATGGCTTACAGTTCTGTGACTCGCGTTGTGCGTCCTGTTTCATTGTTGGCCAGAAATTCCCTTGCCTTAACGCCTTATAGACCATAGGTCTCCAATCCGCGTGGGTCCCGCACAACCCCGCGTGTAGCTCTCTCATAAGCACGTCACTTTCTATCTTAGACAAACACCTGAGCTCGCGTGGTCCGTATCCCCTTTTGTAGAGTTCCCCACGACACATGTAGAAGCGCGCAGCCATAGAGACAAGTTTTCTCATTTCTTTTGGATCCGAGGGTCTTGTTCCGCTTGCAAGATATTGAATTATAGGGGTGCGCCAATCACCGACTGGCTCGTCTATCTCCATCAGTTCCACCTGATTGCTTATGGCGCTCTCAGACTTTACTACCCAGAAGTATTGGCTCTTTTCACCCTTGGAAATGATGGTAGAATTTCCATCGGGACGCTCCATATTCGCGTACTGAGCCTGGGAACCTAGCTTCGCGAGTTCATCAGCTCGCGTATTTTCTTCCCTCGATATTGCTTCAATCTCAAAATGCCTGAACAACGAAATCAAAGTTGTAGCTCTCGCATGATATATGGGGAGATTGCATGTTCGAGCTTTGTAGGTCCCATTGATCTGATTCACAACAATCTGAGAGTCGCTCAGACACTTCACCACGTGAATACCTGCGTGAGTTGCAATTTCCAGTCATGCGATGAGCGCTTCATACTCTGCTTCGTTATTAGTGGCTTTGAATCTTAGTGCAATCGCATGGTCGACTTTATCCCCGGCTGGGGATGTCAAGACGACTCCCGCCCCGCAACCGTCTACGTTTACTGCCCCGTCAACGTGCATAACCCATGTGGGGTGTTTTGGTGCTATATCATCTATTTCTAACTCTCTGAAACTTGTTTCAACAATGAAATCAGCCAAAGCTTGTGCTTTGATTGCAGGCCGTGGTCTGTAGACTACGTCAAATTCAGTCATCTCAATTACCCACTTAGCGAGCCTCCCAGAGGTGGTTGGCTTACTCATGAAAGATGGGAGTGGTAAATCTGTCAATACCTTGATGGGATGAGCGTGGAAATAAGGTCGGAGCTTACGAGCGGCTGTTATCAACGCGAGTACTGTTTTCTCAATGGGCGAATATCTGGTCTCGGCCGACAGAAGGGCTTTACTGACGAAATAGACGGGGACCTGCTGTTCTCTTACCAATACTGCGCTCACCGCACGCGTTCCTGCCGCGAGGTACAACTGCAAGCCTTCCGCAGGTACCGGTGACGCAAGTGTGGGGAGTTTTGCCAGATGTTCTTTGAGGCTCATAAACGCCCTTTCACACTCCTCAGTCCATTCGAAGCTTTTCGGTTTCCTCAATATGTCGAAGAAGGGGGGGTTTCGTTCTGCGAGCTTGGCACAAAACCTTCCGAGATAATTAACCTTCCCTACAAACCTTTGGACGTCATGAGTGGATCTCGGCGGTTGTAGATCTATTACAGCTTGGACCTTGTCTGGATTGACTTCGATACCGCGTGCACTGATCTGAAATGTAGCTCCCGCGTTTTTCAAGCCGAACGGCATTACTTTATAGCAGAAGGTACCCTTGTCTGTGATAAAAGCCGTGTGCCCCGAGTCGGCTGAATTCATCATGACCTGATTATACCCAGAGTACGCGTCCAAGAAACTCAGGGCTTCATGACCTGCGGTGGAATCTACTAACTGGTCGATGGAAGGTAATGGGTAGCTGTCTTTGGGACATGCCTTGTTAAGACCAGTGAAATCTACGCACATTCGCCATTTTCCTGTCCCTTTGGGATTTTTCTCTACCATTACTACGTTTGACAGCCACGTCGGGTACTGCACGGGCTTAACAAACCCTGCTTTTATCAATTTCGCGAGTTCCACAGCAGCAGCCGCGTTCTTTGGCCCTGCCTGCTTTCGCTTCTTCTGCCTACGTGGCTTGACCTCTGAACTAATGTTTAAGAAGTGGGTCATGACACTCGCGGGAATCCCTTTCAAATCCTTTGGTGTCCACGCGAAAACATCTCGGGAGCGGGCGAGCAAGGTCTCAATCTCTTGCACAACTTTCTGATCCAGTTTCCCCCCTACATAGAGCTTCTCCTCTATGTTGGGGAATGGGGTGATGGTTTATTTCTCAAACCCATCAAAATGTGGTTTGTGTCCCTCTTCTTCTTCTCCAGCATCTCGCGGCCTCGGAGAGGCACGTACCTCCAACTCGGCCTCTTCAAACACGTGAGGCAACCCTGGAACAAATAGCTGGTTAGCGAGCAAGGCCTTAGTGTAGCCCTTTTCGGATGATACGTAGCAGATACGGCTCCTCTTGGTTTCCCCTCGCGACCCCTACTCCGATCGACGTTGGGAACTTAAGGCAAAAATGACAGATCGACACGACTGCTTCAAACTTGCACAGAGTTTCGCGCCCCAGTATCGCATTGTAGGAGGATGTTATTGGGATTACCACGAAATCTATTTTTGCTGATCTTCTTGACCCGGTCTCTCCTCCCAGGATGAGATCTAGGGTGACGCCGCCCAGGGCCCTCACTCTGTCACCCGCGAAACCCACCAGTGTGGTTTTAGTAGGCCCGAGTTTAGACTGATCGATTCCCATTTTCTCGAACGCGTCCCAGTATAATATATCGGCCGAGCTCCCTGTGTCTACGAGAATCCTTTTCACAAGTTTGGTTCCAATCTGAGCATGAATGACTAGTGGGTCAGCGGCTTCGACAGCCCAGGTATCTACCTCCTTGTCGCTGAAAGCAAGCGTGTAAGGCTCAGACTGCGATCTCGCGATACTATAGATTGGCTTTCCCTGAGGCTTGGGCGTGTTATCAATGAGCCTTTGATCTCGTTTGCCTAAGGGAATGGGTTCATGGCGGCCTGCAATTGTACCTATATGGCCATCAAAGTGAGGGAAGTTCTGGTGTGGGTGGCGATTAGGTCCCTGATTCTGGTTATTTCTCGCGGGGGTTTGCTGCCTTATCTCGTTCTGTGCTCTACCTTCTCTACCTATTTTTGTGCTGCCGCGACCTCCGTCACCATTTCCTCTCTGAGCAGTTAGGACTTTCTGCTCTCTCGGGTGGTGAAGTCGCGACCTACATTCCTCTGTAGGGTGAGTATCCACTTTGTGGTACTCACACCATGTGGTTGGCTCGTGGCGACCATGACCGCGATCCCCTCCTCTTTCAGCCTCGCGACGGCTATCCTGCTCGGCTACAAAATTTGCGAGTGGAACTAATTCTGGTCATGGTTCTGGCCTCTGAACTGCTTTTGACCCTGATTTTGATCTTGAATTTCCAAACCGGGAACTCGCGTGTCAATCTGCTCCTTTCCCTGACTTCCCTGATGGCGCTTGCTACCCCAGTTCTGGTTGTCCCTCTTTTGGCCCTGAGCAGACTTATTCTGATTGTTTCCTTTCAACGCGGTACTCGAGTGCGCTTCCACGTTAATCTCTGTATACGCTCTTTCGAGCATGCCCTGGTAGTCCAAATCTTTCTTGCGGTATAGGTATTGCTTGAAGGAGCTTCCATCTGTGAGACCATCCAGGAACGCGACTCGGGCGGTTTTATCGTGAAAATCCTCGGCTTCTAAGATCTTTTCCGAGAACCTCCTGACATAACTCTCTAGCGATTCGTTTGGTCCCTGTTTGACACCCACTACTTCTTGCATAGTCACTTTTCTTTTCCTTGAGGATCCAAAGTGTAACAAGAAACTTCTCTCTAGGTCAGCGAAAAAATGGATGCTCCCTGACATTTGGTTAAGCATCCAGGTCATGGCGGGACCCGCGAGAGTGTCTGGGAAACCTTTGCACATCGTGGCTTCGTCAGGGCACCTTGCGAGCATAGCATACTTGTAGTGTACTAGGTCTTCGCTAGGATCTTCTTTGCCATTGTATTCTTTGATAATAGGGAATCTGAAATTAGGTAGGGGGACTGACCTGACTATGTGGTCTGCGAAAGCAGTCGGGCCGAACAGGGCTGACGGGTTAATGGATGGATAGGCCTCGTAAGCTTGTCGCGGACAGTTTGCCTGGTTGTAATAAGGTTCCCCCTCATACTGGTAGCGAGAAGGTCCTTGCTCGGCACGAATCCCATGTCCCCTTGTTTCGGTTCTTCCCCTGTAAGACTGGTTCTCTACGTAGCTCACGGGGGCTTGATTCAAATCAAACCTACCAGGGTGACAAGCCCTCTCGCGTCCCTCGACCCTGGTCCTTCGTGACACTGAGATTCTGTCGTCGGGTACGTGCTCAGCACTCTCCTCAGCGACTGGTTGTTCTCGTTCGCCCTGATTCTACTCCTGCTCGCGGGCCTCAGCCCTCGGTTGCTCTTGGTGTCGGTCCCTGTCCGTGCTCTGTCCCAACGTCCGAAGGAACGCGCGATACTGAACCAGTGCAGGCCCTACCAGAACAATCTCTTCCTCAGGCACGCGTGTAAGAGGTGCTCGTGAGCTATTTATCTCTTGTTGTGTTCTCGTCTGGAGAGGGGTGTTGCCTCTTCCCTCGCCCCCAGTATTCATCCTTAGGCGGTTAAGTATTAGAAATACGTGAATATCTGTAGTGAGCCTTACTTGTGCGAGGAAGTCCCCACGGTCGGCGCCAGTGTTGGAGCTCAGAAAACGCAGCTCGCGACACAACACCTCACGAGTCTGGCCAGCCAACTTGTATACAACACTTCACCTTGTCTTCTCCCCGTCGTCCATCCTAATTCTTGACACCTACTATTCCAACGCAACCAAACCAGGAGAGGGTATCTCCGGATTTGATTCTTCGGCGTTCAAATCAGCAAACGTGTAAATATGCAACTAAGAGCTACACAACTTGGTACAAGAGCTAGAGTGGATAGAAAGAAGTAAAGTAATGATAAAGGGAACTCAAAATGCTACTTAAAACGTTTCAAGTTCTTCATTACCAACAAACCGAACGGCCCTAGAAATCACCCATCGCAGCATTAAAAGTTTAATAGTAAAACTGGAGTTACCAACTAAGTGTTGTTCGCCCTAACGCCTCAAGGAGAAAGTGGTTTTTGAAGATTGAGGTTTTGGTTCATTCCTGTGTTTTTCTTACTCGGGAGAGGAAGACGAAGCGTTTTTCTTTCAGTCGTGATGTGCTCCTCTATCCATTGAGTTGCGTTCTTATACTCTTGTCAGGGGCCCACGCGAGTCAATTACTAATTTGCCCCTTGATACTTAATCTCGTCGAATCCTCCTTCTGGGCTTCGTCTGCTTATGGGCCGCTTTCGTCCTTCTGGGCTGACTGCATGGACCGATCCGGCTCGCGTCCGATGGGCCTAACCCGATTCCTTTTGGGCTTCGCGAGCCCATCGAGAACCGGCTCCAATAATGTCTATTATTAAAATATATTGACCAGAATATATAATTGAACAATTGTACTCATGCAATTCAATTTAAACCAATTACAATAATTGGGTTGACATAATCCAAGATGCAGACCAACAAGCTAACTTTTCATTAGATCTTTGTTACACTCATTTGCTAGCGTTTTCAGGATCATCCATCTAGATGATTTGAATGTCATCCACCTGTGATCGAGTGTTAGGAAAAAAAAACTTTCCATTAGATATTCTTGGTAATATATGTATAATTTTAAACCTCAAGGATTTGGTCTAGTGATACATAACATAACAATCCCAACAATCCCCTGATTTCTTTGAGGTAATTTCTATGAGTATTCTATAAGTATTCTCTGAGCCCTTTTATTTTTTCTATCTTTTTTATTTTGATAAGGCAAGACACAAAGCTCTTTGTAACAGACGTGTCCCTACCCCACTCAAATAAATTGAGGGGGTCATGCCGCTCCCGGATTCGAACGTCTAACCTGTGGATAAGAGGATAGTGCCTATTCGACCAGGCTACAAGATATTTTTTCTATCTTTAGACTCCCAAAAAATTTCTAGCAAAAAACTATATCCATAATTTAATCTACACAATATATTAAATATGTACTACGTATATCCTAAAATTAATGTATTGAAATTATTTAATGAACCTATGATTTTACTTGACCACGTAATTTATATGTAAATTATTATATAAGGAAAATAATTCTTATATATCTCGAGAGAATAGATTTATGAGATGTATTATTGTTGATTGCTCAATAGTTTGGTAATATACTCCCTTTGACGGGGGTGCTGTCACCACGCCATGGACACATTTGGGTCTAGATGCAGATTCAGCGCATTGTGCCCAATTGTTTTCCTATTTGTTTGGCGTTGACCTGGACAACCCGTTTGACGCTGAGGAGACAAAGATGGTCAAGTTCATAGGTAGGGGGAAAGTCGGCGAGCGGGAATTCTTTTGCCACGTTGTCTCGATGATCAACTCTCGAAGAAGATCCGATCCGGGCTCCATTGCAACCGGCTTTTTGTGGCACCTAATTCAGCAGTCTTTGTTCGTCAACAAGACCTCCAACCTGTTAGACACATGCTTCCTGCCGCTACTAGAGGATCCGAGCAGGATACATGAATACGCATGGGGTACAGGTTGTTTGGCATTGCTGTACAGGCAGCTGGGTATAGCATCCAAGGCGAAATGCGTGCAATTTTCTGGTTGCGTCAGGCTTCTTGAGATTTGGATTTGGTTACATTTCCCGTATTTTCCTGGGAACCCAAACCTGGATGTCAGCTCCCAAGAAGCTACTGCTCGTGTGTCCCGTTATTCCACTGGACGAGCCCCGCTGAGGCAAAAAAGGACACTGCAACAGTACAGACGCATCTTGGATGAGTATGCACCGGAAGATGTAAGTGAATCGTCTAAATGTCATTCCAAGTTGTTATTAATATTGTTATTAATTGTTATAAGCTAATTCTGTAGGTGTGTTGGATGCCGTATCCGGATTTGGACGTGGGACCGCAAGGGCGTCATAGAGTGGCCACTTATCGTGGTGGGATCCGGTGCTTTGACATTATGGAGATGTACAACCCTGATCGGTTTTGCAGACAGTTCGGTCGCCGTCAGTCCCGGCCTTTGGATGTCCCCGAGCCAGTGGAGTATTATTGTCCGCCAAAATCAATGCGAGGTGGCCGGGAATACACTGTACGGTATGGCCCGGAATGGGATAGATGGGACCAGCGTTATGACAACCTGTGTCAGTACATCATGTCCAGCCCGCCAGCTCTTATCCCTTGGGATGCTGAGGATGCTTACCTCGATTGGTTTGCTCAGGTCTCACATCCATATGTGAGCCCAAACGCCCCGGCAAGACCTCGACCGCCACGTAACCCGAACCCGATCCTTACCCTCGATTTCAACCGGGTAATTCTTATATTATTATTTTATTTGTTGGTATTGTGTTTTCTATATGACCCATCTCCTAATTATGTGTTGGTATTGCAGCGTGTATCGACGACACTCGGTATTATGCGGACACATCACCAACAGGGGATGGCAAATCTGGAGAATTTGGCTGCCTACATTCGGATGCTCAGTATCGACGATCCGCCTACAACTGAGGAGGTCACTCAAACTCAACGGATGTCACAAGCAGAGTCGTCCAGGAGTGCAGAAGAGAGAGCCACACCTTCTATATGGGTGCGGGCAAGGATGGGTGCGGGACAAGGCCATCCGGAACAAGAAGCAGGGCGTAATGAATGGGAAGATAATGTGGGTCACGAGTCGGAACCTTATTGGGGGATTTGAATCGTTGTATTTGTTTAAGTTATAATGAATATTATTTGGTTTCCTTAAGTTATAATGAATATTATTTGGTTTCCTTACGTTTCTGAACCGTAGTTTGTGGTGACTTTGTCTGCCTTTTGAATTACTCCGTAATTGCATGGTATCCAATGTTTCAGTTTTGTTTGGATTGACTTGTCTGTCTTTGGAAAATGACTTTGTGAAAGTGAAAGAGCATCAGGTAGATTACAAATTTAATTTAGTTTCAATCAATTTAATTTAGTATTTCCTCCAAATACAGATATAGGAAATGATTTTGCACTGGTTTGTCTGCCATTTGAATTGATTGCATGCATGGTCAGTCTAAAATTTAATACAGTACTAGTATCCAAAAACTGATTTTCAATTGAAAGAGCATCAAAAAAAAGAGGTAAAAATAACTTTGCACTGTTTGCAGTGAAAAGCGTGATTTAATTGATGCATGCGCATGATTTAACTGATGAAAGTTACTTCATGATTTAACCCTAGAACCCAACCCACATATATCAGATATGCCTAACGCGCAGTCATCTTCCTTGTTGGTTCCCAATTCCAATTTCACTTCAATTTTTTGCTTCTCAGATCTTTGAGAATCAACTCGAACAAACAGATCTTTGAGGGTTTTTAATTCCTAAAATTTAGAGATTCAGTTTTCGATTTTATTCGGTTCAGTTTTGAATCCATGAGCAGTGCTATACCATTGTTTCACGGTTTTTGATGTGGTTTTCAAGTGTTCTACCAACATGATATCTTCACCATCAATATATAAGCCTTAAACACAACTTAGCAATTTTCGAAAACTTAGCAATTTCTATTATTTTCCTTTGCTTTTGTTGGCTATCGACTACTAGAAATTTCTTTATTGATGTCCTTTGTTGTAACAAGACGACAACACAACTGAGCATTACAAAGTATATAAACGTGACCATTTCTAATCATCATCATCATCTTCTTCCCCACCATCTTCTTCAACGTCATCATAATCATCTTCATGTTCTTCTTCCGATTCGTCTTCACCTTCGTCTTCATCTTCGTCTTCACCTTCGTCTTCACCTTCGTCTTCACCTTCGTCTTCACCTTCGACTTCACCTTCGTCTTCACCTTCGTCTTCACCTTCGACTTCACCTTCGTCTTCACCGTCGTCTTCACCTTCGCTGTCTTCATCGTCTTCACCACCATCTTCAACTACATGATCGTCATCATCGTCATCTTGGGGTATCGGGTTAATATTTAGAGGCGGCATTGGTTTGCACGGTTATGACGTTAAAGAAATCCGGGACATAGATATAGATGAAAATCCGGGACTCACCGCATGGCTGCCATTTATAGACGAAAAGATAAGATCTGTTTGGGATAAGATGTGACGGAAATATCTGACCGGGTCCCACACCATCTCGTTCGGAACCCCATTCCGAACGAGATGCTTTCATCTCGTTCGGAATGGGGTTCCGAACGAGATGGTGTGGGACCCGGTCAGATATTTCCGTCACATATCTTATCTTTTCGTCTATAAATACCTCCAAAACAAACTATTTCAAACACACATTCACTATCATTCCATTATATTTATTTTCTCTCAAATTTCGATATGTATCCAAATCGTCCAACTCTATTTCCCGCCTCTTCCTCGACAATGGATCCTGGTCCGAAATTGTGTTGGTGTCAGAAAAATCCCACGGTGCATATGTGTACCGAACAAATAGAGTGGGACAAGGTCAACTATGGGAGAAGATTTTGGGGATGCCCGGATGCATGTTGGGATGCTCTTACTGAAGAAGAGGAAGAGAAAGGGTGCAAAAATACAAACATTGGATCGATCCACCATACACAAGTCGTGCAAGGGTCGTTATTGAAGAACTAAATGCAGACAACTTATGCAACTGGTCAAAGGCTGAAGGAATTGAGGAAGGGATGGAGTTGCTGAGGATTGGAACAAAAGAATGGGCCAACGAAATAGATGAACTGAAAGCCAAAAACACCGAGCTCATGGAGGAAAACGCTGCACTTGCTGCAGAATTGGCAGCAACACGTAACAAATAGAGAATTAAGTATTTTTAATTTCTTGTATCGTTAGTTGTTCACCGTCTGATTTGTACTCGTGTTGTTCTTTTTCAATTGTGTTGTTGTTTCAATATTAATGCTTCTATGATTATGTTGACATCATTCTGGAAAAAAAATTACTCAAACATTTATAAATTGTCCACCAAAACATTAAACAAACATATATAATTCAACAAACATTAATCAAGTCAACAAACAACATACTTAATACGAACATTAATCAAACAAATACAAGATTTAGGTCATTATGGGACCGCCACCATGAAACTCTCTCTCAAATACGTAGTTGTCGAATCTACTCTGAAAGCACTGTTCCCATCCGTCCACCGATGGTTGTTTGTAGATACTCCACTGCCTTGGAGGGGGTGGAATTGGACAATTGTCATCAACCAACCAAATCTGTCAACACAAATTAAATTGTTATTGTATGCTAAAAAACATATGTGAAATAAGGTACAAGAGCGGAAAATATCGATGCGTACCGGTACGTAATGGTTGCGTCTGCCTACATGTGCAATGCCGAACACCGTGGTAGGAGGCTCTGAACCGGGAGGAGCAAACATCGGAAGACATGCACAAGGACCAAACCATGATAACACCACTAGTGCAACTTGATACCTCGTGGAAAATACCAATCCCATTGTAGGTGTACACATCCAGAATTCAGGAGAGCATGGCGATCGAATGTGATTCACTTCTCGAATGAGTTGCGGGATAGTCTTGAAACCCTCTAGCATCTCATGATACATATGCCCGTTTTGTTGGAGGTGCTTCGAAAGATCAAATCGGATTTCAACGAACTGTTGCTCTGGTTTACCTAGTAAGCGAGCGAGGGATCGATAACCACAATGACCGTCATCACCTACTTTCTCCACAGCAGCTATGTATGCGAGCATGAAAAGGTCTATATTATCTATCCCCCAGTCGAAGTCGAGATAAATGATTGAATTTCCACCGCTACATTTCGATCTAGCATTTCCTCTTGCCCTCGGTGGTTTAGTTGCACTCCCTTTTACGGTCGTGGCCCCGCTTGAAGCTATGTTGGATGCAACCGACGATTTCTTTTGTGAATCGGCTTTCGGTGGCACAGTTGCACCCTCTTCCTCTTTCATCCCCTTTTTCCTTGCTTCTGCCTTCTCCTTATCCTTCTTAGCTTGAGCCCTCTCATCCCAACCCGGATCTCGCTTTGTACCCGTCTTCTTCGCATGAATCTTAGGCCTTCCTCTCTTCGTCTCTCCCCGAGGGGGGTCCTGGACATCAACTGAAGAAGGATCCTTTCACTCACGCCACTTATCAGCCATCCTCTTCATATCGAAATCATCAACGTTACCGGTAAACACCCCTTCAAAGAAATCATCCATAAGAACCTTATCTGCAGTCAATTGCACGTCGTCGTCAGAGTCGAAGTCTTTCAATTCCACTCCTTCCCACTTGATCTGCTTTCAGAAGATATCAATGTCGCTCGGCAACAATGGCGTTCCTTCTTCTACAAACACCTTAATCCTGTGTGGGCAAGGCAATCCGAGTGTTGATTCCCACCAAGGATCCTCACATGGGCCACATATCTTTCCCTCCTTTGCCTTAAGGACTTCTTTCAGTAGCATTCTCAAACACTTGTCGGAGCACTTCCTCAATATGCGCATGAAAATAGTCTTGATCCACCGAGGCCCGTCTTGTATCTCCTTCGGGCTAGTATGGTTGGACATTTCCATCTCGGCCCGTATTCGACGGTGCTGATCGACAAACATATTGTCAATGTGTTGCACTAAAGTGTCGAACCCTCCAACAGCTGAATCAAACATATGCTTCAACATCGAGTGTTGACCTTCAACCCTGACAACAACATTGTACATGTTAAACATCGAGTGTCGTGATCATTCTCGTTAAAAACAAATTCAAATATCTTACCTGTTAGCCGTTCTTGTGCTAAAATGGTGTATATCATCGCAATACACAGCTATAAGTTTTTCTTTATGGGGAGTAAACCATGTGCTCTCAACATATTGTACAAGATGACCATTCCTCCATGTTTTCCGGAAGTGATCAAGTCTCTCCTCATACTGCTTCTCTGTGTGAGACCGCATCACCCGTCGAACGCTAGCAGATGCACTTTTTTCGTCCAGGTTGTTCAATTTAGCAAATGCCTTAACATTCCGATCAACGTGGACATGGCAAAGCATATGACGCACACTAGGAAATACATGGTCAACCGCCTTAATTGTTGCCAGCTCTCGATCAGACATGATGCAATCCGGTCCTTCGAGTGCACGAAACAAATACTTGACCCGTTTCAATGCCCATGCATAGTATGGGGCTGTCTCACAACAGATGAACGCTAGCGCAATACAATATGTATAGTTGGTGCAATTGAATCCAACAAACTGAAGTAACGGCCAACCATACCTATCAACGAGGGTATATTAATAATTATAATTCTATAACGGTATTTGAATTCATAATAATGAATTTTAGTGTACCTATTAGTCTTGTACGTCGCGTCCATGATCACCACCCGAGGGAACATTCTCAAAAAATGTTGACAATCCGGATGAGATATGAAAAACGCTGCCAACTTTTTCTCCCCCGTCTCCGGATTCGTCTCGTAGTAAATGTCTTTACGATAAGCTCTATGATGGAGGAAATCTAATGACCACTGGGTCACGGTTAGATTTGCCAATGCTTTCTTCCTCTCCTTTTCCCTCACAGTGTACACTTGCCTTCTTGATATTGTAGAAGTCGGATTTTCCTGAAGCAGCTGTGTATAAATAACCTTCGGCATTGCCCCGGCCGCTGATGCAATCATTATTTTTCGTCTCTGCTCTCCCGTCATCCTCGAAGCAAATGCATGGCCAATCAAGCTGCTGGAAAGACAGTGGTTGTGACATGCCTTCTCAACTTTTAGTATCCACCCAGGCGGCTCAACAAGAGTTGCTCGTCGATAATATCCTCTTAACATAAAAGGACAATTGTACTTCCTTAACCTACTAAGGTTGCTACGCTGCGACGATGGTTCTGCTACATCTCCTTCAAGATTAATGTTCTTTCCATGTTTTCTATAACTACCGGATTGCTCACAGTGCAGAAATATCCTCTTGTTGGCCATTGATGATTTCGTGGTGATAACCATACAAAACTCATAACCGACCTTTCTAACCCACTCTCTCAGAAGATCCATAGTAGGAAATCTCTCACTAGTCGTAAAATGGGCACTATAGTCGATTTTTAAATATTCCTCATCACTACAGTATCCCTATTTAAAATTACTCAAATTTCAATACTACTATACCAATAAAATAAATTATAATGAAACGCTATAAAAAAAAGGTTTACAGATACTTACTTGGAAATATGTATCATCTACCGGCGCAGACAAATCAACCTCCTCCTCCACCGACGTCTCACTAGAAGAACACTCCCGTCCTTCTTTCCAACTACCTGCCCTTGAAGAATTAGTTGAATCGCTTTCAGACGTCATTTTTTGTGTTTCTTCCGATTGGGTTTGATAATTTGGTCATACAACTCTGATTTTATAGACTCCGTCAAAATATAGCCGTTCGCATTTTCAAAAAATTATGACGTCATATCTCGTTCGGAATGGGGTTCCGAACGAGGATTAATTTTTTTTTAATACGTCAGCATCTCGTTCGGAACCCCATTCCGAACGAGATATGACGTCATATTAAAAAAAAAATGACGTCACACCTCGTTCGGAATGGGGTTCCGAACGAGATGCTGACGTCATATTAAAAAAAAAATTTAATCCTCGTTCGGAACCCCATTCCGAACGAGGTGTGACGTCATAATAAAAAAAAAAAATATTCCTCGTTCGGAATGGGGTTCCGAACGAGTATTAAACCGGTTCGCAATATGCGAACCGGTTTGGCATTTATTTAATACAAATTATTTAAATGGACCGTTTCTCGTTCGGAACCCCGTTCCGAACGAGAAACGAAATTTTAAAAAAAAAATAATTTTTCCCCTCGTTCGGAATGGGCTTCCGAACGAGGGGGTGCTGCCGGGCGCAAAAAGGGTGCTGCCCGGTTGCACATTACGAGATTAATATGAGAATGATCTTTATCGTACAAATTACGAATACATGCACAACAACCTTTTATACTCACTTGCACATTCATTTACATTTACATGCACACTCATGCAAACACAATATATGAAAAATACATGCACATGCACGAATGTGCATGCGAATGTGAAAATTGTGCAAGTAAATATAGAAGGTTGTGCATGTATGCATATATTTGTAGAATAAAGATCATTCTCACCGGGTCTGACCTCTTTCAAATGTACACTTCTTTCGAGAAACGTTTCGTATCGCCAATATCTCTCCTTACAAGTTAGAAAAATCGTAAACTTTTGATGTTGTTCAACGTACTCATTAACATGAATCAAACAAGACCACTCATGACTATATTCTACCTTATATAATGGTTAGAAATCGAAAGATTCTCTTCGATCGTGAATATTATCAAAAAAGTAACATCACTTATTTTAGGGACGGAGGAAGTATATTTTAATTTTTTTTGTTTATTTACGGTTTATAGTAAAAATATAACATTAAACAATGAAAAATAAAAGGTAGATATTCAAGATTATGTAAATTAAGTGCAACTAAGATTAGTAATTGAGCACGTAACGGGGAAGGTTGCTTGCACGGTATAATGATAGACAAATCATGATGGTCTCTGTCCCCCCTTTCTCCCCGTGAGTAGCTCCACCTAGCTAGCTCGTGTGAGTGGATCACTCCTTCCACACCTGCTCGGACACGTGCCATCATTTAATTGGACATTGGCACGTGAGCATGCTGAAAAAAGAAACCATATATTACCATTAGAGCATTTGTATTAGTGTTATTTTGAGTAACACATAATCTAAAAAAGAGAAATTAAAATAAATTGTCAGATTTTGTGATGGAATCAAGATGATGAGTGGAGAAAAGTAACACCACAATGTTACTCTCTCTGACAAATAACACTGTCATTTTTGCAATGTGGTCCCCCGTAATTCATCAATTTTATTTTTCATCAAATAAGCAAATTAAATAATAAAATTAGGACCACTAGTAGAAGCCATCTAATTATAGTAGAATAAGACCATTGTGGGACATAAGTTATACAAGAAGATGTAAATGAGAAAATACTATTAAAAAATTGATAGTGTTACTCCTTTTGGATAACATTGATAAAGATGCTCTTACGATTATGTCGAAGTGGACTTAGAACGACCTTGTGCTTGCTTCTTTTCTTGCTTAGAACAATGATGTCTCGATTACAATGAGAGCTCAAAATGATAGTAGTGGAGTAGTGAAAGCATGAATTACAGTGTTAATAATCGCCTGTTTCTCACCTGAACTTCTTTCATGTGTTGTCCATGGGTCGGTCCGAATCGAATAAATGGTTCGCCCATGGACCGGTCAGAATCGAATAAATGATTTCCCAAGAACTTCCCAAAGGAAATGGATGAGTAATTGTTGAGATTTAATTAAGACGGTTTCCTTTTCCTTTAGGTCGTGGTCACGTGGTCACGCGACACTCGCCTACCACCGATTCTTGCAAAACGTATAATTGAGCGCGCATAAGGGGCAAGCAGATAGTATCCCTATACTCCTTGAGCCTAAATACATAAGGGGCAACAATACTGAGAATGCAACGATAACAACATAATCATAACAAATGAAAACGATGAACAAAATAATTAGCGTACCGCTTCCCTAACTCAGGCGCACAAGGTCCATCAAGAGCCACGCAAACTCGACAATCGGACCACGTCCCAACGACTAATATCTTACAATGAATATACAATTAGCAAACACAAAATGTAGCGGGGAATTTGTATAAGCGCTCATATCGATTCAAATCGCGGAATATATTCTTCCTAAGGCCTTCGAAACAAATATTTATTGGATCGCCACTAACCGGCACCAGACCGCTGGCCTCCCGGGTAATCGAACCCCATAATACGACAGGTACGCCGTCTTCGCAACTGCGACAAATTCAACACAATGAATAGAAAAACCTAACTGAAAGGTTGACAAACGACATAAGATTGATAAACATACCTATCGTCGGTGACGTAAGCCCGCTGCGAGTTTGCTTACCCTCGATTGGTTAACATGCAAAACAACCAGTAAGTATGAAGACCACATTAACCTCACAATTTCATAAGTAGGCTCAGCGAGAGAAAGAGGCACAATTTAATGAAGGCGATAATTAAAGGAACACGAATTATGAACAAAGATTAGTTTATCGGAAGAATGTTCGTAGTCATTATCGCGTATTTTAACACCCGACATGTCAAAGACGCTGTCTTCGTGCAATATGTCATTGATTCTGTCGACATTTCTGCCAAAAGAAGTCACGCGACCCCTATTACCCGACACAAAAAAACAATCAAAACATTGTCGCACACAACTCTGGAAACAAGATATTCTCCCTGGAGATAGCCCACAGTGGCGTCCTGAATAGAAAGCACACGATAACGCGTTTTTTCCCTAATTTTGAACTGCATCAAACTTCTTTAGCACTTTAACTTGCATAATGTGGGTTTTAAATTTGCATGCAAATCCAACAGTGAAACCCTGGTCTTCGACATCTCCGATACAACAAAATCCAAACAAGTAGAAAAATACCAAAGCTAAATCCAACTTCCGAAGGAGAAGAAACAACCAACAATTATGGAGAAACAAAAGAGACATACAATATAAATAATCACACTAACGGGAAAGCAGGACATAAGCTAACCGAATAATAAAAACGAGTGAATTCATACGCCTTTAAAAGGCTTAAAAAGAGACAACAAAATTTCTGCGACCGACAGAAGCAAAGAAATGACACGAAAATTGAACAAAACACGACCCTTGTTCATTATAACAATAACCAAATCATAAAGACATCCAGGCAGAAACCAACGAGTTAAATAGGTCGAAGAACACTGATGAGGGCAACAGAAAGCAACGAAGAAGTAACGCAAAAACCAAAAATGAGTTAAATAATCAGGCCCATAAAACCAACGACAACGAAGAAACCGGGAAGAATTGAAGTAATCTCATTCTTTCTTCATAGTAGCAGCAAGCGAGATATAAACAGAGCAACAATGAAGATTACACGACCAAGAAACCGAGCAATACACTTTAATTGGATTAACAATAAGCAGCCTAAAACAAACCCAAAAAACCATCAAGAAAAAAAAACTATGAAGAGAACTATTTATAGAGAAAAGTGGGGCGAAAGGTGGTGAATTACATAGTACAATGGTCGTTGAAATAGAAGACATGGACACCCGAGAGGCCGCTGAATAAGATGCTCTGACAAACATAGTCAGTCTAAGAGAGGGGAAAGAAAGGCGGTATAACGACCGTCAAAATAGAAGAAGTGGACGCCCAAGAGACTGCAAAATAACAAGCTCTGAAAAACCCGTTAATCTTTACAAAATTGGCGAAACACATACCCCTAACACCTTCCAATCTGACACAAAAACTCCTTGTTGAGATATGATGAAGTTTTTGATTAAATGACAAACATCCACTAATGGTTTACTTGAGTGCGTAGGTATTGTTACTAGTCTATGCAGGAACGAAGGATAAGTACTTGTGTGTAGACAGGAACGAAGGAAGTCTACTTGCGCGTAGACAGGAACAAAGGAAGTACAAGCAGGTACGAAGGAAGTCTTGCTGGAATCCATGAGGCGTATGGTTACGACGAATGGAGGACAGTTGTGAAGAATAAAGTTCATCCGAAGAAGATCATTGGTCGAAGATATCTTGGAGAATGGACTTGAAGAATTATGGAAGAGTTGCATTTCAAAGAAGGAAAGAAGATCTTGTCAAAGAAGGAAAAGAAGATCTCGCCAAATAAGGAAAGTGACAACTCGGAACAAGGTTGGGCATTGGACGCGCGTGTGAAGAAGCGCCAAAGGAATAAGGAAATATTACGCGCAAGGAATATTTCCTTATGCGCTTTGTTTCCTTATTTGTTCAAGGCGCCGCGCCGAAGTGTAAGGCCCAAGATGACTACTTGGAGAATTCCTTGTGAATGAAATATTAGGAAGCGATTTCCTTTTAGAAAGATATTGTGAGATTTATGGTAATATTAGAACGGCTAGATTGGTAGATAGGTTTGAGCTATTTAGTGTGCTATATATTGCATGAGAATTGCATAGCTTAGTAAGACTTTGAAGAGCGAAAACCTAATACTCGGTTTAGAGTTGTTCTACATGTGTGAGATTGAGATTCAAGTGAGAAGAGTGATCCAAGATCTAGCTACGAAGTCTAGGTGAGTAATCCAAGTTCTATTGTAATCAAGATATCAATACAACAAGTAGACTCGTTCAAACTCTCTCTAGTGAAAGTTGGAGAGGAGTGATTTTTCGCCTCGAAGACTTTTTGGTACTTGGGGTGTTTCCACTATATATCATCGTGTTCAGGTTTGTTTACATTATTGTTTGTCTTTCTGCATTATCTACCTGTCAAGGAACAATAGCTTTTGTTCCTTGAGTTATTATACGCTAATCGATCCAACATTCCTCAAGAGGTTGAAAAGGGCAATATTCTAGCACAGAAAACCCACAAGAGGTCAAAAAAGCATTATGCAATATCCAGCTGGATCTCAGTTGTTCATAATATTACGCCATCAAACCAAATAAAACACAATCACGAGGGCCCATGTGGCGAAACCGTACAGGTCGACGACCCTTCCAACCTGACACGACCCTCCAAAGAGGTCGAAAGGGCAATACACAATATCTAGCAGGATCTCAGCTAATCACTACGTCTTGGAGCCTACGGAAACACAATCGAGAGCGCCCGCGTAATGAAATCTGATATGTGGACATGCGTTGAAACAAATATAATCCGCAAGTGGACATGAAGCATTATGATTTTTCAAAATTAAGGACAAGAAATAAGGAATCTAATAATCAAGAATTTGAAATGGCTCGACCAAAATAATTGCTATACGATAATGCGCAAGTGGACGACCAAAGAAAAAGTGAAAAAACAAAGATCCTGCCAAAACACCTAAGCCAGAAACAATCGTCGATCCCGCCATTTACACATGGAATCAATCCAGGCCTGCCGCAGTTATTGATGGAATTTGTTTTTATCTGAAATCTAGGGCATCTTTTTGTGATATTATTTGCTTCTTCTTTTTTCAAATTTAACATAGAAAATTATCAGAAAAATAAAAAAAATTGTAAAAAAATAGATGAAATTCGGGTACAAATACTCTCTATATAGTGTATTTGTCGGATCTAACGAATGAGATAAAAAAACTACAGGAAAAAAATGTGACTCGTTGGGCGAAAATTGCACCGCTTAGAATAACTAACGCATCTTGTGGCTTGAATTTTTTTGGCATGCACTTTTTATCTCTTTGGTTGTATTTTTTTCGTTTCGGCTTGCAGTTTTAATCATTTGGACTCGCCCTAACAGTTTTTAAAAAAAACTAACGCTTTTTTTTTATCCACTTTTCGGCCACAGTGTTGCACTTTTATTTTTATAAAATTTTAATCAGAGCCGCTTATTTAAACGTATTTAATAACCGAACTTCATTTGTATTTTTCACAATAATGTTCATTCGTACCAGAGACTTTTCCAAAAATAATATCTAATAGAAATGAGACATAGGAGTTGTTTTTAGTTATTTTTTTTAGTAGAAAGTTGTTTTTAGTTATTATACCGTGATTATTGATTAAGAAGATATATTTTGATTTTTATACCCTGGATTTAAATTTATTTGTTTCTAAACCGTTGTTTTTAATAAAAGATGAGAATTGAAGAAAGAAAGTTAGTCCAATCAGAAAGTTTGTATTGAATATCATACCAAGTTGTATACCAGCTGCCAGTGGGCGGTAAATGTAAATGTCAAAAGTGAACAATTTGTAATTTGTGGTGATGATGTTGGCATCAAATGAATTCAGGTTGGAAAATTTTCAGTAAATGAGTGGGGGATTGAGGAGACAAAGGAACAAACGTGTACGTCCCACTTCAACACAAATTAATGGGTGAAAACTGAAAAGCAAAACAAGATCAAATTATGTTTCCAATTGTTTACGTTATCTACCACATTAGTTGTCAAAAAGGTAGTTGAAAGCTTTCAAATTTCGGATGGGGCAGCTGCTCAAGGATTGAGACCATTGCTCTTCGGGTAAAAACCGCGCATTCAAATTTCACTGTACACGACATGTAGTTGGCTTAGACCGAATTTATTGTTTGGAAAAATAGGCCAACTACACGGAGTAAACCGGTTATTAATCCGGTTTACTAATTTATTTCAAACCCCGTTTAAAAATTAATTTTAAAAACCGGTTTAGAAATATACCGGCCGGGATGACGCCATCACTAACATCATGATAATATCAGCAAATTCAAGATTTGTTTCTGGTCCAACTCCACTTCAAACAGATAGCACCAATTCTATTTACATCACCAACCATATCACAGAGAACAATATGATCTCAAGCTACATCACAAGAAGTAGAACGAGTTACAACAAGTATAACATTGTTGGAGCCGGTTCTCGATGGGCTCGCGAGGCCCATAGGGAATTGGGTCAGGCCCACGAATCGCGTGCCGGGTCGGTCCAAAAAGTCAGCCCAGAAGAATAAAGCGGCCCATAAACAAGTGAAGCCCAATAAGAGGATACAACGAGACTAAGTATCGAGGGGTAAAACGGTAATAGACTCGCGTGGGTCCCAGGTGATAGTATAAAAACGCAACCCAATGGATAAGGAAGAGGAGGCCAGTGACAAGAGAAAAAACGCTTCATCTCCCTCTAAGCAGTAGGAAAAACACAAGAGCAAACCCTAACTTCAATCTTCCGAAACACTCACTTCCTAGAGGAGTTTAGACGTAAAGCACTTGTTTTACCACTTATAGTTTTGCTGTAAAGCTTTAGTGTTGTTATGAATGGTATCTGAGTTACTCGGTTTATTGTAAGCTCAGAACGTGAAACGTTTTTGATAAATATACACTTCTTCCTTCACGTTGTTTTTCCTTACCTTTGTGTATATTTGCGTTGTTTCGGTGTATTCGGTTTTACGTTAATCCTTCTTATCGGAGCTTAAAAGAGCCGGAGCCGGTTTCCTTCTCGGTTAAGTTACGCAAGTGTCAGATGACGAGAGTAAGGTTGATTTCGAGGAAGAAGACGACGAATAGTATTACATAAGTTGATTGTGCAGACGCCCTGTGTCACGCGAAGTGTTGTGTCGCGTGATCGCAATTTCTGGGCTCCAACACTGGCGCCGACCGTGGGGACCTCCTCGCACAAGTAAGGCTTACTATCTATACTCGCGAAGTGTTTTCTAATACAACTACCTGAGAAGATGAATACTAGTGGCGAAAGAAGCGACAACACCCCTCCCCAGACGTGAACTCAAGACATAAGTAGCACGCGAGCACGTTTTTCACACGTACATGAGGAGGAAATTGTTCTGGTAGGACCCGCACTGGTTCAGTATCGTGCTTTCCTGCAGACGATGGGACAAAGTGCGGGCGGAAGCCGAAACCAGCGGCAACCAAGGACTCGATCACGCGAGCACGAACAGAATCAGAGCGGACGAGGACTGTCGGTCGCGGAAGGGAGTGCTGAACACGTACCTGACGATGGAATTTCAGTGTCGCATGGAACAAGGGTCGAGGGACGCGAAAGGCCTTGTCACCCAGGTAGATTCGATTTGAATCAACCCCCTGTGAGCCATGCGGAAGATCATTCTTGCAGGGGGAGAACCGAAGGAAGAGGACAGGGGATTCGCGCCGAGCAAAGACCTTCCCGCCGCCGGTACGAGGGGGAACCCTTTTGCAACCAGGACACCCACCCGCGGCAGGCCTTTGAGGCCTACCCGTCCGTCAACCCGACACTCTTGTTCGGCCCGACTGCTTTCGCGAGGCATATAGTCAGGTCAGTCCCTCTGCCTAATTTCAGATTTCCTATCATAAAAGAGTACAATGGTAAAGAAGATCCCAGCGAGCACCTAGCACGCTACAAGTATGCTATGCTCGCGAGGTGCCCTGATGAGGCCACAATGTGCAAAGGTTTCCCAGGCACGCTCGCGGGTCCCGCCATGACCTGGATGCTTAACCAGCCGTCAGAAAGCATCCATTGTTTCGCCGATCTAGAGAAAAGTTTCTTGATACATTTCGGCTCCTCGAGGAAAAGAAAAGTGACAATGCAAGAAGTAGTAGGGGTCAAACAAGGGCCACATGAATCACTAGAGGATTACGTTAAGAGGTTCGCGGAAAAGATCTTGGAAGCTGAAGATTTTCATGATAAAACCGCTCGGGTCGCGTTCCTAGACGGACTCACTGATGGAAGCTCCTTCAAGCAATACCTATACCGCAAGAAAGATTTAGACTACCAAGGCATGCTCGAGAGAGCATACACAGAGATTAATGTGGAAGCACACTCAGGTATCGCTTTGAAGGGGAGTAATCAGAACAAGCCCGCTCAGGGTCATAAGAAAGAAAACCCGAACTGGGGGAGTAAGCGCCATCAGGGTAATCAAGGGAAGGAACAGTTCGATTCGCGAGCACCCGGTTTACAGATTCAAGATCAGAATCAGGGTCAAAGACAATTCAGGGGCCAAAATCACGATCAGAACCAATTTCAATCTCAGAATTTTGTAGCCGAGCAAGATAATCGACGCGATGATGAGGGGAGAAGGGATCGCGGTCATAACCGCCATGCGCCAACCGCCTGGTGCGAATACCACGGAGTGAATACTCACTCTACATTGGGGTGTTGGTCGCGACAGCATCACCCAAGAGAGCAGGAGGTCCTGACTGCTCGGAGGGGAAACGTTGATGCAGGTCACGGCGTCACACACAGAGGAGCGTGGAGTAAAGGGAGAGGCAGTAGAACGCAGAATGAGACGAGACAGCAAACCCCCGCGAGAAATAACCAGAATCAGGGGCCTAATCGCCACCCGTCCCAGAACTTCCCTCGCATGGACGGCCATGTAGGAACGATCGCGGGCCGCCATGAACCCATGCCCCTGGGAAAACGAGAGCAAAGACTCATTAACCAAGCCTCAGGGAAAGCCGATCTATAGTGTCGCGAGATCGAAGTCTGAACCTTACACGCTTGCCTTCAGTGACAAAGAAGTAGATACCTGGGCTGTCGAGGCCGCTGACCCACTGGTCATCCATGCTCAGATAGGAACCAAGCTAGTAAAAAGAATCCTCGTGGACACTGGGAGCTCAGCCGATATACTGTACTGGGACGCGTTCGAGAAATGGGAATTGATCAGTCTACACTCAGGCCCACTAAAACCACGCTGGTAGGTTTCGCGGGTGACAGAGTGAGGGCCCTGGGCGTCGTCACCCTAGATCTCATCTTGGGTGAGGAGAAAGAGTCAAGAAGGTCAGAAAAGATAGATTTTGTAGTAATCCCAATAATGTCCTCCTACAATGCGATCCTGGGACGCGAGACACTGTGCAGGTTTGAGGCAGTCGTATCAATCTGTCATTTTTGTTTAAAATTTCCAACATTAACAGGAGTAGGGGTCGCGAGAGGAAACCAAGAGGAGAGCCGTATCTGCTACGTCTCGTCCGAAAAGGGTAGTACAAAGACCTTGCTTGCCAACCAGTTATTTATTCCAGGGTTACCACGCGTCCTGGAAGAAGCCGAGTTGGAAGTTCGTGCCTCACCCAGACCGCGAGATACTGAGGGACAGGCAGAAGGACACAAACCGCATTTTGATGGGTTTGAGAAGCAGGTAATCACACCTTTCCCCAACAAAGAGGAGAAACTTTACGTAGGGGGGAGACTGAATCAAAAGATCGTACAAGAAATCGAGACCTTACTCACCCGCTCCCGGGATGTGTTCGCGTGGACGCCAAAGGATCTGAGAGGGATCCCAGCAAGTGTCATGACCCACTCCCTGAACATTAGTCCAGAGGTCAAGCCGCGTAGGCAGAAAAAACGAAAACAGGCAGGGCCAAAGAACGCGGCAGCTGCGGTAGAGCTCGCGAAGCTGATTAAGGCAGGGTTTGTAAGACCAGTGCAATACCCAACGTGGCTGTCAAACGTTGTGATGGTAGAGAAAAATCCCAAAGGGACGGGGAAGTGGCGCATGTGCGTAGATTTCACTGGTCTCAATAAAGCATGTCCCAAAGACAGTTACCCATTACCTTCGATCGACCAGTTGGTAGACTCAACCGCGGGTCATGAAGCTCTGAGCTTCCTGGACGCGTACTCTGGATATAATCAGGTTATGATGAACCCAACCGACTCGGGGCACACTGCTTTTATCACAGACAAAGGAACCTTCTGCTATAAAGTAATGCCGTTCGGTTTGAAAAACGCAGGGGCTACATTTCAGAGACTGGTGGATATGATCTTTAGCGACCAAAGAGGTGACACTGTAGAGGCCTATGTTGACGATATAGTGGTTAAGAGCAAAAAGCAAGCGGATCATACTCGCGACCTGGCAGAAGTCTTTGAAACCCTGAGAAAGTACGGTATGAGCCTCAATCCAGAGAAATGTGTCTTCGGAGTCACCGAAGGCAAATTCCTAGGTTTTCAGATCAGTGCACGCGGTATCGAAGTCAACCCAGACAAGGTCCAGGCCGTAATAGATCTGCAACCACCAAGGTCCATTCACGACGTCCAAAGGTTCGTGGGAAAGGTCAACTACTTAAGAAGGTTTTGCGCAAAGCTCGCGGAGCGAAACCTTCCCTTCTTCGACATACTAAGGAAGCCAAAAAGCTTCGAATGGTCTGAAGAGTGTGAAAGGGCGTTTATGAGTCTTAAAGAACATCTGGCTAAACTCCCAACCCTTGCGTCCCCAATACCTGGTGAAGGTTTGCAGCTGTACCTCGCGGCAGGAACGCGTGCAGTTAGCGCTGTATTAGTAAAAGAGCAACGAGTCCCTGTCTATTTCGTCAGTAAAGCACTTCTGTCCGCCGAGACCAGATATTCGCCCATTGAGAAAGCAGTGCTCGCGTTGATAACAGCCGCTCGTAAACTCCGACCTTATTTCCATGCTCATCCCATCGAAGTATTGACAGATTTACCACTACCATCTTTTATGAGTAAACCAACAACCTCTGGAAGGCTCGCTAAATGGGTCATTGAAATGACAGAGTTTGACGTAGTCTATAGACCACGACCCGCCATCAAGGCACAAGCTTTGGCAGATTTCATAGTTGAAACAAGTTTCAGAGAGCTAGAAAAAGATATTATAGCTCCTGAACACCCCGCGTGGGTGATGCACATTGATGGATCGGCAAACGTAGATGGTTGCGGGGCGGGAGTCGTCCTGACTTCCCCGGCTGGGGATAAGATAGATCACGCGATTGCGCTAAGGTTCAAAGCCACGAACAATGAAGCAGAATATGAAGCACTCATCGCAGGGCTGGAAATTGCCGTTCACGCGGGTGTTCATGTGGTAAAGTGCATGAGCGATTCCCAGATCGTCGTGAATCAGATCAATGGGACCTACGAAGCCAGGACATGCAATCTCCCCAGATATCACGCGAGGGCCATAGCCCTGATTTCGTTGCTCGGGCATTTTGAAATTGAAGCGGTATCCAGAGAGGAAAACACGCGAGCTGATGAACTCGCGAAGCGAGGTTCCCAAACTCAGTATGCAAATATAGAATGTACTAGCGAAGGTCCCACTGCCATTATCAAAGAAGGAAAGGCCCCGTACTTTTGGTTCGTGAAGTCTGAGAGCGCCATAAGCAATCAGGTGGAGCTGATGGAGATAAGCGAGCCAGTCAGCGACTGGCGCACCCCTATAATTCAATATCTTGCTAGCGGAACAGGGCCTTCGGATCCGAAAGAAATGAGAAAACTTGTCTCTATGGCTGCACACTTTTAAATGTGTCGTGGAGAACTTTACAAAAGGGGATACGGACCACGCGAGCTCAAGTGCTTGACTAAGATAGAAAGTGACGTGCTGATAAGGGAACTTCACGCAGGATTATGCGGAACTCACGCGGGTTGGAGACCAATGGTCTATAAAGCATTAAGGCAGGGAAGTTTCTGGCCCACCATGAAGCAAGACGCACAACGCGAGTCTCAGAGCTGTAAGCCGTGCCAGTACTTTGCCCCGGCATCTCATCAACCAGGCGTGGAGTTACAGATAATGTCAAGCCCTTGTCCCTTCGCGATGTGGGGGCTAGATCTATTAGGACCTTTCAAACCAAAAGCGCCTGGTCAACTAGAGTACATCATTGTAGCAGTTGATTATTTCACCAAATGGATCGAAGCCGAAGCCCTCGCGAGAACTACCGTTCCGGCAGTTAAAAAGTTCCTTTGGAGAAACATCATTTGCAGGTATGGCCTCCCTCACGAGATCATAACCGACAGGGGACCACAATTCAATTCGCCGCAATTGTTTACATGGTGCAAAGACATAGGGATCACTTTGAGGATTGCTTCAGTCGCTCACCCGCATTGCAATGGCCAGGTAGAAGCAGTGAACAAGAGCATTGTCATGGACTTGAAAAGACGGCTAGAAGGCTCCAAAGGCATGTGGGCCGAAGTGTTACCCCTGGTACTATGGGCAAACAGGACCACGGTAAAGAAGGCAACTGGAGAAACGCCATTTGCTCTCGCGTATGGAATAGAGGCCACAGTACCAGTCGAGTTCATTGTGCCCACGGACCGCGTGATTCAGTATAGTCCGGACGACAATGACGAAAAAATGCAGCTAGAGTTGCAAATGCGAGAAGAGACTCGCGACTTGGCCACTATAAGAGCAGCCAATCATAAAGCCGGCGTCCCAAAATATTATAACAAGCACGTAAAGTTGAGGGGATTTGCCAGAGGAGACCTTGTGCTCCGCAGAAAAGAGGGGGGAAAGCTCGACCCCAACTGGGAAGGACCTTACATTGTAGATCGCGAAGTCGCACCCGGGGCATATCGCCTCAAGGACCACTCCGGAAATCACATTGCCAACTCCTGGAACGTGATGCGACTTCGTCGTTTCTATGCCTAATCTTCCCGTAAAACTCAGGTGCGTACAACAAAATTTTCCCTCATCCTTGGTCACAATACTTATTACGTTAAGACACGGAAAGCATGATTGTTATAGCATGATAAGCACAGGAAGAGCTGCCAGCACGCGTGTTCAGCTTCCAGCTTCCAGGGCTGAGCTAGAAAACTCCCCCTGGTCGCGAAAGCATAGACGGCTGGGCTGGGCTAAAAAACCCCCCCAGTCGCGTGTCCTGCTTCCAGCTTCCAAGGCTGAGCTAGAAAACTCCCCTTGGTCGCGAAAGTAAGGACGGCTCGTGCTTCCAGCTTCCAGGGCTGAGCTAGAAAACTCCCCCTGGTCGCGAAAGCGTAGACGGCTGGGCTGGGCTAAACCCCCCCCCCCCCAGTCGCGTGTCCTGCTTCCAGCTTCCAAGGCTGAGCTAGAAAACTCCCCTTGGTCGCGAAAGTAAGGACGGCTCGTGCTTCCAGCTTCCAGGGCTGAGCTAGAAAACTCCCCCTGGTCGCGAAAGCGTAGACGGCTGGGCTGGGCTAAACCCCCCCCCAGTCGCGTGTCCTGCTTCCAGCTTCCAAGGCTGAGCTAGAAAACTCCCCTTGGTCGCGAAAGTAAGGACGGCTCGTGCTTCCAGCTTCCAGGGCTGAGCTAGAAAACTCCCTCTGGTCGCGAAAGCGTAGACGGCTGGGCTGGGCTAAACCCCCCCCCCCCCCAGTCGCGTGTCCTGCTTCCAGCTTCCAAGGCTGAGCTAGAAAACTCCCCTTGGTCGCGAAAGTAAGGACGGCTCGTGCTTCCAGCTTCCAGGGCTGAGCTAGAAAACTCCCCTTGGTCGCGAAAGCGTAGACGGCTGGGCTGGGCTAAAAAACCCCCCCGGTCGCGTGTCCTGCTTCCAGCTTCCAGGGCTGAGCTAGAAAACTCCCCTTGGTCGCGAAAGTATGGACGGGTTTATATCATGACCCCCGCCTTGCAAAAGTTCCTACTACCTAAGGATAAAAACCGAAAACTAAATGCTCCTCTACATGTGCAGTGCTTGGAATCCCACGCGAGAGCAGCACCATGACTAAATGCTTTACAAAGACCAGAAATACTCCGTGACAACCACACCAAGGAAAAGCTATCCTACTGCGCCGCGGCTAACAAAGGCTAAAGACGAACCTCGCGAGTATCAACCGTCATTTAGAGCTCGCGTGTAAAGATCATGCAATAGTTAGCAAGAATAGTTTGCAACGCTTACTCTCACAAAATTATGTAACAAGTCAGTTTTGCCTTACTATGCAGGATGGACCGTAATTGTGACACTTATCTCTTTGCGTTTTCCTTTTTCGCAAACTTACTCATTTTTCCGAAACGCAAAACGGGGGGAACGAGGCGAGATAAGTATGTACGAAACAAGCAAACAAAAGCAAAAACAAATATATAGAAACAGCATAAAGGTCGCGACCATCATACCCACGTTATGTACAAAAGTTGATTACAAAAAGTCACAATTCCTAATACAGAAAACATTGTTCAAAGACAAAGACATTACTTAGAAACAGTCTCGGCAGCAGTCCCCGCGTCCTCTACACTATCCACCTCCAGATCCACGACGTCTCGAACACCAGACACTCGCGAACCTGAGCCCCCCGCTTGATCTAAACTAGAACGCTTCGAAGGCTGAATGGTGTCGAGAAGGGCATCAGACGCGAACACCTTTCTCTTGCGAGGCGAGAGGGATGGAGAAGGAGGGCTCGGAAGCACGTGAGGAACAGGCTCTGACCTCTCAAGCGGAGGAGGAGTGACCAACTTCGGGAGAGGAGGCCTGAGAACCTGATTCTCTTTGCCCTTAACAATACCTCTCTCAGGCGCGAGACGCGTAATCCCCCAAGCCTCGAGTGGAGTCTCCCCGTCGTCAATGAAAGTTCCGGGCAACGGGGGCTGGTACTCAGGAAGGTCAGTGGAAAGCCCGCATAGGTCCTTAGCGTTGAAGGGGAAGTCTTTAACTTTGAACTTTAGCATCTGCATCTTTACCATGCAAAGGAGAAGCGTGTTGGCAGCATTTTTGTAAAAATCGACGCGAGCACGCTGGCGATAACCCCCACAATACTCCTCCACCGCCATGTTCCTCTCATAAGCGATTCTCTCAGACATCGTCGCGTGGAGCTTCTCGTTTTCCTGTTTGAGGTCGCTCACTTGCGTATTATACTCGGTAACGATGTTGACATGGGTGGACCTCTCATACGCAAGCTGGGCTTCCAGCTCCTTTATCCTCGCGTCTTTGACTGACAGGCACGCGAGCTCGCCCTCCATCTCCTTCATCGTCGTCTTAGCTCTCGAAAGCTCCTCCTCCAAAGCTTTCTTTTCTCCCATAAGCCTAGACTTGGCCGCTCTGTGGGCATCGCGGGTGGACTGATCCTCTACTCTCAGCTCCTTAAGTTCATCTTCAGCAGTAAGCACCTTCCGAGTTGCGCTCGCGATGATATTCATCCCCTACAAAATGAAGTTAGAAATACCCCAAGAAAACAAGAAATAGGTAAACAGGAGACTTACAGCAAAGAGGAGTTTGGCCAAGCCGCCAGGCCTTTCCGAAACTTCCTCGTAGAGGCTAGGCTCGGGAGGGAAAACAGTCGGTATCGTTTCAACGAATGCACGCGTCGCGGATAAACTATGAATGAAGGTTGGGTTCGCGACCGGGGTGTCAGTAGGCTCGGGAGAGGAGACAAACTCCACTTTCGTCGTCCTCTTGCGTTTTCTCTCGGAAACTTTCTGCTTCCCCTTATCACGAACCGAAAGTACGCGAGACCTCTGGACCGGAGGAACATCCTCAGAAACTGTCGTCGCAAGCTCCATTGGTGTTTCCGAAACAGCGGCTGGGGGAGTAGGAGTCGAGCCAGGAACGGATGAAACAATGCGGGTAGGCGCCTCGATGGTTGTTAGCGCGCCCGACTCGTCGAGAGCCAACCCCCCCAGATCCGGAAGATCGGCGAACATATCAGCATCTACAAAAGCCACCACAAGTGAGCATAGTGCAAATAATCATAATAAACGCGAGCGCTGAAACAAAAACGAACAAAAACCTAGGGCATGAGCCTTGAGACTAAGTCCCCTGGCGACCAGTAGAGAGTCCGAGATAGCCAGCTCAAAACGTTTTTGAACTGCTTTGTCGGGATAATCCTTGTAATCACGAATGAATCTATCGCGAGTCTCCTTGGGGAAAAAGCATGGGGCCCTTCTCGCAGTAGGCTCGCGTACCTGGACGGAAATTTCAGAGCCAGGAGGGGGACAGACCAAAAACCAACAAGTTTTCCACCCCTCGATCTTCGAAGGCAATCGGAAGGCGCTAGGAGTCTTGGCTTGAGCAGTGTAAAACCCATCCTCGCGGGAGTTCTTCTTGTACGAATTGATGAGAGCGTAGTGAGGAGTATTAGGAACTATCCCAATGTCCTGACATCGCATGATGTAAACGATCAGAGAGCTCCAGAAGTTTGGATGCATCTGGGAAGGGCTGAAGCCTAAATCCGCCATTACTTCGGTCTGGAAGGACGTCCAAGGAAGGCAGAAGGCGGCTTCTAAAGACTGCCTACTTAGAGCGAAGAAAGACCCATACTGGTCGAGGGAAGTGCCTTCAAGATCGGGGAGGGCAAAGACGGTCCCCTCAGGGAAAGGATATCGCGTAGCGAGGCGACGAAGGTCGTCAAAGGTAAGACTGCTACGTTGGGCGGTGTTGGGAATTAGGGTGCGAGAATGCGTAATTCTCTTTGTAAGGATACTCACGCGGCCTGGGCCCGCGAGAAAGGGTTTCTCTATAACTATATGGGGCAAAGACCCCTTGTGAGAGAAAAAACTGGCGAATTGACCGTAATTGGTCTCGGCTCGCTCTTGAATGACGCGAGATGGGAGTCTGGTTTTGGATCTTTGGGCGTCTTCGCTTTGCTCCTCTTAGATTTTCTAGAAACGCGAGATCGTCTACGAGAGTCTGGCTCGCGATCACCAGAACCCCCTTCAGACCCGGACGTGGTGCGCCCCGAATACTCAGCCCGAGCTGAGCGTTCATAAAAATCATCGCTACCTGAAAGCATGGGCAAAGTAAGTTTCAGTTTTCCAGGGATGGAAAGAAGGAAAAAAGAACATCAAAATTAGGAGCAACGCGTGTCTAAGGAAACTAACGCGAGGCTATAGAAAGTAAACAAACAAGAAATCCCTGGAAAAGCTGAAACTCAAGAATCAAAAGGGAAGCCAAAACGACATCAGAATGAACCAAGCCCAAGAACACGAAGAACATCACGAAGGTCGAAGATGGCAGAAATTGACCAAAACACGTTTTTCCTCAGAAAAGTGCGTTAAGAAATAAGGGTCGAAAGGGAATGCAACGCAGAAAACACCCCATGAACGAAAAATGACCTTCAAAAGCCTCTCGATTCCAAAAAGTCCGAGCGAAATTTCTGTGAGCGGGAGGAAATTGAGCAACAATGGAAGCCCTAAAAAATCAAGAAAACGAAGTAGAAAAGAGAAAGGAGAGCAGAAGACTAACCTGCCATGAAGAATCGACTGCGAAACGACGGCGAAGATGACGATGGAGAAGGAAGGAAAGCACCGGCGAAGAGTGTTGCAGAGAAAATGGAGGTTACGGCGGGTTTGAGAGTTGCAGAGAAAATGGAAGTTACGGCGGAAAAGGAAAGAGGAAGACGAAGGCGAATATATATAAGAAAAAATCGAGGGAAAGAGGGTGCAATAATGAGTCAACACGTGGACGACATGCGCTCAGCGCGGGAATTCGTAAAGTTTTTGAATTCAAAACGTCGCCCAGAGAAAACGAAGCAGAAATACACGCGACCCTATCACGCGATGGGAACGTGCAAAGTCTAAGAGCCAACCTCACATCGAGAACGCGACTTCAAGAAGACGGGCCCAAGCCTTCAGCTATTCAGCATGAAAGCTTGGGGGGCTGGATGTTGGAGCCGGTTCTCGATGGGCTCGCGAGGCCCATAGGGAATTGGGTCAGGCCCACGAATCGCGTGTCGGGTCGGTCCAAAAAGTCAGCCCAGAAGAATAAAGCGGCCCATAAACAAGTGAAGCCCAATAAGAGGATACAACGAGACTAAGTATCGAGGGGTAAAACGGTAATAGACTCGCGTGGGTCCCAGGTGATAGTATAAAAACGCAACCCAATGGATAAGGAAGAGGAGGCCAGTGACAAGAGAAAAAACGCTTCATCTCCCTCTAAGCAGTAGGAAAAACACAAGAGCAAACCCTAACTTCAATCTTCCGAAACACTCACTTCCTAGAGGAGTTTAGACGTAAAGCACTTGTTTTACCACTTATAGTTTTGCTGTAAAGCTTTAGTGTTGTTATGAATGGTATCTGAGTTACTCGGTTTATTGTAAGCTCAGAACGTGAAACGTTTTTGATAAATATACACTTCTTCCTTCACGTTGTTTTTCCTTACCTTTGTGTATATTTGCGTTGTTTCGGTGTATTCGGTTTTACGTTAATCCTTCTTATCGGAGCTTAAAAGAGCCGGAGCCGGTTTCCTTCTCGGTTAAGTTACGCAAGTGTCAGGTGACGAGAGTAAGGTTGATTTCGAGGAAGAAGACGACGAATAGTATTACATAAGTTGATTGTCCAGACGCCCTGTGTCACGCGAAGTGTTGTGTCGCGTGATCGCAATTTCTGGGCTCCAACAAACATCAGCAACACCGTCAAATAAAAGAACAACAAGATCACAAAAAATAAAAGAGATTGATAAGTCAACAAGTATATATAAATGTGCATTAGTCATAATGTGAAAGGTGCATGATTCATTGTCTCTTGGTTCATGAGCCAATACATGATTCGTGAATGTGTATGATATATGTGTGTGCATGAAATAGTGTAGATGCATGAGTCGGTAGGTATAGATGCATGAAAAAATTCATCTATACGTCCGTGTTTTAGTTTCTCTGTTGTAAAATATTTGAAAAAACACTAATACATAATAATAAAACATGAATTAACAAATGATAAAGAGGATAACTCACCTACTCTAGTAGTTGTTGTTGTGTAAATATTTGTTGCTAATGTGCATGGAGATGGAGAAACTGTTGGTGATTTTAGTAAATCAACGTTCGTTTTAGTGTATCGGGACTCTCATATTGCTAACATGATATCGAGTCGTTAGAACGTGGGTTAGGAGTGTGTGGAGTACACACTCATGTAAACGAACTTGAATTCCATATTCATATTTTGGAGTGTAAGTTTTGAGCATATGATCCGAGATATTAATCGGAAAAGTTATGAACATGTTATTTAATATTAAGGTAATATGTTAAAGCAAGGTACATAATCCGGACAAGGTGTGTCCGTGTTATTTATGTGCTAGAGGAACAGGAGCTTATAACCCGGTCCTTTCAATCGGGATAATATCTTGTGTTGTAAGTAACTGCTTCAGAATATACTCCGGATATTCTCTGATCCGGGTTATAAAGTGTCAGCGTGGGATATTCCACAAATATGCTCTTTTAGCGGTTGTAACCGTTTTTAACCGCCATTTTATCTTCTCCAAGACATGAGGGACGACCCATACTCTATATATAGAGTCATTTGGGTGTTGGCAAGGGGTAATGAACTTAATCAATCGATTTTACGTAATCAAAGTCACAAGTACAAAACACACATAAATTTCAAGTGTTTCTAGCTGATTGTCTTGATCTTCTAGAGTTTGCAACGTCTTATCTCACTCCAAATTTCGTGTAACCCAAAGGCAAGTGAATAGGGTTGAAATATTGGTTTCAGAAAGTGCGTTTAGCACGATTCGTTTGCTTATCCAAGCACCAAGATTGATCAACGACACCCTTTTACAACATTTGAAACCAATAGTTTTGTTGATCGTCTTGATGGCGGTAATGGATTGAAAGAGTCTTCTAGACCAATGTTTGGTCGCGATAGATCATGTGTACGACCATTAGATCTTGATAAAATGAAGATCGTGAATTCATGCTATGGAAGAGCATGTGTTGATCCATGATTGATATATTTTGGTTGCCTCGGTATACGAATTTAATTTGTGAGGCAAGGTGAATGATCTAATATTTTGATCATGAAATTCTTTTATCTCTAAAGTGATGGCCGACTTAGTTCAGTCATTTGAGAGATGGCCGGTTAGAATTGTGTATTGTATCCATTAATGTTGGAAAAACACTTGTAACCGTTTCCCAAAATGGTTCGAGTTTCTCATTGTGTTAGTAGGTTGGCTATACGGTATGTTATCTCATAATTTCTATGTCATGTTTTATGTCATAGTGAGGACTGAGCATGGTGATCGTTTCTATATATGTGGTTCTATGTATGCATCAATGCATCATGTTTTATGATTCCAATGTTTCTATGATAACTCGTTATATTTTGAATGTAAGAGTTGGTTACTTGTTCACTCTTTTATGTAATTGGGTATGTGCATACATGCTGACCTAGTATATATATTCGAATAGTTTTACTTGTGCATATGGAATTGGTCAAATTGCATGCATGATGATATGTATATATTTGACGAAATTTTAATGTGGTACATGGAGCCGGCTATTGCAATTATATGGTGTACATATATTTTGTATGATGAATGTGCTGATGTATGTTCAATCGTACGAGACCATTTATTTGGCGGTAAATGATCCAAGGTGTTCTCATTTATTTTATGATGATGATTAGTTGGATCAGGGATTAAATAAGCATGATCGTATAATTCCTATGTTTTGAGATTTGCTTCTAAACATTATCGATTCCTAGTATCTATTGTGATATAGATGAAGGAAAGACCCATTTAGTTTTATGAAAGTGTACTATATAATGTACATGGTTAAATGGGTGGGTGAGAAAAAATTAAATTCTCATTCATATATATGTATGTGGGTATATGTGACATTATCATAAGGTTTGTATGATTTTGGATTTTTCGTTGGTTTAAACGAAAGTTGACAGAACGGTGCTATCGTTCGGATGTAGTCTCAAGAGACTAAGGATAAGTCTCTCATGAATTATTTGAGGTCTTATGAAATTAATGGGTCTACTATACTTTGTATAGACTACTCATGATTCTATATTACTTGATTCAAGTCTACTATATTTTATATAGACTATTTGATAAGTCTACTAGATTGACTATACTACCTCGTGTCTATTAGTCATGTGATGCCTTACAATATTCTTGTACCGATTGACTTTGGTTGACTAGATTATTCTTAAGTCTACTAGACGATCATGTGATGCCCTACGATACTCATTTGTTGATTGGCTATAATTGACCCTACTATACTTTGTATAGATTGGTCAGTAATTTATAAATGTTATTTATATTGTATTAAATATGAAATGTTAATATTATATTGAAATATTATATTGTTTTATATTTTATAATTGATACTAGACAATTGATGGTTTATGTATGACCATGTGTTACTCTATGAAGAAAATCTTGATCATGAATGACACACTTGTTATGGTGGGATGTTAAGATTTTGATTTATTTCAATTTCTAAGCTTATGATATATGTCATATTGCTCGGAAAAGATTAGGCACATAATATGTATATAAATGTCGAGTTGTGCCTAGTTGAGCAATGATGTGTGCTAAGAGCAGACATGTATAGAAGTGATTTTTCTATGTTTTCTTACTCTAAGAGTAGAGTGACAAATATGGGTGAAGTCATATTTTGGCTTGATATTGATGAAATATAGTCCATATAAATGGAATATATAGACCCATGTGAATTTTGGTATAAAGGTGATAGTCTAAATGATATTAGACGTATGGTGATCATAGGTTTGCTCTAGCCTAAGTGAAATATTTTGGGTGGTAAAGGTATAATGATTACAAATGTTGGACATTGTGAAATTTTCTAAATGAAGTTCTAATGATAGAACTAAATGACTCGGTTGAGGTGTTTACACTTTTGAGTCATGCGGTGTAATATAATAATGATAACACCTAGCATCTTGAAATGCCTAAACCAAATGGCTTTGTTCTAATGTAAATTAGATCAAGGTTAAAGATGATTTGGGTGTGATACCCATTTGAGATTAGTCACTTGGACCCGTGAGGAAAAGAATGTAATGTCATTTGATTCTAAAGTCCGTGTGATTTGGTAAAAGATCAAGGATTGACATGAGTTATGTATATGGATTCTCCGCCAAGGTCGTTAGCTTATGAGCTATGAAAGTAATTTTAACAAAGAAGATGAATGTCTTTGGCAAAGGATAAGGTTCTTAAACGTTTTGGAACTAGGACCAATTTTGGATCATCAAGGTTGATATCCATGGGTCGGTTACTCGGATCTCCTAAAATGGAAAAGGCTAATGAGTAAACCGTGAGTTTCCTTTATTGGAAATAAGGAAAATTAAAGTGCATGTTGATCAAGTGTTATAAGAGTTAATGTGATTTCCATGTCAATGAAATTGTATAGTGAAACTTTAGTCAAAACTAAAGGTGAAGTATGTCTATATAAAAGGTTGATGATTCATGTTATGAGTCGTCTTGAACATTGTCTTGTGACATGTTGGTGTTTGATAAAGCACATGTTTATTAATTGAGATATACTTGTAATGAGAAAACCATGAAAAAATGGGGGAGATGTGTGAGATCCTTGGTAATAGGACATGGGGGAGGTGCGTGTAGAGGTACATAAGAAACGCTCCCTCATAAGCACATTCAAGTTGTGAGCTTGAAATTTTATACCTAACAATGGTGTAATGACATCTTAAGCTCAGATATTCATGGTTAAATGAATATGTTTATTAGTGTTATCTAATGATTTATTTAAGGTGGATATGCCTTGAGAAAGACCATTGATTATGGGCTTTGGTATTGACATTTTCTCTCGGTATTAGAGAGATTTATGCATGCTAGATGATTGCATACTAAGTGTGACAATGGAATGGAATTCCTAGTATTGGTCAATGCCGGTATAAAGGTGGTATGACTAAGGAACTCGAATTTTGAGATCTCGGTTGTCTAATACAAGATTATCCTAGTTTCGTTGTTGATGTGAACATAATGACTTGGGCTACTTCTTAGCCAAGTGAACAATGAAAGGAAAAACGCCTTTGGTGTTGGAGGATTAATTGTGGTAAGACGATTACTCAAGAGTTGAGTTGTTTTAAGTTTGTAAATACATGTTATGTCAAGTTGACCTCTTGTCGATAGGGGTTCGATAAGGACTTGGTTGACAAGTCGGCTTTAGGGATAGGTTAAGCCCGTTTGAAATCTCTAATGGTGGGACACCCAATTCCCTTCTAATACGACGTTAGGGGCTGAATTCAATGCGGAAAGCCCACACTTAGAGATTGGAGCACATGATATATGTATCATCCCAAAGTTGTGCTCGTACCTGCAAGAATGAGCTAGGATGAAGTTGATGCGGGGATAAGCCGCAGTTGCCGACCTAGACACCAAACTCGAATAGGAACTCGAACAGAGAAGAAAAGCGGAATTAGATATGAGATGAAAGAAAGGGAAGTTGAAGGATAGGCCAATTGGAACCAAATCAATCAACGATAAAACCCTTGAACTTTAGAACAAGAACCTTACCGAATGTTGAAGAAACCCTAATGGATTACAACCAAACACAATGACTATGGTATGTCAAAGCACCTGGAGGATGCGCTATGAAGCCTCGATAGCACCAACCTTATGGAAGAGATTGACACACACAAGCACAACTAGGGTCAGCTCAACGACAATGCACACAGGGCACTCGACTCACAAAAGCACTCTCTTTTGGGAGTAAAACTTAATAACTCTGTATTCAATATCAATCTCAGGGGGATAAAACAACAACTAAGGCAGCCTTATATAGGGTTCATAAGGGTGTCAACTAAAGAAATAAACAATAAAAAGTATCTCCTAAAATAATAATCCCGAAAAACAATTAAACATCCGAAAATAATGTTTCAAAAGGAAGCCTCGGCGAAGTTAATGAACTTGGCGAGTTTCCCGGCCGCGGGCGCGGTTATGGAGCCGCGGGCGCGGTTTCCATCCGCGGTCGCGGTTCTTCTCTGCAGTCTTCTGCTCGTTCTCGAACCTCGATCATTAGAACAGTCTTCAATGGTGGTTCTTCGTCTGTATTCAACTCCTTGGACCTGAAGAACGCTACTAACTTGTCTAGCTCTTGTTGGACTTCCTTAGCTCTCGAACGAGTCAATGCACCTTCAAACTCGGGGACCGGAGGTGTCGGTTGTTGTCCAGATGATCCTTCATCATCCTCCCCTTCTTGAAAAGGATTCGACCTCGAATCATCCAGCTCCTCTTCTTCTTCACCCTCAAATAAAGTCAAATCTTGCACATTGAAGGTAGAGCTCACTTGGTAGTCACCGGGGAGCTCCAAGACATAAGCATTATCTCCAATCTTCTTGAGCACCTTGAATGGTCCAGCGCCTCTCGGGGACAGCTTTGAGTGGCGTTTTCTAGGGAAACGCTCTCTTCTAAAGTGGACCCACACGAGGTCTCCCTCCTTGAAGATGACCTTCTTCCTCTTCCTATTTGCCTTGCTAGCATTTGTAGCACCTACTTCTAGCAATTTAGCTCTTGTCCTCTCATGAATTTCCTTGATGTGATCAACCTGTTTTCCTGCATTGAAATCCACTCGCTCCTTCGTAGGTAACGGCATAAGATCAAAAGGGGTTAGTGGATTCAAACCATACACACATTCAAAGGGACTCAGCGAGGTTGAGGAATGGATGGCTCTATTGTAGGCAAACTCAACATGGGGTAAGGCTTCTTCCTAAGCTTTCAAATTCTTCTTAAGAATGGCTCTCAAAAGGGTTCCTAAGGTCCTATTGGTTACTTCAGTTTGACCATCAATTTGAGGATGACTAGATGTAGAGAATAGTAGTTTAGTCCCTAGTTTTCCCCAAAGAGTTTTCCAAAAGTAACTTAGAAACTTCACATCCCTATCACTCACAATAGTCTTTGGTACTCCATGTAACCTAACAACTCCGGTAAAGAACAAGTCAGCCACATGATGAGCATCATCCGTCTTGTTGCAAGCAATAAAATGAGCCATTTTAGAAAATCTATCAACAACCACAAAAATAGAATCTCTCCCCTTTTTAGTCCTAGGCAACCCTACAATAAAATCCATACTAATGTCTACCCATGGGGTCGTAGGAATAGGCAAAGGAGTATACAATCCATGTGGTTTAACTCTAGACTTAGCCTTAAGACACTCCAAGCATCTTTTCAAACAATGCTCAACATCCCTAAGCATTTGGGGCCAATAAAAGTGAATATGCAACATATGATATGTCTTATCTCTACCAAAGTGTCCCATTAATCCACCCTTATGGGCTTCTTCAACAAACAATAATCTCAAAGAACACTTAGGTATGCATACTTTACTAGCCCTAAACAAGAAACCATCAAACAAGTAAAACTTATCCAAAGTTCCTTTATCTAAACATTGCTTATAAATAGCACCAAAATCAGCATCATTACGATATAACTCCTTGATGTAAACAAAGCCTAACACCTTAGAGTCAAGTTGAACAATTAAAGCATGCCTCCTAGATAGTGCATCAGCAACAACATTGTCCTTTCCCTTCTTGTATTTGATAATATAAGGGAAAGTCTCAATAAATTTCATCTATCTACCATGCCTCCTATCAAGTTTGTCTTGGCTCCTAAAGTGTTTCAAAGATTCGTGATCGGTATGTAAAACAAACTCTCTAGGCCATAGGTAGTGTTGCCAAGTCTTAAGTACTCTATATAATGCATACAATTCCTTATCATAAGTAGAGTAATTTAGACTTGCACCTTTCAACTTTTCAGAAAAGAAAGCAATAGGCTTACCTTCTTGCATGAGTACTCCTCCTATGCCAACTCCTGAGGCATCACATTCCACTTCAAAGGGCCTAGTGAAGTCAGGAAGCACAAGCAATGGCGCTTCGGTAAATCTGCGTTTTAGCTCTTCAAGCGCCCTTTCTTGAGCCTCCTTCCAAACAAAGGCCGAATGCTTCTTTGTTACCTCAGTTAGGGGTGCAGCAATGGTGCTGAAATCCTTCACAAAACGCCGATAGAAACTAGCCAATCCATGGAAACTTCTGACTTGGCTGCTAGTCGTGGGGGTTGGCCAATCCTGAATGGCCTTAATCTTCTCCTCATCAACCTGTAATCCCTGGGAGCTCACTACAAAGCCAAGAAATATAACTTTATCAGTGCAAAAATCACACTTCTTCAAATTAGCATATAGTCGTTGTATACTAAGAGTAACGAGTACTTCCCTGAGATGTTGCTCATGCTCCCCTAGGGACCTGCTGTAAATCAAGATATCATCAAAATAAACTACAACAAACTTCCCAATAAACTTCCTCAAGACATGGTTCATAAGCCTCATAAAAGTAGAGGGAGCATTAGTAAGTCCAAATGGCATAACAAGCCACTCATATAGACCAAATTTGGTCTTGAAGGCGGTCTTCCACTCATCGCCTTCCCTCATTCGGATTTGATGGTAGTCACTCCTAAGATCAATCTTGGTGAAGTTTGTGGCACCATGAAGCTCATCCAACATGTCATCCAGCCTTGGTATAGGATGACGATACTTGACAGTTATGTTGTTGATAGCTCGGCAATCAACACACATCCGCCAAGAATTGTCTTTCTTAGGCACAAGTAAGACCGGAACTGCACAAGGACTAAGACTTTCTCGAACATACCCCTTATCTACAAGCTCCTGCACTTGTTTCTGAATCTCTTGACACTCCTGAGGGCTCATTCTGTAAGCTGGCCTGTTAGGTAAAGAAGCTCCTGGAATAAGATCAATTTGATGCTCAATGCCCCTAAAGGGCGGCAAGCCCGCAGGAATCTCATCCGGGAACACCTTAGCAAACTCATCAAGAATAGCTTGAATGCTAGGGGGTAGATCAACTCGAGAATCGGTACCTGTCAACACAAATCTCTTGCAAAGCATCATTAAGGTAGTATCGAAGGGTAAATACTCACCTTCCAGCTCGGCTTTGGACAACAATAGGGCTCGATTCGTCAATGCAGGAACTAGCATTGCGCCAAAAGAAGGATCCGCGGGCGCTGCTGAATTACCGCGGGCGCGGTTGAGCGAGTGAGGTGCGGGCGCGTCCTCGGGACCGCGGGCGCGGTTCTCGTGCTAATCCTTCTGTTGCGATATGTCGTGAGCCGCGGGTGCGGCATCTGAACCGCGGGCGCGGTTTTTGGTCGCTGCTTTTGTTGCTTCAGTTCTGTCTGAAACCTTTTCCTTGCCTTTGCTCTTTTCGTAAGCTTCTGCTATCTGCGCTGAAGTCATAGGTTTAAGAGTAATAGGCTTATCATTAAAGATGAATGTATGATGGTTAGTATGACCATCATGAGTAACCTTTCGATCGTATTGTCATGGTCTTCCTAACAATATATGACAAGCTTTCATAGGAACTACATCACATAAAACCGCATCCGTATACTTTCCTAAGGTGAATGTTATCTTAGCTTGTTTTAGAACTTTTAATTCACCACATTCATTCATCCAATGCAATTTATAAGGTCTAGGAAGGAAAATGGTAGCAAAATGCAATTTAGTGATCAATTCAGTACTAACAATATTGCAACAACTTCCACCATCAATAATCATATTGCATACCTTTCCTTGAACTAAACACCTAGTGTGAAATAAATTTTCTCTTTGATTATCTTCACAAGGGGCGGGTTGTACATGTAAATTTCTTTTACAAATCAAAGAATCACCATGTTCATAACCAATTTCATCACTAAGATCATCCTCATCATGCATATCACCTAGGTTCTCTTTTTTTTCACTTTCACTTTCAAGTTCTCCTAGTTGATTAACAATTAATACTCTAGAATTAGGACAATCTTTCATCATATGACCCTTTCCTCTACATTTAAAGCATTCAATATCCCTAGCTCTAGAAGTAGGGTTAGAAGTACTCCCTCGGGGTGGATTAGAAGGGCCAAGTGTTGTCTTGGAGGGCACTTGAGTAGTAGGTGGCGGATTCCTTCGAGAACCACTGTCTTCCTTGTTAGGGACCTCTCGGGTTGAAGGATAGGAGTTCCTTCCTTGCTGATTTTTCCAGCGACCTGCGTTTTTGCTCCCTTGGCTCCTAATTTTGGTCTTTCTTTCCACCTTGATAGCCAAATGTAGCAACTCAGTCATTGAGTTGTAAGGGAACATCTCAATCTCACTAGACACATATGGGTGAAGGATACGAAGATATCTAGCCATGGTTGTCTCCTCATCCTCCACCAAATTAGCTCGAACCATTGCTATTTGCCTAGCATTGTAAGTCTCTTCGACTCCCATTGATCCTTGCTTCAAATTCTCGAGCCGCTGAATAAGTTCCCTAGTGTAATGTGGGGGAACAAATCGAGCTCTCATCATCCTCTTCATGAGCTCCCAAGTAGTGACAGGATAATCTCCATTGGCAGCTCTCCCTCTGATCAAGCTATCCCACCAAACTAAAGCGTAGCCACTAAACTCCAAAGATGCCAGCTGCACCTTTTTGGCTTCAGGAAAGTTGTGACAATTCCAGATTTGTTCAATCTTGGTCTCCCACTCCATATATATGTCTGGATCACACTTTCCCTCAAAACTCGGGATCTTAACCTTTATCTTTCCCACTCCATCTTGCTCAGGCTCTCGTCGCCTTCCTTGGTAACCTCCTTGGGGACGATAGGGTCGCCATCCCGCCTCATCTTCTTCTTCAGGCTCTTCTTCATCATCATTATCACCTAGGTCTTGAAATGCATCATCAAAACGGTTAGCAACATTGTATCTATTAAAGTGAGGTATAGGAGAGTTACGAAAGCGTCCTCTCCGAGCTTGTGGGAGATCATCTCGGGGTGTAGGCCTGCGTCTGGGTTCCTGACCCGTGCGGGCAGCCTCATAGGCTTCTTGCTGAGGAGGCAGGGGCCTCCGATTGTCGACTGGAGCATCATAGGAGGTCCCGATGTGCTCTAGAACCCTTGGGGAAGGGGTGGATCGCTGCTGCCGCTCTATGGCGTTGGTAATGGCCGACGTCATCTCCCGAAACATGTTGGTCATAAATTCCGGGGTAATGGCGCGGGTCTCCGGGGCTTCATGCCTCCCGTGGGGAGAAACTGACCTGCTCATCACTAAAGAACAGACTAACACAGAACAATATTAAGGTAAGTGTAAATGAAAACAACTCGCTAGTGTTTACTCTCGTATGTTTTCCTCTGCACTCTCTCTCAATTGTCGTTGCAACCAGCTTTTCTTTGATGAATTGACTTGTATGGGTCAATAACCCACTAAGTTGAAACTACCTAACTCCTAGCAATATATGAATGATGGTAGAGATGGAGATGGCTAGCGTAGTGCGGGGTTTCGACTGTAAGGTTCTGACTCAAACAAGAGACTGACTCAATGAAAGAGAGAAAATAAGACTCGAAGGCATTTTGCAAGAATGAGAATGCAAAACAGAGATATGAGTTAAGCTTCGAATTTCAAGAAGAGCCAAAAGGAAGCGTACCTTAACTTGTTCCGACTGATGTCGATTGAAGGATCGAAGACGGAGTCGGGAGGGTTAGGTAATAATTGAGGCTCGTATCTGAAGGGAATGGAAAGGCAAACAGTGACGGTTCCGCGGGCGCAGTCTGAAGTCCGCGGGCGCGGATTTCGAACAGTGGCTTCTGAGGCGGAGCCGCGGGCGCGGCCTGAATTTCGCGGGCGCGACTTGAACCGCGGGTGCGGCTACTGGGCCGCGGGCGCGGTTTCTGTCGCGGCCTGGTGGTTTCTCACTTCCGTTCGGGCTCGTTCAACCCGATTTCCTTTGAGTTCTTGAGATCCGACTTAAACAATATCAAACTAGACTTTGACTCAACAAAACGTAAAATAAACTACTGACTTTGAGACTTTTCGATTCTTTTTTTTTTGAATTTTTTTTGAATATTTTTTTTTTTGATTTTTTTTTGTCTCAACTAAGCAAAACGAAATTATAGACTTGATCTGAGATACTATCTCAGAAAATTCGAATTTTAAAATAAAAGAAACTACTAACCACCTTGATTTCCTTGTAGAGAAGATAAGATTTCTTTCCTTGAAGATCTTGGCTTGGGGTGCAAGGACTGAAATTTTCAGCAACTCTTCTAGGGTTTTGACGGTTGCGTTTTGGTAGGGATGGATAGATTTTGTGATGGATGAAAGGCTGAATGGATTTTGGGAACAAGGGTGCTCCAAACTCCAATCTTTCGATCTCCACCAACACTAATCGATCCAAGCTTCTTGCACACAATCTGTAATGACTCAACAAGAAATATCAAAGAAATGGAAGACTCAAAATCAATTTCTGAAAGAAACTGACAAACAAGAAAATAAAAGCTGACTCTTTTTGTGATTTTCTGGATAGGGGGTCTCTTGATGTTCTTGTGAAGACGAATGGTGTCAACACAGCTCTAATACCAATTTGATGCGGGGATAAGCCGCAGTTGCCGACCTAGACACCAAACTCGAATAGGAACTCGAACAGAGAAGAAAAGCGGAATTAGATATGAGATGAAAGAAAGGGAAGTTGAAGGATAGGCCAATTGGAACCAAATCAATCAACGATAAAACCCTTGAACTTTAGAACAAGAACCTTACCGAATGTTGAAGAAACCCCAATGGATTACAACCAAACACAATGACTATGGTATGTCAAAGCACCTGGAGGATGCGCTATGAAGCCTCGATAGCACCAACCTTATGAAAGAGATTGACACACACAAGCCTCGATAAGGTTGATGCTATCGAGGCTTCATAGCGCATCCTCCAGGTGCTTTGACATACCATAGTCATTGTGTTTGGTTGTAATCCATTGGGGTTTCTTCAACATTCGGTAAGGTTCTTGTTCTAAAGTTCAAGGGTTTTATCATTGATTGATTTGGTTCCAATTGGCCTATCCTTCAACTTCCCTTTCTTTCATCTCATATCTAATTCCTCTTTTCTTCTCTGTTCGAGTTCCTATTCGAGTTTGGTGTCTAGGTCGGCAACTGCGGCTTATCCCCGCATCAAATTGGTATCAGAGTTGTGTTGACACCATTCGTCTTCACAAGAACATCAAGAGACCCTCTATCCAGAAAAACACAAAAAGAGTCAGCTTTTATTTTCTTGTTTGTCAGTTTCTTTCAGAAATTGATTTTGAGTCTTCCATTGCTTTGATATTTCTTGTTGAGTCATTACAGGTTGTGTGCAAGAAGCTTGGATCGATTAGTGTTGGTGGAGATCGAAAGATTGGAGTTTGGAGCACCCTTGTTCCCAAAATCCATTTAGCCCTTCATCCATCACAAAATCTATCCATCCCTACCAAAAAACGCAGCCGTCAAAACCCTAGAAGAGTTGCTGAAAATTTCAGTCCTTGCACCCCAAGCCAAGATCTTCAAGGAAGGAAATCTTATATTCTCTACAAGGAAATCAAGGTGGTTAGTAGTTTCTTTTATTTTAAAATTTGAATTTTCTGAGATAGTATCTCAGATCAAGTCTGTAATTTCATTTTGTTTAGTTGAGACAAAAAAAATCAAAAAAAAAATATTCAAAAAAAAAAAGAATCGAAAAGTCTCAAAGGCAGTAGTTTATTTTACGTTTTGTTGAGTCAAAGTCTAGTTTGATATTGTTTAAGTCAGATCTCAAGAACTCAAAGGAAATCGGGTTGAACGAGCCCGAACGGAAGTGAGAAACCACCAGGCCGCGACAAAAACCGCGCCCGCGGCCCAGTAGTCACACCCGCGGTTCAAGACGCGCCCGCGGAACCGTCATTGTTTGCCTTTCCATTATTTTCAGATACGAGCCTCAATTATTACCTAACCCTCCCGACTCCGTCTTCGATCCTTCAATCGAAATCAGTCGGAACAAGTTAAGGTACGCTTCGTTTTGGCTCTTCTTGAAATTCGAAGCTTAAGTCATATCTCTGTTTTGCATTCTCATTCTTGCAAAACGCCTTCGAGTCTTATTTTCTTTCTTTCATTGAGTCAGTCTCTTGTTTGAGTCAGAACCTTACAGTCGAAACCCCGCACTACGCTAGCCATCTCCATCTCTACCATCATTCATATATTGCTAGGAGTTAGGTAGTTTCAACTTAGTGGGTTATTGATCCATACAGGTCAATTCATCAAAGAAAAGCTGGTTGCAACGACAATTGAGAGAGAGTGCAGAGGAAAACATACGAGAGTAAACACTAGCGAGTTGTTTTCATTTACACTTACCTTAATATTGTTCTGTGTTAGTCTTTTCTTTAGTGATGAGCAGGTCAGGTTCTCCCCACGGGAGGCATGAAGCCCCGGAACCCGCGCCATTACCCCGTAATTTATGACCAACATGTTTCGGGAGATGACGTCGGCCATTAAACCCTCCATAGAGCGGCAGCAGCGATCCACCCCTTCCCCAAGGGTTCTAAAGCACATCGGGACCTCCTATGATGCTCCAGTCGACAATCGGAGGCCCCTGCCTCCTCAGCAAGAGGCCTATGAGGTTGCCCGCACGGGTCGGGAACCCAGACGCAGGCCTACACCCCGAGACGATCTCCCACAAGCTCGAAGAGGACGCTTTCGTAACTCTCCTATACCTCACTTTAATAGATACAATGCTGCTAACCGTTTTGATGATGCATTTCAGGACCTAGGTGATAATGATGACGAAGAAGAGCTTGAAGAAGAAGATGAGGCGGGATGGCGACCCTATCGTTCCCAAGGAGGTTACCAAGGAAGGCGAAGAGAGCCTGAGCAAGATGGAGTGGGAAAGATAAAGGTTAAGATCTCGAGTTTTGAGGGAAAGTGTGATCCAGACATATATATGGAGTGGGAGACCAAGATTGAACAAATCTGGAATTGTCACAACTTTCCTGAAGCCAAAAAGGTGCAGCTAGCATCTTTGGAGTTTAGTGGCTACGCTTTAGTTTGGTGGGATAGCTTGATCAGAGGGAGAGCTGCCAATGGAGATTATCCCGTCACTACTTGGGAGCTCATGAAGAGGATGATGAGAGCTCGATTTGTTCCCCCACATTACACTAGGGAACTTATTCAGCGGCTCGAGAATTTGAAGCAAGGATCAATGGGAGTCGAAGAGACTTACAATGCTATGCAAATAGCAATGGTTCGAGCTAATTTGGTGGAGGATGAGGAGACAACCATGGCTAGATATCTTCGTATCCTTCACCCATATGTGTCTAGTGAGATTGAGATGTTCCCTTACAACTCAATGACTGAGTTGCTACATTTGGCTATCAAGGTGGAAAGAAAGACCAAAATTAGGAGCCAAGGGAGCAAAAACGCAGGTGGCTGGAAAATTCAGCAAGGAAGGAACTCCTATCCTTCAACCTGAGAGGTCCCTAACAAGGAAGACAGTGGTTCTCGAAGGAATCCGCCACCTACTACTCAAGTGCCCTCCAAGACAACACTTGGCCCTTCTAATCCACCCTGAGGGAGTACTTCTAACCCTACTTCTAGAGCTAGGGATATTGAATGCTTTAAATGTAGAGGAAAGGGTCATATCATGAAAGATTGTCCTAATTCTAGAGTATTAATTGTTAATCAACTAGGAGAACTTGAAAGTGAAAGTGAAAAAGAAGAGAACCTAGGTGATATGCATGATGAGGATGATCTTAGTGATGAAATTGGTTATGAACATGGTGATTCTTTGATTTGTAAAAGAAATTTACATATACAACCCGCCCCTTGTGAAGATAATCAAAGAGAAAATTTATTTCACACTAGGTGTTTAGTTCAAGGAAAGGTATGCAATATGATTATTGATGGTGGAAGTTGTTGCAATATTGTTAGTACTGAATTGATCACTAAATTGCATTTTGCTACTATTTTCCATCCTAGACCTTATAAATTGCATTGGGTGAATGAATGTGGTGAATTAAAAGTTCTAAAACAAGCTAAGATAACATTCACCTTAGGAAAGTATACGGATACGGTTTTATGTGATGTAGTTCCTATGCAAGCTTATCATATATTGTTAGGAAGACCATGGCAATACGATCAAAAGGTTACTCATGATGGTCATACTAACCGTCATACATTCATCTTTAATGATAAGCCTATTACTCTTAAACCTATGACTCCAGCGCAGATAGCAAAAGCTTACGAAAAGAGCAAAGGCAAGGAAAAGGTTTCGGACAAAACTGAAGCAACAGAAGCAGCGACCGAAAACCGCGCCCACGGTTTAGATGCCGCACCCGCGGCTCACGACAGATCGCAACAAAAGGCCCAGCACGAGAACCGCGTCCGCGGTCCCGAGGTCGCGCCCACGTCTCACTCGCCCAACCGCGCCCGCGGTAATTCAGCCGCGCCCGCGGATCCTTCTTCTGGCGCGATGCTGGTTCCTGTATTGACGAATCGAGCCCTATTGTCGTCCAAAGCCGAGCTGGAAGGTGAGTATTTACCCTTCGATACTACTCTAATGATGCTTTGCAAGAGATTTGTGCTGACAGGTACCAATGCTCGTCCTAATCTGCCACCGAGTATCCAAGCTATTCTTGATGATTTTTCAGAAGTGTTTCCGGATGAGATTCCAGCAGGCTTACCACCTTTTAGGGGTATTGAGCATCAAATCGACCTCATTCCAGGAGCATCTCTACCTAACCGACCAGCTTACAGAATGAATCCTAAGGAGATTCAGAAGCAGGTACAGGAGCTTGTAGATAAGGGCTATGTTTGAGAAAGTATGAGTCCTTGTGCAGTCCCGGTCTTACTTGTGCCCTAGAAAGACGATTTCTGGCGGATGTGTGTTTATTGTCGAGCTATCAACAACATAACTGTCAAGTACCGTCATCCCATTCCAAGGCTAGACGACATGTTGGATGAACTCCATGGAGCTACAAACTTCACCAAAATTGATCTTAGAAGTGGCTATCATCAAATCCGGATGAGAGAAGGTGATGAGTGGAAAACCGCCTTCAAGACCAAATTCGGTCTTTATGAGTGGCTAGTTATGCCATTTGGACTTACTAACGCTCCCTCTACTTTTATGAGACTTATGAATCATGTTTTGAGGAAGTTTATAGGGAAATTTGTCGTTGTCTATTTCGATGATATCTTGATTTACAGCAGGTCCCTCGGAGAGCATGAACAACATCTCAGGAAAGTACTCGTTACTCTAGGCATGCAGAAACTTTATGCTAATTTCAAGAAATGTGATTTTTGCACTGATAGAGTTATATTTCTTGGTTTTGTAGTGAGCTCTCAGGGATTACAGGTTGACGAAGAGAAGATTAAAGCCATTCAGGAATGGCCGACACCCACGACCAGCAGCCAGGTACGCAGTTTCCACGGATTAGCAAGCTTCTATCGGCGCTTTGTGAAGGATTTCAGCACCATTGCTGCACCGCGGACTGAGGTAACTAAGAAGCATTCAACATTTGTTTGGAAGGAGGCTCAAGAAAGGGCGTTTGAGGAGCTAAAACGCAGATTGACCGAGGCACCTGTGCTTGTGCTTCCCGACTTCACTAGGCCTTTCGAAGTGGAATGTGATGCTTCCGGAGTTGGCATTGGAGGAGTGCTTAAGAATGAAATTACATTTTATTTCTTATTTTGCAAAAAGTGATACTTTAGGACCTCGGAGATTTTTAACAAATAAAAAATTATGCAGATTAAATTTAAAAATTTAATCTGTTCCGTTATTTCTTATTTAGCTTAGTGGACCAGAATAAAATTTTGTTAAAATTAAATTTTTAATTTTTTTTAATAATAATAGATGTAAATATAAAAAAAACAAATAACTTAACTAATTATTCCTACAATCACTCTAAGAACTTTAAAAATATTAACTTTGATATATAAAATAAATTCTTCCTAATTCTACATTTAATGTATAAATTGGTGGAATTTTATGTTCATGATGATTTTGACTTTGTTGTTTTGCAAGTGGTAACCCGCCATTTCTCATCACGCCATCTATCCGAGATAACGGAACTGTTTATAGAGTTTAAAATTCAAATTATAATATGCAGATTTATTTTAAACTAAAAAGCTTTTGCCGCCTATTAACTTTCCGTTGCAAACGCTCCATTTCAAATTTCAATCTTCTTCCTAGTTCTCTGACTTCTCTTTCATTCAGGAATCTGCTTTTCCATTTAAAATCAAAATCAGTTCCGAAGCTAAAATGGAGGATACTATCAAAGAACAACAACCTTCATCCGCTCTCATGGGTATCAATTCCATAATTTCCGTCTCTCTGTCCTATTGTTTTTCATCTTCTTGTAGGTGCTTGATTCTGGTTCTTAAATCGTTTTGCAGCAAGCAACGGGAAATCAAAGCTTAAATACCCTCTGCGTTCATCCACAACAAAACTGAAGGGCGAAAAATCACCCACGGAAAACCCTATTTCCACTGAAAAGAGGTATTCTCTCATCTTTATCTGATAATTCATTGTATACAAGAATTCAAGTGTGTTTTATTGATCCAGGGGAAGAGGTATTTTGAGTGTGAGTAAAAGCGTTAGCTTTGCGAATGACAAATCTGATAAGCCACCACGAAGGCTTTCAAATCCCGCTAAACGCACTTTCAGCCCTCGCCCTAAACCTGACAGCAAAAACATTCTCACATCTGAGACTAGAGTAAGGCGATCGCTAACTAGCCAGGGGAAGAATGAATCTTCCACTCGTCCAAAGTTTAATGTTCTGTCATCACCCTCCTATTGGCTTTCACAAATTAAGCTCTCAGAATCTGTGCCGAATCATGATCTTTCACTTGGTTTCTTCAAGCTTGCTCTACAAGCTGGATGCCAGGTAAATTATGAATGAAGCTGCTCTTTAATTCTTCTTATGCATGTTTTGATCTGAACTAATAAGCATGTTTTGATCTGAACTAATAAGCATGTTTTGATGCACAGCCTCTTCAGCGCCTTTGTGACGAACTCAAGTCCTATATCCTCAAACACAATATGTTTAAACTAAAAGAAACTGTAGTAGAGGAGATACTGGAACTCTATGGTATTTCAGAAACCTTGGAACAGATGCAAGTTGAAGGAGGAACTCAGACATCTGTTGAGGTCTCTCCCAAAGTTGTTAAATTGAATTCTTCAAAAGCTACTACTCAAACATCCCAGCTCCAGGGAAAAACTGTTGGTAGGAAATCAGTTACCCCAAAACTGGCTGCAGAAAGGAAAACTGTCAACACAATTAACCAGCTTCCGAGTAATGGACAGGTCAAGATCAAGCAGGAGAAGAAATCAGCAGGTGAAGGTATGGTTATATGTTCCCTATTTAATTGCTTTGCAGTGAAAGTTTCTCAACTTAACCATTTGATTTTCTGCAGTCCCATCAATACCTGTTGAAACAGAGAAAGTTGTGTACTGTAACAAAGAAAACATGGTACCTTAAACTACAACCCTGTCTGTCCTTGATGATAAAATTCATGCTTGAGTTACCTTTTTTTCTTCTTATTTTTGTGATGTCAGGATGCTGCTGCGGTGCCCGTGGATGAGATCAGAGTCACTTAACTTAGTAGGAATACTGAATTGGAAAAATAGTGCAGGATCATGTCATGTACGTGTGTGTTGTTGGGGTCTGTTTCTTGAGGCTTTCCAAGTTTGTTTAAAGTCGGATATTGATATTTCGGCGTGTCGTGTTGCATTGCATAGTTACTATTGATCATATCTGCTGTTCATCTCACAAGTGATAATTAAAATGTATTTACCCTATATCTTATGTTGCTCGACTCTTCATTTTACCTCAAATCTCAGTGTCTGATCCGCTCGGACATGGATATGGAAGCTGGACACTTCATTTTAGACCAAAAGCTTGTCCAACACTTGGACATGTACAAAAAATAGTGGATGATCAACTGATTTTGAATTAAGAGAAGGATTAGGTGCAAGTGTGAGTAAAAGGAGACCACATACGCACATAACATTTAAGAGGCGATGGCAACTCATCTTCCCAAACCTGAACCTCCGGCAATTCTCCAGTAAGAGCAAGCGAGCTATCATCGTCTCTATTCCCCAGACTCAACACACTCAACTCCCCAAACTCAACCTTCATCGCCATCAACGTCTCCTCCATAACAGCCCTCCCATCTCTCCCCGAATCCTCAGCTTCAACACAGCTCCCTCCAACATTCACCATGATTCTCCCTCCCTCCTTCAGCCTCCCCTTCATCGCACCCCAAGTCGCCGGATCCTGCAACTCAGGGACCAAGCTCCCTTTACTGAACAGATCGACTAAGATCCCAGCGAATCCGGATTCCAGAGCGGCGTCAAGTGCGTCCCCGACGTGGATAAACAGCCTCTGCGGGAGCCGTTTCTCGAGCTCGGCGATGCCGAAATATTCCCTCGCGACGTCGACGACGGAAGGGTCGATCTCCCATCCGTGGAGGACGACGGAGTGAGGGTAGAGGTTTAGGAGGAGGTTGGCGGCGGATCCGGCGCCGAAGCCGAGGATGGCGATGGGGCCTGGAGGGAGGAGAGGCGGGAGAGTGGCGAAGACGTCGAAGTAGGTTAGGGTTAGGGTTTGGAAGAGGAAGGAGATGCTGTGGATGTTTCCAGGGGAGTCGAGGAGGAGGAGACGAGAGCCTCTGAAAGGGTGGTCGGCGATTCTGGAGACTTCTAGAACGCGGATGTGGTTGTGTTGGGACTTGAATTGGAGTAGGGTTTTGACGGAGTCGGTTGGGATTCCGTCGTCTTGAGTTCTCTGGTTCTGCTGCTGCTTTTGCTTTGAGGATATGTGGTGCCGGGGACTGAATCGTGAGGTTTTGGGATAGGGGTAGAAGCTCGGCAGGATGGCTTTCATGGCGTCCAATCAACTTCGACTTCGCCTCAATTTTGGGTCGTGAGACTCGTCTAGTAAAAGATATAGCCACGTGTCATCACTCACCCACGTTCTCCTCCACTCTTCTGATCTTCTCTATATTCTCCCCCGCATCTCATCTGCAACTGTTTCCCCAAAATTATGCCTCCGTCCATGAGCAATCTTCTAGGTTCACATCGTCGACCTCTCCACTTCCTTTTCAACTTTATTAATTATCACAGGAGACAATCCGGCGAGAATTTAGTTGTAGCTTACCGATTTTGTCCGGCTCAATCTTTCAAGCAAGCTTATAGGCCCGGTTCCATTCAATCACGGTTAGTTGCACCCCCTTTCGAAAACCTGAATCTGTCTATTATCCCTTTGGGTGTAACGATTCCGAGATCGCTAGCAAGGGGCCTACAAATTTTCTCAATAATCCTTGGCTTTGTGGTTATCCTTTTTCAGAAGGGAGTAGTAAGTGGCAGGAAGAAGATGTGCTTCCAACATCGAATTTTATCATCCCATCTTCCGATACCCAATAGTCCAGCGCCATCAAATCAATCAAAGTTCTGGACGAATTCCTCCCAACATGATCCATAAAGCTGTAATTTAGGTGAGAAATTCTTCAATTCTTCACAACAACAGAGACTAAACGAACGATCTGAATCTGCTGCTTTTGAGACAAAGATGAGCACGAAAGAGTCTATTCTGATTTTTGGAGTAAGGTATAGCTTTAATTTATTCTTGTATAAGAATTAGCGGTTGAATTGTGTTGTTCGGGTTGCTAATATCTGGTAAATGTCACTTCTCCTGGTGAATTTTAATTGAGTAATTGGTTACATTTGTCAATTTATTGCTAAAGCTGTTTATTTTGTTCAGTGTTAATGTTTTTGAATGATTTTTGCATCATAACATATTAAGTTTGCTTAGAAATTCAAATCTGAATAAACTGTGGACGTTTGGCTAATCTGTTGAAACACTTTTTGGTTTTGGTTTTCTCCTTGATATTAATTTATTCTCCTAACCAACTCTCAATTTTTTCACCATGGATGAAAGGCTTCTTGAACTGAAATAATCTTCTAAACTCTGTTCACCATGGATAAGGATTCTTAATTTTTATGCAGGTCTCCTTGCTTGTACGTTATTTTCCTCTTTATTCATGTGTCATTATTGGTTTGTCATTCATGAATTTGTTGAAGATGAGATGTTTGATTATATGAAAGAGAACTTATGGTATTTATAGGTTTTACCAGCTAAATTTAATAGCTATGAATTGTTTTACTTCATGTTTTATTTTAGCAAAGGAAAAAGGCAAGGATATGATATTTTTAATAGGTTGAGCCTTATTTAATGGAGCTATTAGTTGGTTATTAGCTTGAACAGCTGCATCATTAAGATTTTCTAATTCCTTACACTGAAAAATGTGATACAAGAAGCAAAATGATGTCTATGTGAAGCTAACTAGGACTGGGTCATTGCTTTGATTAGATGTTTTTTTTACTAAGGGTTTTTATTTTAGTTGATGTATATGATTAGATGGTTTTACTTAGATGCATTCGTCTAATGAGGTAGAGCTTGGTAATTCATTTATACAATAAAAATGTGACAGTGGAAACAGAACCATGTCTCTGATCATACAAAACAGTCATTGTTTTGATGTTTTTTTTTATCTGTTTTTAAACTAATTTTTATTTTAGTTGATGTTGTGTTGCTGATGGTAATTTGCTGAATGTTGATGGACTATATTATCTTGCTGAATGGTAAACAGATAGAACCTATTTCAGTAGTTGTTGATAAAGATTTGTTAGTTTTTGATAAAGCTTTGTCAATTACAGGAAGGAGGTGAATATATATTAGAAAGTCATAATTACATTATAAGGATAAGGCTACACATACTTTGCTGCCAATCCTGTTTTTGAAACAAGATTTTTATTTAGTTGATGGCTTTGAAGTATATTCTTCCAAGTATGAATTTATACATGTTACTACATTTTTCAAATGATATTTGCAGTCCCAAACAGGCCTTGAGATTTTCCTGAGGTTTTTGTTGCGCCTTCGAATGGTGATAAGCAAGTTTTTGTAACCGGGGAACTAAAAGGCATTGATAAGAAGAGAGAAGAATAAAATATTGCAAAACAAACTGAATCTAAAGAGCTGATCTCAATTGCTGCAAAAAATCGAGCTAAACAAGGATGACATTGTGAATAACTTTCTATTAAACTAACAGGAATCTCAGATTTTGATCTATACAGCATAGTCCTTATTTTATCTGTTTCTGTATGATACAAAACTGTTCATGAATGTTGCACTTTCTTTTTCACAGTTTTGTGGCAAAGCAGGCAGACAGGCAAGGAGATCGAGGTCCTTTAAAAATATGAAGTATGCTAATACAGCTGGAATACCTAATCTGAAGTGGTATGGAGTTGAGGGAGAGTACAGTCTCGAAGATCTGTTCAACTACTGCAACTGGAAGTTCACTTTGAAAACTGTACTAATGCTTGCAGATCAAATGGTAAGTGTGCGCTATCTGCTCATGAGGAACTCCTGTAGGATTTCTTTTAATTTTGAAATTTCTTGTGTCTTCATAGATCAGCAGATCAGTTGAGTACATGCATATCAGGGGTTTCCTTCATCGTGATATAAAACCTGACAACTTTCTTATGGGCTTGGAGCGTAAAGCCAATCAGGTACGTACCGTTGAGTTAAAATCATGTTCAAACATGCCAAAAAATTTCTGGCATCTTATAAACTTCTTTTGGCCTGTAACAGGTCTATGTCTTGATTATGGCCTTGCCAAGAAGTATAAAGATCTTCAGACCCATAAGCACATTCCGTATAGGTAACATCCTTGCTGTTGAATATTGAAAGATGTGTCACTTTCTTCAAATTGAATTGGTTACAATGCTGATGTGAAGAATATTTAATGTACTTCTCATTAAATATATAAGTTGTTAGTATAAGACATGTCACTTGTGATTTACTTCAGTTGGCCTTTCTATTCTGATCCAGTTTTTGTAGTTGTATACTGGTATATGTCTTGTGTATAAGTTGCAGTTTATATAATTCTTGAAGTACAAGGATCTTCTTTATAGAAGAAGCTTCTGTTGAGGCTGCATTTGAGATGTTGTGTGTCTCTGTCCTTCATGATTTTGCCTTTTGATTTTTCATGCAATTGGTCTTGACACTTGACAGTGACATGTATTCATGTATGTTCTGACAATTCAATTCCACTTAGTGCTGGTTCTAGATTAAAGGTGAACTTATATTTATTTGATTTTTGATCATTTTCCAGCTTTCTCATCAATATCTGTTTTTCAGAGACAGGTCTGGTGAAAGAGCAGACAGGCCTCTCGGTTTGATTTCTGTGTAAGCTTGTACACATTTCAAAGCCACCTCAAGTCTCATGACTGATATGGTGATATCTAGCAATCAATTCCGTTTCTCGCTGGTTTAAATTTATACTGATGAGAATGTTTGTTGATTATCTTAATAGGGAGCTTGGATCTGCAGTAGCTTGATAAGATAGGACAAGAGGTTGTTGAGGCTTATTCAAGAAGAAACTGAGCATGACTTCGACATCAGAACAAATGAGGTTTGCATTGGATAAATTGAGCATCCATGACTGTAAATATGAAAAATAGATTGTTGCATGTTAAAAAGTTGAAACTTGCCATTTTATCAGAATACAGTCAATGTTAATTTTGCACTTAGCAGATAAGAATTTGGCTGATCAATTTAACAAATCAAATATGCATCTGCCATATCTTCCTACAAAGACATGCACTCAGTTATGTTGTAACCACAAGTTTCCTGGTATATTGACAGCCATATTACAGCCAATTTGTACTTTGCAGATCAGTAATGTGCTATATATGGATTCGGATTTGAATCTGTTTGGATTGAAAAAAAAAATGTGGTTAAGTTGTGAATGATCTTGGTTAGTTTATTTGTACTTTGCAGGAAATATGAATCCACCTACAGCAACCTCCGTTCAGGTTTGTTAATCTTGCCCTGATTATATGCTTTACATTTACATCCTTCCTTTTTTTACATTGAAACCGATCATGCGGTTTTCGTCTGCCTATATGGCTTATATATCCTCTTTCTTTTGATTTTGTTGCTCTGCATGCCACTATTTATATGATCAACTGGACTTTTAGTTTCACATCTTTAGGTTTACCAATTTATGATTTTTTTAAAAACTGAACTACAACCAAGAAAAATAATAGATTGATAGATGATATTCATCTTTCAAAATTCACTAGTCTAGGACTACTGTAATGTTGGTGCAAAATTATTGAGGATTTAATGGGTCAATTGTGGAATAAAGTATATTCTAATTAAAATGATATATATCTTCAGGTTGGTCTGTTCATAATATAGAGGAAATGCTATTAGAAAGTTTCTTTCCAGTAGATAGTCAACATTATAATCTAGATTGATAGTGTAAATGAGCTTTGAGATCTTAGATTGATTTCTCACAACAAAATATTGAAATAATATGTCTAGCTTTTTTTTTAACTTTTCTTGTGATAAAAAAATGAAACAGTCCCGACTATCTAATTTTTTTAGACCTCATAATTTGGCAAAGTGGAGTGGAGGATGTTGTGTAATTACTCAATGATATCTTCTATATGTTCCCTTATGTGTATAGGTTCAAGGCCAACTTTTGAAATTCTTTGGAGCTGTCACATTGTTAATGTTTTGTTTATTTTAAAATATTCAATATTCCGGAATGATCATACATGTTTATCTTTTGTTGTTTGAAAAAAATGGCAGATTCCAGGAGAAGTCTGCTTCTTTCTTTTCTTGCTAGAGATACTGGTGTCATAGTCTCAGCCATGTCTTTTTGAATCCAAATCATCTGTATCACAATCAAGTACCCAAATTATGTATCATTGTAAAAATGTGAAGAGAATGACAATTTTAACTTTTTACTTGAAAATTGAAAAGCAAATTTAAATTCACTATAATGAACAATTACAAGGATACATGATTTAGATACATGCTTTTGATACAGATGATTTGGATACTGTCTTTTTCCCCTTGCTGGAATGGTCTGCAATTAAAAGAAAACCTATTTTTTCAGACTTTTGTGAGAATCGATTCGGGCCTGCAGTCACATTTAAATGAAAGATTTGTGCCCAATGCCCTATTGGGCACTATATTCTCAACAAATACACCCCTAAACTAAGTCTTTAATTTCTACCCCTACCCTCACCACCCCAATTTCACGCGCTCCACCTTTCCCAGATCATTTTTTCAAATCACGCGCACTTTCATTCTCTCCTTCCTCTCCCCCTCATTTTCACTCCCAAAATCAAAAACTGAAACCGTTCAGCTTTCTCCTCCCTCTTCTGCTGCCTTCGATTCCTCACTCGATTCCTTCTTCGTTTTCGTCATCACTCAAGATTCGCGCTGCTCAAGTTCCTCACTCGATTCCTTCTTCATTTTCCAGATTTTGCGTCTCTTCGTCATATAATATCAGGTATTTAGCGCTCTTGTGTTTCCTATTTGTTGTTTCGGTTGTTTATTTTGGAAGATTTCTGTGATTGCGTCTTTGTTCCCTTGTTTCAAGTCAAAATCGAGTTCGTGTTTGTTCGAAACCTAGATTTTGAAGGTTGTTTTTATTTGCATGCGTCTTTATCTGTTTGATTTTTAGGTTTTTAAGTTTTCTGACAGATTCAGAGCATCTGGACTGTTCAAATGTGTGTTGAACATGTCATGTTGTGTGTTTATTATGATTTTTTCACTTTATTTGTTGATTCTTCACTGTATTTTAGCTTCTGTTGTTGATTTTTTCATGGTTGAGAACTTGTTGTGTCTGTATATGTAATTGGTTGAGTGCTTGTTTATGTCTATGTTTTTGAATATGGGATGCTGACAGATTTTTGTGGCTGAAGATTCTATTTTTTTGGCATTTTCCATGTTTATGTTGTTAATATGTCATGCTGACAGCTGATTTTGTCTTGAGATCATATTTGTTGTCAGCTTGTTAATGTTGACATCTTCAATATGGCGTGATGACAACTTTATGTGTCTCTAGAGCTTATTGTTGACAACTTGTTCATATTTACATCTTTTGGTCTTTGACATCTTATTCTTGTTGTCAACTTGTTCATGTTTACAACTTTTTTCATATATTACATTTTTGAATATAGATGCTGACAGCTTTTTGTGTTTGACATCTTATTCTTTTGTTGACATCTTATTCATGTTGACATCTTATTTTTTGTTGACATCTTATTCATGTTGACATCTTATTTTTATTGACAGGTGTCATAGATGTTTCTAAGCTTCAGTTTTTGGCTTCCCAAGATTTATTTGTAGCTCCTAATGTTACAACATACCACAGATTTGCTGTGATGGATCAGATCGAGGGTCAGTTAGATGAAGTCAGTAATTTTTTGTTTGCTACTGGTATATTCAAAACTATTTTAAGCATGACATCGCAGCTCAACTACTCGCACGTCATAGTTCACTACGCTTTAATGCGTGCAGTTAAGACACAGAAGAAGTTTGAAATGTGGTTTAACATGCAAGGCAATGTGTTGTCCTTTTCACTTCAAGACTTTGCTGCGATCACGGGTTTGAAGTGCACTGATTTTGAAGGTCATGTCATCCCAGATCAAGTCTTTGAGTGTACTCTGGGAACCAAAAACAAGATCACCCTCGATGACATAATTGTAGAGTTTGCTATCTCGTCAGGGGAGCGGAAGATGGTTCTAGCACACCTTATTATTGTTGAAGGTGTGCTGATGCCTCAGAGGAAAGGCTCTGCTGTTAGATTAAAATTTCTAAAGCTTGCTAGCAATTATCAAGCTTTTTTGAACTATCCCTGGGGTAGGGAAGTATACTTAGAGACTCTCCGGGCTTTTCAAGATGCTCCAGCCCATGCAAAACGCACAGGAGGTGGTTCTTCTAATGATAGAGTTTGATATACTCTCCATGTCTATCCTCTTGCTTTTCAGATATTTAGTTTTTCATTTCTCTTTTTCAGTTAGTTGCTCAAATACATTTTCATATTCTCCTTTTTAATCGTTAATTTTTTTTTGTAGGTTTGGGTGCTTGAACATTTTCATCAGTTTCGCGAGTTTGTTGGAGCTGCTACTGCCTCTCTTAAGACCATTCCATATGGCGAACGCTGGTTCTCATTGGATAATAACAAACTCGCTTGGTATCATTCTGTGTCAGATCATTTCGATGCTCATCCTTTGGTATTATTCTTTATCTTATTATACATTTATATTTTTCTTGTCTGTTTTATTTTTGTATTTAACTCTTTTTGTTGACAGCACATTGTTATAACTCTTTTGCTGTTTTTTCATTATTTTAGTTGTGCAGACCATCTCCATATGAGGAACACTCTACATTTTGTCACCTTAATTTTCTCGACGAGGTTGAAGATCCTTTGTTTGATGCATTCGCTGAACAAGTTCTTGTCACTGCTCGTCAGAATTCAGAGCAAGCTGTTTCTAACACTGTTATATCTGAGCGACCGGCTAAGACTGCCAAGAAGGTTGCCACGAAGCCAGTGAAACCTGCTCCCAAAAGGAATGCCAGAAAGCCAGTTCAGAAAGTTTCAATTGTTGTCAAGAAAGTAAAGGAACCTGTTCAGAAAGAGGCGAAGGTTGTCACCAAAGAAAAGAAACCAGTTCAGAAAGTTGCTAAGGTTTTCAAGGTTTTCAACAAAGAAAAGGAAGATGTCAACAAGGATAAGGAACCTGTTAACGAAGAAAAGGAAGTTGTAAGCACTTCAGTTCAAAATGCTGCAGAGATGGGCAAAGGTGATTGCAAAGACAAGCAAGCTGTCAGCAATCTAATTTCTAATGTGTCAAAAGTTGCAAAAGCTGTTTCTAAGAGAAATCAACCTGTCAGCACTCCAGGTATGATATGTTTTGCATTTTTATACACTGTTGACAACTTCTTCTTTTTTCCTATTTCGCCATGGGTTTTGTTGTTGACATTTGTTTTTTGTGTTTTTGACAGTTCTCTATACTTTGTTTTCAGATTCCCCTCTAGATGTCAGAACTTATAAACGTAGGCTCTCCTTACAAGATCGGAAAGTCGTTTTTGAACAATCTCCAAGGAAATCACCAAGACTAAACAAATCAGAGAGCAATCAGCACGGCAAGCCCGAGGTTTCTGTTGGTGCTTGTTCTGCGCCTGCATATAATTCTTGTAAAAGACCATCAAAGTCTCCAGAGAAGGTTGGAGATGTAAAAGATTCTGCTGGTGTTTCTGTTGTCGCTTCAAAAAAATATCCCAGTAGAGCAACAAGATCAGCTTATAAGGTTGAAGATGATCAACATGCTGCTAATCTCGACGTTGTAAATAAGAAGAGGAAGTCTCCTCCTTCCCCCTGCCCCAAAGTGATATTTAAACTTAGTGGTTCTGAGCCAGAATTTAAGAAGGCAAAGCAGGACTCTGTGCGGGATGTTGTTGTGTACGAATCTGTCCAAGTTCATGTTGACAACATTCTCAGAAAGCTATGGTCTGACATCCCAGAGCTAGCCGCCCAAGATGCTGCACCTATTGTTCAGTTCCCTTCCTCATCTGAGAGTGGTAAACAATCTTCAGTTAAGCAACAATCTTCTTCCATTCATGTCCCCATGGAAACAAATGCAGCTGGTCCTGCATTTGATTCTGCTGACAGTGAGAGGACAGCGTCTGTTCGTCCCTCAGTTGACATAGTAGGAAATGTTGCTGCAGCTGGGGGGTGGACAGTTTGATGTGTTGAGCCAAAAAATTGAATTTTTGTGCAATGCCATGTCTGAAGTTCAATCTTCCACCAAAGAACATGGCCTGTCGTTAGTTGATGTCGCAAAGAAGCTGCACGATCTATCTAGTTTGATTCAGAGAAACGTCAAGGCCTCGTTCCAAGATAAGAGCACACAATATGAATCTGAAGATTTTGTAGATGTCAGCACACATGAAAATGTTGACAGCTTTGTGACTTCTTCAGAAATTGATGGAACTAAATGTTCTGAGAAGGTAGAAAAAACTCCAGAAAGGGAAGGGGACCTGGGTGAAGCTGAAGTTGATGAAATTCCATCAATAGCTGATGCTGGTGGAAGTGGTGTAGAGGGCAGAGAAGACATTGCTGACACTCCTCCAAATGCCAAGGATGTTGACAACATTCAAGTTGACAACATCAAAGTTGACAACATCCAAGAAGACATTGTTGACATTCCTCCAAAAGGCAAGGATGTTGACAGCAGAGCATTTGGTCAACATGTTGACAGCAAAGCATTTGCTCCAGGTGTTGACAGCAAAGTCTTGGGTCCAGATGTTGACAGCTTGACAGTGGGTAAAGATTATGACAGCCTGAAAGTTGTTCAAGATGCTGACAAAATTACACTTGTGCCAGAAGTTGACAGCTTCCAAGTTCCACAAGGTATTGACAATGCTGATGTTGGTGGTTCCAGTCAATTTCTCGATGACAGCGGGTGTATTGATCAATATCTCTGCAGCAACCCAGATTTTTTAGAGAAGGACAGTGTTCTCATATCTTCTGGAATCAGTCTCACTCAAGATAGCTTGGATACTCTTCCTGCTTCACAGAACCTCATTGACTCAGAGGAGCAAGTGAATAAGTATCCTAAGAAAGCTCTTGATGTTGGAACACAAGTGAGGAAGTCTTTCAGGCTCCCAACTCCAAGTGCTCTTGTTCAAAGCCCTTTCACTGAGGAGAAGAAGAAGAAGATTTCAATGCCTAGTTGTCCACCATACTCATTCTATGGAGATGATGATCGCAGAAAGTTCTTCGAATGGTTTTATTTGACGTATGTTTTATATTTATAATTTAAATTATTTTCTTTTATTTCTGAATATATGTGTTTATTAATTTTGTGTTTTTGTTGCAGTGGTAAGAAAGAGGTTATTAAGCGCAAGGAACATGATTTTGATTTCACCAAGGACTTTTTTAACAAATTATTGTTGAAAAGCACAAAATCTATTGGGCAAGCCAAGTGGTTAAATGATTGTGTAAGTTAATTACTTTTTACATGTCCTGACAACATATTTAAAAGTTTTTGATATTTTGCTGTCTTTGTCAACGCATGTTTCATATTTGTGTTGTCAGTGAGGCTTTTATTATTTTCTTCTACTGTCAGTTTGAATTTTTTTATTTATATTGTGTTGTTATTGTTCAGTTTTATTTTATTTTTTATTTCTCTTTTAACCTTACTCTTTTTTTCTCTTGTTTTGTAGCATATCTCTGAGGCTTTATTTTACTTCCGGAAGCATATCAATGAAAACAGTGAGGAATTCAAGGAAGTTGCAATCATGGATTGGATCTGGTACTGTCATTTCAATGCGGATAAGAGAGCTCTTATTGCGAAAGATGATGAAGCAGAGCTTCTGTTTTTCCAGAAGTACTTTATAGGAATGTACCCAAAACATGAGGGCAGGTGCTGGTCCGAATTTGTGACTAGGGTGTATACTCCTTTCAACTTTCAAAATGAGCATTGGGTTGCCCTGGAAATTGACTTAGCAAACTGGCATGTCACTGTGTATGATTCCAGCATTCAAATCAGCAGCGATGCTTATTGTTGGAGTAAAATTAGTACTTTATGCTGTATGCTTCCTGTTGTTATGAAGAAGTCCCACTTGTTTGGCCATATTAATTATTTGGACAAGGATTTCTCATGGTCAAGGCGCAAAGATGTTCCTCAGGATGGGATGATGTAAGTATCTTGTCAACATTAGATTTTTTCTTTCTTTATATTCCTCTGTTTTCCTGATTTCTCTCTTTTTGTTCTGGGGTGATTTACAGTGGCAATTGCGGTTTATACTGCATTAAGTTCATTGAGCATTTGGCCATTGGCACCAGCTGGGATGATCTGGATGACGAACACATGAGGGCTCATCGGGAGAAGATGATTATTGACCTGTTTAACGAGAAATGGGAGTTCAAGGCATTGCCACTTGAGAAGGACAGACCTAAAGCTTGAATTTCAATGTTAATGTTCGGATGTAATGTGTGTGGTTTGGATTGTTGCTATGTCTGCTTGACAGTGTTTTTAGTTCAGGCTTTAATGGCTTTTGTTGTCAACCTTTGTAGCTTTTCGATTTTCAGCTTTGTAAAACAGTTTATATTCCACTTTTTAGTAAGGCAGGTTTTGTTTACCCCAACAGTTTTTTCTTAAGTCAGTTATTGATTATGGTTATTTTATTTTTTTTATATGTCAACAGTTTTACTCAGGTGCAACAAAGCACTCAGCGCGTAGCGCGTGTAAGTTTATTATTCTTACGAGGCGCGCGTAGCGCGCTTCGTTAACACACCTTACTGCTAAATAACCTGTCAGCATTCTAAATCTTTGATATATAACCTGTCAACTTTTTTTGTCATCACATTTTGTCAACATTTTTCACCTTTTTGTAATAAACTTTTCATTTTCACAATCTAATCTGTTAATATTTTTCACCTGTTCCTATTTTTTTTTGTGCATGTCAACAAATTTCATATCTTTACAATATGGCAAGCTGTCATCAAATCTCGAAACACAATGTTGTCAACACTATTTATCAGAATATCTCAATGTTGTCAACATTTATTTATCACAGTAGAAGAATATCTATAAACACAATATGGCAAGCTGTCATCAAATCTGCAAACACAATATGGCAAGCTGTCATCAATGTTGACAGGATATAAAACTATTATCCCTTTTTCAATTAAAGATAAAAATTGAAAATTAAAATCCTAAAATGTTGTCCACACTGATAACTCTGTCCCAATCTTGTCAGCAAAGTTTTTTTGGCAAGAAGTCTTGTTGTGTCCCATATTACCACAGAGGCTGCATCTTCCTGGCTTTCTTGTTCCTTTTCTCTTCTTGCTTCTGTTTGGGAACTCACCTTCAGATGGGTATCTTTTCTTCTTTCTCCTCCCTTTATCTGTCTGCACAATTGGTGGCATGCAGATTGTATCTGTTACATCTTTCGGTACACTCTTCTCCGTTTCTCTTGGCACCGGGTAGATCGTTTCTCTATATGCAGCTGTCCAAGCTTCAGTTTTGTAGTAGTCGCTCACAAAATCTGTCACAGTTGCTTTTGCTTTCTGTATTGCAGCTATAGCATGCACACACGGGATGTGGTCCACATCAAATACTTTGCAAGTGCATTTCCTTTCTAACAAATTGACCACCCTATAGAAATCTCCACCAAGAATATGATATTGTGCTTGATTTAGCTTTCTCACCTCATACGCCTTTGACATTTGGTACCTAGACTCCAATATTTTCCCTATATTTGGTGTCACCTTACTATTATTTTTTTCAGCCTCTAAGCGCCTATCATTAAACCACCTTGACAGCACATCTCTCAGAAACTCTAGTAGAGCAACAACTTGGAAAGACCTGTCAACATCAAAATTTTCAACTGTGTCAACAACTTTAATATATCTTTGACAATTCATAGACAGTAGAATTGGGTCCAGCATAACTGATTTTTCAACAGTGTCAACATCATTTTTCAACAATGCCAAATCTATAATATTTATCATACCTTGCTTCCAGTATTACTGAATTTATTGTCTCTGAGTTGTTTGTTGTCATTATGTTGTATCTATTGCCTTTGGAATGTGCTCTTGCCCATTTTTTAAATCCTACTGCTTCCAAGTATTCTCCCATCTCCTTATTTATCTCACAAATTTTCCCATAATTCTCTTGGAATTCCTTTAGCGTGTATGCATCAACAGCCAAAGAGAATAGTTTGTGCACCCCTTTATCTTTGTATCTTGTCTTCAGATTTTGCTTCAAATGTCTCCTACACACAACATGGTTTGCTGTTGTGTACACTCTTTGAATGGCGTTGGCAATGCTGAGATGTCTATCTGACACTATTACCAAATCGTCTGTACATGGTATGACTTTCAGAAGCTGTGTAAAAAAGAATGTCCACGATATGTCGTTTTCACTATCCACTACTGCATATGCAACTGGATAGATCTGCTGGTTTGCATCCTGAGCTGTAGCAATGAGCATATGCCCTTTGTGCTTTATATGCAAGTGAGTCCCATCTACCATTATCACCTGTCAACACAAAACGAATGTATTATTACTCATGTCAACACTGTATAATGTAAGTTGTTAACAACAATCAAAATGTCAAAATCAGACATTATGTTTTTACATTTTCTATATTGTTATCATATGTTTAAATTTATTTTGTCAACAATAAATCATTCTATTAAACAATATATCATTTAATTCCTATTTTACTCACTGCCATACCTTTCTCATTACTTGGAATCCTCTTGTGCATGCTCCAATAGATATAAAAACGAATCTGAAGTTGTCATGCTCACCAACTTCTAGGCATGTGTAAGATCCTTCATTTACTTCTTTTAGCATATGGCAGTACATGGGCAAGAGTGCATAGTTTTCTTCTGGTGTGCCTCGTATTAAATCTTGTGCATGTTCCCTTGCTTTCCATGCCTTCCAATAGCTAACATCCATGTAGTGTTCCTTTCTCATATCATTGCAAATGCTCTTTGGTATTGGTCCATTTTTAACATCTTCAAACCTGCATGTATATCACATTACTATTAGTTCTCTGGTTATCTTCAAGCAATTAATATTTTTTATGATATTTATGATTTTCAGAAACCTGTAAACACAATACCTGGTTTTTATTTGCTCCCCAATCATTTTGTATGTTGGTTTGCACTCATGTTGACATCTAAAGTCAAAGGAACATGTATGTTCTCTTTGAAACTTTCTCACCTCAAAGAATGTAGTGTTTTGTAATGCAATAGCCCTCAATCTCCATTTGCAGCTTGTGTCTGTGCACATTACTGTTAGAAGCTTTGGATCTGATTTCTTAACTTTGTAAGCAAAGTTCTCAGTCATTGCCAATTTTTTCAAAGCTTCGATCAGCTTCTTTTTTGTGTCAAATAGCTTCCCCACATGGACAAAGTCTGCATCTGTTCCACTGTGACTCATTTCATCCTCCCCTGTTTTTTTTTCTGTCATTATCTTGCTTGCAGATTCACAATCCATAATTTCACTATTCCCTTGTGTTGGCACTTCATATTCCATAGGTAGAAACATGTCTTCATTCATGTTGACAGCAACTATACTACTACATCTATTCTCTCTTGCTATCTTCGGTTCATAATTCATGTATTCCCTTGATACATATAGTGGACAAGTCCATTCCACCTCTGCTGTGCCATTGATTTCCATGAATGATGCAAGATCATCATTTGTCTCCACAGAATACTTGACTTTGATCTTCTGGAATGGATTAAGATGGCATAGGTGGAGATGCATTCCCTCCGTTTCGAGTTTGAACCGTTGTGTAATCAACGATTTCATTGCTTGCAGAGTTATGTTCATATCAACTAAAAATGCTTTTGATATGATTTCCCCATCAGACACCATAACACCATCTCTTATTTTTATTTCTTTGCCATAGGAGACTGTCAGAATGTGCTTTTTTATCTGCATATATATTAAATAAATTTTGTTAGATAAGTATTTCTAATCTATCTGTCAACATTTTCCCTAATGAACATAAACATTTATGTTTTACCTGTCAACAATATTCTATTTAGGTACAAATTTAATATTTGTATTTTTTAACGAAGCGCTCTCAACGTGCTTCGTAAGTTTATTATTCTTACGAGGCGCGCGTAGCGCGCTTCGTTCACTTACGTGTTAATAAAATCTAATCTATAAACATATTCCTGTCAACAACTTATATAATGTCAACATCCTGAATATTTCAACAATATAAAAAATATCTTGTCAACAACCAATAAAATGCTTGTATCGTTTACAGATTCACAGTAATATCTTGTCAACATTCTACATTGTCAAAACTTGTCAAAGTCTAATCAATAAACATATTCCTGTCAACAACTTATATATGTCAACAAACTGAATATTTCAACAACATAAATAATATCTTGTCAACAACCAATAAAAACCAGGTGGTGTCGTTCACAGATTCACAGTAATATCCTGTCAACATTCTACATTGTCTAAACTTGTCAACCAAAGATGTTTTTCATAATCTATCAATCAAATAAGTTCAATATCATAATTTATCATGATTTACCTCTTGTTCGATGGATTTGCTGGTGTCTGTTTCAGATTCTGTGCTTATCATTGTATTTGCAGTTGATTCGCTGGTTTTGTTTTGCGCTTCCTCTTTTTTTGATCTATGTTCAATCTCTTATTCTGTTTTTACTCTATCTTCAATCTTCTCCTCACTCGTTTTTGTTGTACAATTTCATTGTTCTCCGGTTTGTTTGACAATTCAATGTAGAAGAAGATTCTGAATGTTGCATGCGAGAGCGTTATCCCCAAAATTCTTGCGATCCAGCAGCGATCAACGCCGGTGAGCAGATTGGAGGCAGTCGGCGAGTACTCTAGGCGGCGCCGGCGGAGGAAGAAAGAAGTCGGTCGGCGGAGGAAGAAGGAAGGCGGAGGAAGAATGTCGGCAGAGGAGAAAAGTTTCGGGAGAGAGGTGAGGTATGAGATTGTATTTATTTATTTTTTCCTTAATTGCTTATATAGTAGGGTATTTAGTAAAGACTTAATAATGTGATGCAGAAACTAAAAAATCATGTGTGTTTTGGGGTACTTACCCAAAAACTGGCATTTAAATCATAGGGCCCAATGTAGGTATGCAAAAATAAGACTGGTGTGAAGGATTGATAAATAATACCTGGATGCCTGTCGCGGAGAACTCCCCAGCTATGTCTCTTGTATTTGATAGTGTCCAAGTCAAATTGTGCAACTTCCTCTTTGTCATCAGCAACTGCAACAGTCTCACTTGTTGGACCTATTTATACACGACATTTTATAAGCTTCCATCCATGTTATTAGGAGCACAAACAATCTGCTCTTCCTGAACATCTTCAGCAGCAACATGGAGGATCACGATCTAAGGATCACATTTTAATGAACCTATAGGACAATTAACATGAACCTATGATACAATTATTATGAACCTATGAGAGTAAATTTATAAATATAAAGATAATTATGAACCTATGAGAGTGAATTCATGATCTTGTGAGAGTAAATCCATGAACAATCATGCTCTGATTTTCATAGTTCAGTATACACATTATTGACATCCTTTACCTCTTCTAACACAAAGTTGATTTAGAAAAGGCCCAGACTGCCTTACCTAATGAGCTAAGAGCCCTGGCACATTCAGTGGATGTCTACCTTCCACCCAAAAAACCCACTTCAGGCTCAGCAGTTCAGCTCAGATGGCAAAACAACATTTATAAAAATACAAGGAATAGGAAACAAAGCACCTTTAAATGAGTTTGCTCCACCAGATTCATCTTGTTAAGAACTATAATGTGATGCGAACGAGGAAAATTCCTCAACAGATCACACTTCGAGGAAAACGGAATCTGAAATCAAAGGCAAATAAAACGTGAATACACAGTGAGCCAGTAAAGGGATCTGGTCATTCAGATCTACAAAAGTCTGATTCATATTCACATTCATAGCCAAACCAGAAGCAGCTACAAGGGGATAAAAAAGTATATAAACCACCATGAACCTAGCCAAATTTATAAGATCGAATTCGCAGTGAAATATCTTCCATTCTCCACAAGAAAAACACATTATAACTGCAGGCCACCTCCAGTATCTTAATAATCTGGTTGTAACTTCACAAAAACACAACAAAACAGTTCACTTTGTTTATTACATGAAAGTACGAAACTATGAAAGCATCTCTCTTATTTATGTGTCACCCTGTTTGTAATGTGAGGTAAATCTCTAATCTACAGTTAAATAAAAAACTGTTTGCACTGTTGTAAGGGGGGAATCCATATTTTTAAAGCACGCAGGGAAAATAACATTCATAAACAACAGTTTTGTAATGGTCATTCGACTTATAAAACTGACTAGCCTGTTATTTATTTGATTAAACTCATTAGACACTCCAATAAGATGCAGCAACAAAATACCAATGGAATCTTAGCAACCTGGGATCCAGTAGGTTTGTTAAGTTTGGCATCATCATCTAGAACTCCAAGAGAGTTAAGAACTTCTAATGCTCGAATCATGGATTCAGGTGATGGAGAGGTTTGCCAGTCAAATCCAAGGATATTATCAATGCCTAGAGCCTTCAACTGCAAAATAAAACAGTAAAATTAGAATCAAAACTTTATTTTGCACCTTGGAACTCTCATATTACACTGAGAGTACTATATGATATGATTTGCACTGAGGATCGTTTAAATAGGTAAGAATTATTGATGGGCAAACAAGGATTGTTTGAAAATTGCTTGAGTGTGAACATTTTGATTTTTTTCATCAGAATTTTCCATCAGAAAGCAAGGATACAAGGGGAAAAATGGCCAAGTTTCTGTCAGAAAGCATTCATGCAGAAAGTAAGGGGTTAGATAGCAATGAGAAATTTTTTTGTCAAATTGCTACTCTATCATGAAAACTGAGAAAGGTAGAGCCACCTTTCTTTTTATTTCCTTTCATTTCTTCTAATCCATTTGAGTAGAATAAAGCAAACAAATTCAGAGGATTCTTCTGGATTGCAATAATAATGGCAAACATTTGGCAAATGGGTAGATAAAAGGAGTTCAGTATAAACAACCTTGGCCAAGAAGCTGGAGCTTTGGGATCTCCTGGTTGAGAGGAGGGAGCCTCTGGCATTTGCTCTACACTGGGAACCTGATGATGTTACCGGGCACCTGCGAATCAGAATTTAACTAACCTCAATGAGCTTGAGAGATTATAAACTTAAGAGATTAAACTCATGAACCTCACATATAAATATTATGAACCTCAGAGATTAATCTCATGTTCTAAAACAAATTGAAGCAACTCCTGAAAAACAAATCAAAAGGGGCGTATGATCAACGAGCTACCATAACTATGTCATTGAAAAAGCAGACATCACTATGATTTTGGTTTAGATTCCTGCTACTTAGAAAATCCCCAGAGTAACCTGGTTAGAAGTTGAGATCTCAGGGGGGATGAACCCGCAATCAAACTACATCTCAAGAAACTAAACTGCAATTTACAAACAACAAATCAGCCAAAGCATAAACCCAACCAACATATCAAACTTACAACTATATTTAACAAGCACAGCAGAATCAACACTTAGTTCAAACACACAAGATAACAATCACAATGCACCTCACGCGCTCACCCACATACAATCAATCATACAATGTAAAATATCATTAGACAACACCACTTTAACACAAGCACAAACAACATCAATTCACTATCCACACCAGCACCATAACACAACAAATGCACCTTCAACGCGCAATAACAAACCACACGCTAGGCAATAAGGCTGCAAAATACAAGAGCACCCAACATCGACTTATTAACCACAACGACATCAATCATAAAAGCAAACTATAATCTACAATACTATTGTAACAGAATCGAAACGAGAACAATAAACGCAAGAAAGACACAGAGATGTGGTTCACCAGAATGGCTACGTCCACGCGAATAGGGAGATCATATTGTATTAGAGGCGGATTACAGATTTCGGTATGATTAGGGTTTACATATAAACGACTATATATAGCGCTAAACAACCCTAAGCCCAAGAACAAAACTGATAGGCCCATTAAGGCCCATACAACAGAGATTGTATACCGTTTGGCCCGGAGGCGACTCCGCCCCCCCGGACCTCCAAGGCCAGAGGCGCATCGCCCCCCTGGACCCCCTGAGTCGCTGACCGGTCAGCTAGACCCCCGTGCTACTTATCGCACTGTGTGATTCAGATTCAAGGCATTCTAACAAATAAAACGCTCAACAACAACTTGACACATTAGATATCACAACAAGTCACATATAAATTTAATCACATAAAACATTCATGCATTTAATCCAATTTACAAAACAAACACACAACATTGCAGTCAACGTCCATCAACGCAATCATCAAGCGGACCAGTCTGAGGCAAGCAACTAAGTAAGTCGGGGGATAACTCACCTCGAATCAAAGCAACCCATATCCAACCAAGATCCATCTTCATCAAATATCAGGCCTAAACAAGCCATATATATATATAGGAAGTGGTTCAGGTGTTATATCCTGTAACTTTCCTCTCCATGTGTGTCTTCGTCTCTGTATGCTGTTTTTTCGACTCTCCTCAGAGACGCAATCCACCCCTCCTTCGCCGGCTCCTCCTCTCTGTCGCCGTCTGGAAACGAATCGTCGGCCTCACTGTTCCCGTCCTCCGACGCTACCCTAATCTCTTCCACCACTCCCTTCCGTGCTTTCGGTTTCGCGACATCTCCCTCTTCCTCCCCTCCCACAAGCATTTTGTCCACTCCGAAGAATCCGGCACCGTCAAACGCCTCTCCGGTGTCTCTGTGTAAGTCAAAATTCCCTCCCTTTCAATCCCTCCACCCTCTGTAATCTGATCTACGTCGACTTCGAAAAATTCGATCTAGGTCTTCGGAAAATCCCTGGTTATGATTATGAACTAAATTCTCTTGCAGGGGAACTGGTTTGAGGAAATTGGCTAGATCGATTGATATGTTTGGGGAGGTTTCTATAAGTTGGAAATCGGAAGATAAGTGACATATTGTGGAATTGGAGAAGCAGAGAATGCATTTTGCCAAGTAGTTGGAGTGTCGGAGGATGCAAATGCTCATGAAGATGCAGGTTCAGATGGAGAAAGTCAGGAGGGCTAAGAGATCGAATTCCAACTTAAATGGATGCCAGGATGGAGGTCATGGCGGTTCCGACGTACTTGTCGGAGGCGGCAGTAGCGGCTTTCTCCATGGAATTCCGAAATCTACGAGCAGCTTCTCCGATCTGAACCAGGCTACAATAGCAGTCCTATCCATCTCCTCCTCGAACCTCCGGAACTCATCCATGGCACATTACATGGCCGATTCGAAGTAATCTTCAACTTCTTGGATTGTATCTTGAGCTGCGTGTAGTTGAGCTCCATGGCCGCCCAGGCGTTGTAGCTAGGATTCAACTTCGAAGAGCTTCATTAGGTCTATCACTAGCTTACTCATATTGCTCAAACCATATTCTTGGTATGAAGTGAAGATTTTGTATCCAGCTTCTGTATGTAATCTGGAGTTTGTTGTGTGTTATATTTGTCTAACCGGAGAATGTGAGGATGTGTAATTTGCAGCAAGCCTATGGAGATGCAATCATGCAGAAGCTGATGTAGGGAATTATCCGGCTCGACCTGGGCAGCAGGTTTGCGAGGTAATAAGAATTACATCTGGGTTATGCGATACATTTGTATTTTGACATAGTAGATGAAAAATCTGTTTATCAAACATATTATCTTGCTTTGACATGATGTACTATATTATATGAGGACTGGGTTGTGTATTAGGCGCTTAATCATGCTAACATTTCAGATTGCTACTATCGGTCTCGCTGCTGATGTGGATGCATTGAGCGTGCTATTCGGAGGAATCATGTATGCGCCTTTCGAGCTGAACTCGAATCAATCTTGTTTTCTAGATCATGGATGCTATGTTGAATTCATGTTAATTACTAATGCTTCATTTGATAAGGAGTTATGATTATGAGCTGGATTCTCTTGCAGGGGAACTACAATGAAGAGTCACCATGGAATCCCAGTTGACTTGTTAGACCGTTTAGTAATCATTTGAACAGATATACGGACCTGCAGAGATGATTAAGGTTCCTGCCACTACCTATTGTCCTTTCTGTAGCTTTCCTGCCATCAGAGTTCTGGTTCTTACTAGTCTTTATTGTTATTTGGCCAGATCATAGCAATTCATGCTCAGGTGGAGATAGTTGTTGCTGCTATGGTTGCAACTCAAATTACAATTTCTTTTATACATTTGTGAATCTGATTTGTTGCTGAATTGCTGCTTCTACTTGGTGTTTGCTTGTTTTGGGTGTTGATTAACCTGATTCCTTTTATTGTTGTATAGCAACGTCGTTTGAACATAGCCGTTTGAACTGCTGCTAGAGGAGAGGACTGAGTCCCTCTAGACTGGGGAAAGCCGTTTGAACATAGCCGTCGGAGCAGCGAGAGGTATCGCTCACATCCACGAACTCAACTACGGGAAGCTCGTCATGGCAACATTCGCTCCTCAAACATCTTTCTCAACTCCAACAATTCCAGGTGCGTTTCAGATTTTGGGTTAGCCATAATCATGAGCCCGGTCGCTCCACTCATCTCCCTTGTCGCCGACTACCAAGCACCCGAAATATCAAACACTCGAAAATCAACCCACTCCTCAGATGTCTACATCTTTGGAGTTTTCCTCCTAGTTCTTCTAACAGGCATGTCCCACGTACATTCAACGGGAGGAGACGAGCTCGTTCATCTCGTTAGGTGGGTCCACTCAGTTGTACGAGAAGAGTGGACAAAGGAGTTGTTGAGGTCTCCTCATGTGGAGGAGGAGATGGTGGAGATGCTGCAGGTTGCTATGTCTTGTGTTGTGTGGGTGGCTAATTAGAGGCCCAAGATGCCATATGTGGTGAAGATGGTTGAGAATGTTTGTTGAATTAACGTTTAAACTTTGGCATATGGTGGAGGATTCAGATCATTAGGTAGCTAGGATGATTGAGTATGGTTTAACGTCAGTGAGATTCTCCCTCCCTCCCTCTTATTAATCTTCTTCATATTTTCTGATTTATCAAAGGTTTTTCCTTCTTTTTGGGCTTCTCAGTTTGTTTTAGATGTTGTTGTACTTGTGTTTGACACTACGTTGAATGTCAGAAGGAATAAGATTTTATTACCTTCCAAGTTGTGAGCATTGGCCTTGTTGATGTTCCAAATTCGGCATTTGGCTACAAACTAACTCATCGGCATTGGCTTAAAAAATTATTAAGCAAAAAATTATTCGGAAAATCAAGTAAATTGAACTTCACGTGCATCTCGTAATACAATATATTTGCATCTCGTAATACACTATATTTGCATTTCATAATACAAGTGATTTTTCTAAAAACGAAGGTAACTAAAAAATTATTTCGAAAAACAAGTAAAATGCACTTAATGTGCATCTCGTAAGTCGTAACACATTGTATGTGCATTTCGTAATATAAGTGTTTTTCCTACAAGTGTTTCCTGAATTACATACTAAGTTATTTTTTAATTGCATACCAAGTGTTTTCTGGATTGCATACTAAGTGATTTCTGAATTGCATACCAAGTGTTTTCTGAATTGCATATTAAGTTATTTTTTAATTACATATCAAGTGTTTTTTGAATTACATACTAAGTAATTTCAGAATTGCATACCAAGTGTTTTCTGAATTGCATACTAATTGAATTGAGAAATGCATACTAATTGATTTGAATTGTGAGGCACAACATGCTTTTCAAGGGCATCACATGCTTTTCGTAACCACGTCATATGCATCTCCCGAGTCATTTCATGTACATTTCATAATAAACTGTATGTGCACTTCGTAATACAGTGTATGTGCATTTCGTAATAGATTGTATGTGCATTTCGTAATACAAGTGATTTTCCTAAAAACAAAGTTAATAAAAAATTACATATCAAGTATTTCCTAAATTGCATATTAAGTGAATTTTGAATTGCATACTAAGTTATTTTTGAATTGCATATCAAGTGCTTTTTGAATTGCATACTAAGTGATTTCTGAATTGAATATCATGTATTTTCTGAATTGCATACTAATTTAATTGTGAAATGCATACTAATTGATTTGCAAATTACATACCAAGTTTTTCTTGAATTGCATACTAAGTGAAATGTGAATTGCATACTACGTCATTTCGCTTTTTGTGAATTGTATACTCAATTATATCTCGGGCATGACACGTGCTTTTCTTAGCTTCTTTGAGCGACATCATGTGCTTTTAGGAGTCACGCCATGTGCATCTCCTAAGGCACGCCACGTGTTTTCTCGAGGCACTCATGTGTTTCTTTGGTCGCGCTACATTCGTTTTTAGGGAACACCGCGTGCTTTTCAATTCCACGACATGTACTTTTACGAGGCACACAATGCGCTTATTCCTAGACACGCTATGTGCTTTTTGGAGCCACACCACATGCTTTTCAAGGACATGTCAGATGCTTTTCGTAGCCATGTCATGTGCATCTCCCGAGTCATTGCATGTACATTTCGTAATAAATTGTGTGTGCATTTGACAATACATTGTATGTGCATTTCGTAATACAAGTAATTTTCCTAAAGACAAAGGTAATTAATAATTGCATATCAAGTGTTTCTTGAATTGCATACTAAATGATTTCTTAATTGCATACCAAGTGTTTTCTGAATTTCATACTAATTGAATTGTAAAATGCATACTAATTGATTTTCAAATTGCATATCAAGTGTTTTCTGAATTGCATACTAATTGAATTGTGAAATGAATACTAATTGATTTTCAAATTGAATGCCAAGTGTTTCTGAAATTGCATACTATGTGAATTATTAATTGTATACTATGATATTTCACTTTTTGTGAATTGCATACTCAATTATTTATAGGCATGACACGTGCTTTTCATAGCCATATTATGTGTATCTCCCGAGTCACGTCATGTGCTTCTCCAAGTCAAGACACATGCTTTTCTTAGCCACACTACGAGCTTCTTTGAGCCACATCATGTGCTTTTAGGAGCCATGCCATGTGCATCTCCTGACGCACGACACGTGCTTTTTCGAGGCACACATGTTCTTCTTTGGGCCGCATCACATGCTTTTATAGGGCACACCTTGTATATTTGTATGTGCATTTTTTTAAATTAAATATAAGCCTCAAACTTGTGTTTTTTCTAAAAACAAGTTATTTGTGAATTGCATATTCACTTTTTGCGAATTGCATACTCAGTTTTTGTGAATTGTATAATTAGTTTTTGTAAGACAAAAATGACAAGATCCGCCTCCATTGCAACTCCAAAGCTACGCTCACCTTTATCATCAATTAATTTGATCTTTCTTCTCCAAATCTCAGGCATCAATCCACCTTTCCTACTAAGAAAAACAACCTGAACACTTGCCTGACAGCTCAAAAGCTCAGTTGCCAACTCCAACATAGACAAAGGAGCACCAATCATTGAAATCTCATGAAATATCAACAGAAATTTCCTAGACCAGACAAGTTCTGCAAATGAACCACTTATTCGTCGTCTTCTTTGTTTCATTTAATCCCTTTTCGATCTGAAGCACTTCACCATCAATCCTTGACCACGCTCAGCCAAAGAACGAAGACCACGCTCAGCGTATTTCCCAACATAGACAAAGGAAAATGGGAACTTGCTAGTTCATGGGAAACTTTATTACATTCTCTCCTGGTATGGATCCACTTGATACAAGGAAAATGGGAACAAATAGTAAGAATATCAGTGAAGATAGGGGTCACTTCAAAGGGGCATTTACTCTTATCTCTCAGTACTAGAATGATCACCAAATTATCACTCTCTACTTCAAGCTTCCGGGTGCTGTGAGCTAAGAAAATTTGGAGACCCCAGAAAATAGCCTATGTTTCAGCAACTAGAGAAGAAGAGTTGATCAGTAGCAGAAACTAGGACTAGCCCTTTGCAATCTCTGATTACAGCTCCAAGCCCGGTTCCCCTATCGTCCATGATTGTCGCATCGACATTCAACTTCATAAAGCCCTCAGCTGGAGGCTTCCATCTACATCGAGGTCTCTGGCCCTCTTTAGGAATAGTCTCCCTACCTCCATAGATCTCACCATGAAGAGCTCGAATATCTTCAACCATTTTGTTGTTGATGTTTCTCCATGGAATCCTGAGCTGCTTTCTCCTACTCTAGTGTGTAGTAGTATATCCCTGATCTGTAATGTGTGCCTACATCATTCCCCTGATGCCACAACATTGAAGATAACACTCAGTAGTTTGATTTTGTCAAATAATTGCTACGTAATGCATAGTGATTCAGGTAAAACTTAGCATTCAGCTTCTTCTTGTTTTTAATTCAGCTGACTAAAGAAGGCCAATCTTGGACTAGTCAATGAATCATCGTATCAACAGAAATCTGGATGACCATGAGAAGTTGACTACTCAACAATAGAAAAAAGCCTCGTCCATTTGACAAATATAAGAACACCTCTGCTAGTTTTTAACTTTAGCTCATTATTTGGTTTGAATTATGTCTCTTAGATTTGATACACAAGATCTTAACAGTGACAACACTCCAACTCACACATCTCCATTCCCGATCATTTGTCATAACAGATCACATCTACAATCCACCAAACAATCAAAACATGCGGAATTGCAACAGATAAGCATCAAAATTGAAGTCAAAATATGCTGAATCCCCATGAAGACTATAGAACAGGAAATACTTTCTTCTTAAAGACTAAAACAACATAAATTAATAAAAAGATTATTTCTAAAAGAGATAAAATTAGAATTACCGTGGCTATAAGCCGTTGAAGCGTTAGTCGTTGCTGTTGAATTTCAACAACACCCATTGCTGCAGTAGCTTCCCTCCCTAAAATCTTCATGTTTGACTTCAACTCTTGAAGCTTTGACTCCGCTACTTCCAGTTTCATACCCATTTCAGGATTTCTTTGTGATTCTCTAACTCTTGCATGTCGCTTTGCAACTTCAATAGTCTGTCTAGGTTCAAATGCAAGTGCAAATACAATTACAATTTGTCTACGCAGATTCGAAATTAGTATACCGTTCTAATCCTATACGTGGACATCATAAATGAAAAGACCATTTGAGTCATTAAGTTTTTTCAGCTGTATATATCATTGTAAAACTAGAAAACCCTGAATCAGAAGAGAGCAATATTATCTAAACAATAAATATGATTAGCTACCAGCAGTTGCACACCTGAGCTTCAGCTTCTTGTCGCATTTTATCGTAGCGTTGAGCAAGATGCTGAGCATCTTCTAAAGGTGCTCCCATAACCATTGCTCTCAATGGCTCTGCAACCTGTGGAAAAAGTAAAGAAAAATGAAAAATGATCAAAAGTGAGATTGTCAAATTGAAATAGTTTGACTATTGCAGCTAGTGTTTATACATTTTATGTAATCTAGTAGCATCTAGCTACATATGCTTCACAAAATATAACTCTTTTCTGATGTGATGTAGATGAAATAACACTCAGAAGATCAAAGATGAAAACATCTAATTAGCATGATCATATACAACTATAAACCCACATAACTCACTTGGAACTCTTTCTAAGTATTGGATTTTAACTTTTGTTAAGTGCAATACATTCTAGATTCACTAATAGATGAATTCAACCTACTAATAATTCAGCTGGAAATTTCTCATGTTGGATATCTAATAGAATCTAGGATGTAACCACATAAACACACAAAGGAGAATGCAATTCGGATCAAAATACAAAAATCATCACCTACGAAAAATCCAGTTCATCAATTTGGGGAAAAATCAAACCTTCAATTCTAACAGTTTAAGCCTCAAGGCGGGACGATGAGGAGTCGTCGGAGATATCAGTGGAGATTCAATCAACGGCCATGAGGTCTTCACAAATTAGTATGTGCTGCCTGACCCTGCTGATGTGGTCGGAGTAGGTCGCGAGATCTTAGAGGTGGTCGGAGTGGTAAAGCATGTGGTGAACTTCAGCGGCGGGAGGAGGGTGCAGGCGGTAGATGGGGCCGGCGGTGAGGTGGAGTCTGACGTCGACGGACCAGATGGAGGAAGGAGGAAAAAGGAGGAAGGAGGAAGGAGAGAGACTCGAACAAGATGAAGTACCTGAGATAGGAAATCTAGGGTTTAGGATTTGGTGGAGGCTTGGGGAATAGGTTGTGATGGTGGTGGTCGACACCGGCGAAGACGGCGTGGGGCTTTCGCGGAGGCCGGCGAAGTGAGGAAACGGGGCAACCCGAGTTCCATCTGAAATCGATCCCAGTGAGGAAGAAGGCCCGCGTCGTTCCATTCGTCTTTTAATCTGAGCGCTTCTTACAATATAGCTATCAACGGTCCAGATCCATTCTCACCTGTTCTCACCTGGGAGTCCGTTCTCACCAGATCCTGACCCTATGTATATATACAAATCTATCTATATATATATATAAAAGCTAATCGTTCTTTGCCGAAAGTAAATGAAAACGGTACCGGGTCCCGTTTCATTTACTTTCATTTTTCCTTTTGGGGTCCTCTTTTCATTACAATTACAATTTATTATCCTCATTATTGTTGCCTCATGTTTCTACTCCTTCTTCCTCATCACCTCTTCCAATCCTTCTTCATTTCTCCCTTATTTGTGATCTGATTAGCGAGCTATATCCAGACAGATCCAATTCAATCATATTACAGGAGAATCTCACAAAGGCATAAACCCCTTCATTACATTAGGCAGGATAAAACAATTCTTTCACTCAACGACGAATCTAAATGTTGCAAGATTGTTACCCATGCTTGAATTGATTTTCATTGTTGCAGCGATATGCATGACCCGACTTCAACCTATGAATAATCTTATCTGGTGCTGAAACATACCTGCATTGGATCAATATAAGATGTGAATTTGAATTTGGATCAATATAATTCTTTTACCCGGAATGAAGAATAAGAATTCATGTCATCCTAAATAATGTAATGAAGCAATTGCCGGCGGATAGTTTCTTTCAAGAAACGATATTACTGTTGGATATGAATTATTGGATGATTCCTCCATCTTCACATGAGTAGATTGCAGTTGATGTTTTTCCTGCTCTGAATCATACCATGAAAATATCCATTTGCTTGCAGTTGATTTGTTCCTTATCTAAGCATTGTATTAACGATTGTTGGGAACTGCTGACCTTCATATTGTTAAAGAAGCAAAGCTTTCACAAAGAAAGGGGATATCAGTATGAAAAATAGATAAGAATAGAGCATTACATAAGTTTCCAAATCAAATTATATTCTACTGTGTTTGTAGTCCCCCATTCATATTTTTTCAGTATTCTGTTTCAAATTTGCTGCAGATAAGAACTTCTCCACTCATGTTTGAATGATATCCGAGTGTATTGACATTGATGTAAACAATGATTACAATGTAATGAGGTATGCAACACAACATGAAACCGTGAAGATGTAATAGAATCAAACAAAGAATATATACAACATGACTTCAACGTAGGAATAATCTTATCTGGTGCTGAAGCATACCTGCATTGGATCAATATAAGCTGGGAATTTGGATTTCGGCCAAAAACAAGCAATCGGGGTTTCTCAGAAGGCTATTGACAAAGAAATGGGATATCAGTACAACGAATTCTTACAAAAGATGCCAATTCACACTATATTCTATTTTGTCCGTAGTCCCCAAGTTTTCTTTTAATTTCTTTCTTGAATTTGGTCAATGCAGATTGAATTCTGACATTGAATTTTGTTAAATTTCCAAATTAATTCATAGCATTGATGAGTCATTGAATTCCTATTTTATTCTGACATTGATTGATTTCTGTTATTCCTATTTTGTGCCTCCTCTGTTATTCTGACATTGTCGGATGTAATATTGGGAAGATCAAACCAACTAGGAACACATCTCATATGCTTGAATTCCACCTGATGAATGAAATGTTAGTTTGTTTTTTCTTTACTTTATGTGTTTTGTTTTGCTGTTATTCCTGTTACATTGTCAAATTAATAGGTGTGTAGCGTACGATTTGCTACATGAATTCAAAATGAACTCAAAACTTAGTATTCGTGAAAATGTTATTTCAAACAATTTCCGAGGAAGCTTCATCCTATATTTGACCTGCAATACTATTATATTACTGCGTTTTCTTATGGTTTGGAGCAATTTACCAGTGAAATACCAAATCTTATATTTCGGATAATTCATTTTGTCTGCAGAGGCCGAAGTATTAAGGTGACATTATGGGGTTCATTGTGCAGTGATATGTTGAAACTCAGCAAAGCTTACTCACCACCTTTTGTTGACATTCTCACTGGAATGAATGTCAAAGAATTTAGAAGTACTATTATTTTATCTATTTTCCATTATGTTTTACAATTACTATTGTAACCCACATCCTGAATTTTTAATTTTTGTGTAGATGATGTATATCTTTCCAGCACTTCAGCAACGTGTATATTTGATAAAAGTGGCATCCCCAATATTCGTAAATTTCGTGATCTAATTGGGTATATCTCATTATCACGTGTTTTCTTTTGTCTACCCCATTGTCCATATAAATATTTTTCAGTTGCGTATTTTATTCATAGGGGAAAAAAAATACCTATGCCGGTATTGACTTCAGAACCAATTAAGAAGGAAGTACGTTCTCTCAGTCAGCTTCTTGATATGGGACGTGCTTGGAAAGACTCAAAGGTATTTTTGAATTCATTTTATAAATACGAAATCTAATACATGGTATGTAAGTTTCACGAATACTAAGTTTTTACAAAAAAATAACTCTACTAATTAGCACCAATTGTTTGTTCCAGGCATCAAAAACAGTCATTATAACTGTTAGGATAATCGATGTTCGCCAGAAAAGAAGCTGGCATTACTTTTCATGTGGTAAAGGAAATTGCAAGAAAGGCCTTACACGTTCTGGTGGGCAGTTCTGGTGTGATTCATGCGAGAGCAATTGTGAATTCCCATTGATCATGTATGCCTTTTTATTACTTGTCATTTATTTGTTTTCAACCATTTGTCCTAACTACTATTGTAATCCGGTATAGGATTCACATGGATGTAACAGATGAAGTCAGTGAGTTGGTTGTCACCATGTTTGATGACATTGCTGAGATGTTGCTCACAAAAAAAGCTTCAACCCTGATGGAGGAGATGGCTGTATGAATTTTTATCTCAATTTGCTAATTTTATGGCCAATGTAACTGTTTGTTTATAATAATTTTGTTTCGTAATATAATTGAACTCACAGAGTGAGGATGCAGCTGTCGGTGCAATACCAAGTGATAAATTACTTCTGAAAGGAACGACGCATGTCTTTGAAATTAAAAGTAATACGTACTATAACCATGGTACGTATGAGAGCTTCATTGTTAGTGGGATTTCATAAGCGTCTACAAACACAGAGGTTGAATTGACTGTGAAATTGATATTTTCTTCCCTTTTTTACTTTGTTATTCTTTTCCAAACATATATTATTTGTACTATTATTAACTTTCAACGTGTGTTTTGACACCTCCCAAATGAATTGAAGTCTGGATCTTCACCAGTTGAAAAACAACCACACCATGGCGTTGGCCAAGATACCATTTTATCTGATTCACCCATTGTGAATGGAGAACAATGTACAACTGAAAAGAACGGGCTTGCTGACAATTCAAATAACAAAGAGTAAGTTGTAAAGAACCTTCGTTTTGTCTTTTTTTTCAAAAATTACTTGAATAACAAATCTTGAAAATTACTCTATGTTTGTATATATCTGTTCTTAGTCAAACAGTTGATGTGATTGGAACTGCATACATTCTTGGAAATCCAGACACAAAAAGGATTGGGAATGATGCTATTAACCCAACGTTTTCTTCTGATGCAAAAGTTGGGGAAATTGGACATTCTGAGTCATCATCATCTGAATCAGAAAATGCGTAATGTTTTATATAGGTTTTTATTATTAATGATTGAAATTCATTCATTCGGTCTAATTGAAAATTAATTAATCAGCCATTCCGAAGAGGATTACAATTCAAAAGCAGATTCGGGCCAAGATAAGTGCAACATGAGAAAGAGAAAAATTCTTGCCTCCGACAGAGCGAATTTGTTGGAAGGCTGCTGATCAAAATTTCTTATTAGAAATACTTTTCCTGGATTTCAAGTTCCTGAAGATGCCATTCTAATGTTATTTTTGTTTTTGTTTTTCCTCTTTTGATAGTAGTTGTTATTGACCTCTGTAGTTTTGTTTAATTCAGAAAGATGACTGAGCACAGATTACTCATACTGCTCTTACAGTGAAGTTTTTTCATCATATCACTCTGTTACATTTAATAACATTTTTATTTATTATAAAAGTATTAGAATCAAACTGTTCTTACAATGAAGTATCAAGAATGGATGATCAGTGGTAAAGGATGGATGAACAGATATTGTTCTTACAATGAAGTATTACAATTCCACACCTACTCATCAAATAGAGGTAAATAATGAATTCATTTTCTTACTGAAGACTAAGAAGACAACAGTTTGGTCGTTGACATAGTAACCGAAGAATAGACGAAGATAACAAACACTGTGTTTTACTTAAAGCTGTTTGATAGAGTTTGATATTAACAAAAAAACATTACTTGTACTTGATTTGTAGTTGTTTATTATGTTAATCTAATGTACAACAATGTATTTGAAATTGTAAATGATAGGAGGTTGTTTTTTAGACCTCAAAGTATCAACTGTGCCTATTTTTATTCAATGAACATGAAGTCTGTAAATAATAATCCTTACATCCACTTTTACTATTATTTTATTCTATTTGTAATACAAATAATGAATAATGATATGAAAATCATCAGTTATTGTTCAGATGTTGTGGTTCTTTTCCAGGGATCATGATATTCTGTTTTTTTGTTTATCTTCTTACTTATTTAACTTTTACAAATCATGTGAAAGTTAGATTATCTTGCAGCAAGTCCCATTGGGGTACAAATACAGTATTTGATTTGTAATATTGTTTCTTCTCCTGTTTTCTTAGATGTCAGGCCTATTTCTGTATATGATTGGTTCTTTTTCTTAACTAATAAGTAGATTTAAATAAACAGTTACGAAAATATGTTGATAATGTCCACTACTAAGTGCATAACCATCTATTGAAATGTTTACTTGATTGTCCCTGTTTTTCTTACTGTTCAGCAGAGAAGTGACCATACAAAAGGAGTTCACGAGCATATTTTAACATGGGAAAATATTATTTTTGTTAGATCGTATTGACCCTTCTACAATATAAGTTTTTTCTGCAGATCATCCAATTTCAACCAATGGGAGATATATCGATTTAGGCCTAGGTCAAACACATTTTTGTTGCTTACGAGGTATTTATGCAATAGTGTATTACATTAATGTTCAATTTGGGGTAGGTAATAACACATTATTTGTTAGATATTGTTTTTGTTGTAAACAATGATATTAAATAGTCAACTCATTGAACAACAACTTTAGTCAATGAACAATGTCAATATGAGGTTACAAATTAATTACATGGAACCACCTTGCAATCATTGCCTTAGTATACAGCATGAACATTGTTGGAGTTGAAATCACTTATCAGAAAATCTTTAGGAAAAAAAAACAGAAACGGTGGTATTCAGCCAATGGAGATTTAGAACTGAAGGTGGAGATCTTTGTTTCCTCATACCATAAACGGATCTTTGTGAGATCGTCGGTGAAAATTCTGTGATTGAAATAGTTGAGCCAAAAATGGAACGGAAACCATAGATCATATATATAACATCCAAAGTTGTTCATCAGTACAATACTTAGATCAAAATACAAAAGCTAATACATAATATAAGTTTTCAAAACACAAGACATCTGCAAACCTAACATCCCATTTTACTAAAGACCTGAAATCTATAAATATTTTGCGCTAGAAATTAATTAACAGAAGATGTCTGTAATCAACCTATTCAGTGCGCTTGACTGTCATCTTGAACCATAAATCATGTTCATTGTGCAAAACAAATGAACAAGTATCTCCAATCTTCAGCTTCACATCATCAACCACTGTTTTCCAGCCTTTATAAAGAAATACACCCTTCTCGGTCCTATTCAGTAGAACAGACCAAGATTTCTCCCCAAAAGATATTTGCATGTGCGAATGAACAACATCCCTCACATATTGTTGAGCAGTCATTCCCCTTATCAGCTAAAAATTATTCAAAGAAAAATTGAATTGGTATAATGTAATTCTAATAAATACAACAAATAACCGCGTGATTGATATTCATATAGATAGCTTACCACACGGGGATATTTGTTTTCAACATAGGATTTTTTCAGATCGACTTCAAACTCCACTCTTGGAGCAATATCCATAGCATTATTCTGGTTAAGGAATTCACTCGCATGAACAGTTCCAGAAGGCCCCCCTGAATGATTAGTAATGTTAAATCAACATCCTAAGTGATTATTAACCCAATTGAAATTGAAAGGTAAACTGATGTCAACACATAGTAAATAGTTAATCGTTACCATGACGAAGCACTGCCTGCATTCTTCGACGCCGGTAAATTATTTCAGTAAAATCCGGTTGGTAAATGCGAACTTTGTAGAGGTTTTCATTCTCCCTAATAAAGAGGATCATTGAACCTACAACAACTGCATAATATTGCAGAAACTCGCACCATCCTGCCTTGAATACGAGTCTGTCGTTCTCTGCAATCATGTTTATTCTGAAGCTTGCACCGTCTGGTGCGGTAAGATGCATGTGCCAGTCAATTTTGGGGCCAAGTGACACAGGAAATGCAGTAGGCAAAGGCTGAATACAGAGTCATTAGTTAGAATGAAAACAAGCAATTGAAACGATAAGAGTCAATAAAAAATCTGAATATACCATTTTGTTGATCATATTTGCATCATATAACGGCGTATAGAACGATTTGACATTGTTCACATCCATTGCTTCTATAAAGATACAGAATAAATATTACATTAGTATAAATTTTATGTAAATGAAATTGTTACCATGGTGTAATGCACATAACATATTGAAAACAACAAACCATCATGCTTCAACTTATTTCGTACGAACAATTGAGAAGATTGAACTTGAAAAATGAAAATTACGGAACATCAATTTTTGTTAATTTTTGAGATAGGTAATAAAATCCTACTTTGGAAACTAGGTTTTCACTTAGTTATCAGGACATTATAGGGAAAACAGGTGAGTAGTCGTATTTCTTGAACACACACAATCCTCAGTCTATATTGTTTAGAAGTAAAATTTTTACTTTTCTTTACAAGTACAACCAAAAATAAGTACTTTGATGGTCAAAGCAATGAATCAAAGCAACATGCATGAAGTAATTTTGTTCCTTCAAATTCCGAATTGAACAAACACGATTACTGTGCCAAAATCGATTCAGTCGTTTATTTTCTTAATTACAATCAAGAATTGAAAAGTAGATGTAGATGAGAAAAGAAGAACGTACCTTCTGGTATTCTGATATTGCAGTCACAATATTTGTGCGAGAGATAGAGAATATGAGAAAGGCGAGATGAGGGTTGGAAAATGGAAGACAAATGTTCTTTATATAGAGGAGGAGATGCTACTGGTGTAAAGAGAATACGAAACGGTTTTTTTGAATTTGGAAACTGCCAGGTAAAAAAATTTAACCGTGTGGAAATTACTGCTTGATAACAATTGCCCAACTGCTTTTTCAATTCATACCAAATCTTATAAAATAAAAAGAGTTGTACAATCTAATAGAAGGTTAGGAAGATTGTTTGATTTTTATTTCAGAAATAACTATTAAAGATGATACTGTGCAAACCTTGATTCAATAATGTTCTTTACTGATCAAATAATATCAAGACATGGTTTAACATATTTTGGTAGATAAATTCCAGAAATAACCTCTAACTTCCAGATTGCAGTGTTCATCACTTTAATATCCTGAAAAATGTAATGAGGTATACACACAATTCAAAAGATGATATGTATCTCCTAGCAGAGACCAAACTGCAACGACATGTTGAACTATGTTCAGAATATGTTGCAGGAAGAGATCGAGACAGAGTAATCAGAAAGATGATCTAAGCGTTTTCGTCGATCCAACCTTCGTCTATTTTGATTAATGGCATTTTACTTGGACGTAGTACAAGAGTTGAGTGATAGCAATCTCAGACAACATCAATATATCAGTTGATATACTTATGTTGACAAAACCATGTGGATATCAATAGACATTATTAAAAAATATACAAGAAACACAGTTGTACTACTTATCTTTTGACTACAATAGAAAATTAAGTAAGTACATGACAATAAATAAAATATGTTATCATCAATTTCAACATTATGGTTTTGTGAACATGAGTTGACAGTTGATCAAAACTCTATTAATTTTTGGCAAGTAATCTGTCTTTCTAACTAATTCATGATATATTGACGAAATTACTACTTTTTATATGACAGTAAGGAGTAAATATAAATAGAAATCAATATGTATAGATTAACCAATACAGTTCATTAGAAATTATGTAATGACATCAATATATTGACACTTCCTTTCTTGGTCATTTTACTTTTCTCACTCAGACTGTGTATATTGATCCATTTTTAGAATCAGGTTGATAATATAATTTGAGATAGTATACGCGTCTTTTACTTTACGAAACTGGATGATTAAGCAATTTCTGTTATAAAAAATTCAAGTCTTTTAGTTTATAATGTCAATTTGTTATTTGCATATTGTTCATAGCTTATATGTAATCTGGAAGTTAATTTGGTTTTCTCTGCAACAAATTGCATATTTGTTCTAAATCAGGGTGCATATTGTTCATGTCTTTGTATTGACACTTCCTTTCTTGGTCATTTTACTTCTGTCACTCAAAATTGTGTATATTGATTCATCTACAGAATCAGGTGTGATCATATAGTGTGAGATAGTATACGCATCTTTTACTTTACGAAAGTGGATGATTTAGCAATATCTTTTATCAAAGAATTTGAGTCTTTTTCTTTATAATATCAATTTGTTATTTGCATGTAGTTCATAGGTTTATATGTAGTCTGGAAGTTAATTTGGCCTTCTCTGCAACAAATTGCTGGTATAACTTCCAAAAAACAGTATTTCTTAGGATGAAATCACCAGTGATCTATGACCTGTAAGTTACTTTCTGGATCTATTTCCTCTATGTTGAAAAAGGTATGAATTATATGAGTACATGTTTAGTGTTTTGAGACATATTTTCTAAGATAGAAAGCAACTCCTTACTGAACATCTATTTTTTGATATAAATCGTAAATTATTATATTGTAGCAAAAATAACAAAAAATACACTAAAAGTTGTATACCAGAGTTTGATTAGTATTGTAAGAAATTGAAATCAGGTTGGCCTAACAGAGTTTTTATCCACAATATTTCAGTACTTTAACCAAGTAATATAGACTAATGTTCATTATTTTTATATACTGGTTTATATCAGTAAGTTCACTTTTCTTTTTCCCATATTTGAGGTTCTGGTCATTAAATGACATTTTCTTATGCAAGTAATAGACATTAGTATCATTTGACAGAATAGGAAAAACCAGAATAAATATGTGTTGAATGCCTTATTTCATCTTGAAAAGATAAATCCTAAAGATTCACAAGCCAAAAAATTCCGGTAAATTGTATGAATGTATTACAAATATCCAATTTACTGTCAATACTGTTTTATTTATTTTTGTAATCAAATTTTATATAAAAAATAAATTGTGATAAAGTGCAGCAGGGAGTAAGGAGAAATCCGTTATCAATACTTTCTTACGAATAAGTATATATTTCACATTTTGTAGTGAATTAAAAAAATAGACCTGTTCATGATCTGTAAATAACTTATTTATTTATTGTATATATGAACATTACTTCAATATAATCACTTAACAATTCCGCATTTTTTCAATTAAGTATTGGTCCTAGAATACCTATTTTGGATGTGGCTATAAATGTTTCCTTTGATTTTTTTTTTATCATTAATGCATTAATCACACCTCTACCAAAGAACGAATCAATATAAATTGAGTTTGTATACTAGAAGTCATATACATTTTGAGAAAGCTTAACTATAAAGCTTCTGAAGTTGAAGATGGTCAGAAAGAAATATGTTCCTGATAAAGGTGTTTAGAATTTTCTAACTTATATTTTATATCACTTGCTGTTCTAAACATGACTTAAGAAACTTAATGGAAAAACACCAGATCGACTCCCTAGCTTCGGTGGATACAATTTTCCTCTTCATATTTCAACAACAACTTCATCTGGAGACAATGGAATGATTAGATATTTTTGTGGATTGCGTATGATATCAACCGGTATGTAAGGAGAGTACTCAGTAACAAAAAATGTATCTGATTTAAGTGTAGATCTGTTGTCTTCTGATTAGTTGAATATATAAAACCAGGTTCCAATTCAAGACTGGTGGTAATTGATTCAGTCAGAAGAACTAACAAAAAAAAAAGCAGGTATAATTTTTTTTGGACTACAAAATTGTTACTAATAAATTTTTTATTGTTATCTTATAATTCGATTCCTTTTATTTATTATAAATCTAACAATCTCTCATTTATATTTTACATAACAGATAATGGGATCAGAATTAAACAAGCTAGAAGAGGTGAAATGTCGTAAAAAGGAAGCATTCTTATAAACTCTTTTCATTGATTTCATTATTTTTATAACATAATCTGTAGGCTCGCCATGTTTTGCTGGTGTGAGTTTCCCTATACAAATTACTATTGTTACAACAACATGTTAAGGGAAAGCAGTTCAAATCTTATGCGCTCTACAATTATCCAAAAAAGGTTTTTCATTAATTTTTCTACTGGATAGTATGTTATGTTCACCAATGATCAATATACTATAATTTTTTAGGAATCAGGGATGGTACACAAGGACCAGGATCAGTACAGCCATTTGTTACTGTCACTAACACATTGTCATCAGCTTTAGAGTTGCACCTAGCATTCAAATCCAAAAGTATATATCATAAACTATTGTACATAATGATTTTGGTATTAGTTTTTATTGTACATAATGTAATCACATACAATATTTCAAATTCCCAAGTTCAATATAACAAGCTACAAGAACCAAATGTCAAGTGTTGTTTTTGTGGTGTAAAAAACTAGATTGAGGAGAAAACAAAGAGGTCGTCTATTAAGAACCCAATATTCTCATTATGCTGCCAGGAAGGGAAAGTAATACTTGCTAAGCTCCATCCTTCTCCGGAGCCACTGAGAACACTGATGAACGGTACAGGTTCTAAATCAACAGCATTCAAGAGGAAAATACGTGTGTACAACAACTTATTTTCCTTTACATCATTCGGAGCACGAATTGATGAATCACTTAGCAAGACACCTAGCCCTTATGCGTTCAGAATTTCTGGTCAGAACTATCACTTATCCGGACCTTTGCTGCCAGAGACTGGGGCACGGCCTAAATATTCCCAGTTATATTTCTATGACACTGAAAATGAGCTTTCCAACCGTCTTGGTTGCATGAATCTACAACAGAATGACATTGATTCAACTATTGTTAAAGAGCTATTATCCATGCTGGATTCACACAGTGCAATTGCCAAGGGTTTCAGAATGGCTACAGACTGGGCCAAAGAACACAAAACCTATGATTTCCAATTGAAACTCCTGGGAGACAGAAAAGTAGACAAAAGGCAATACAATCTCTCATCAGCAAATGAGGTGGCTGGGTTAATTCATGGTGATTTTGGAAAAAGCACATATGAACATGATGTTGTAATTCAGACGATGGGAGGAAAATTTCAAAGGATTTTTGAGCTCCACCCACAGTACATGTCTCTTCAATATCTTATTCTTTTTCCGTTTGGTGAAGATGGTTTTCATGAAGAAATACCATATGAGTCAAACTCAGGAAAACGGAAAACCAATAGGGGATTTATGACAATGCGTGAATTTTATAGTGCACGGTTACAAGAGCGTGATGAGGGCACAAACCTCCTCCAGGGTGGACGACTATATCACCAGTACATTGTTGATGCCTACACTGCTGTTGAGGAACAAAGGCTTTTATACATTAAGAACCATCAAAATGAGCTGAGGTGTGAATTATATAATAACATATGTGATGCTGTCACAAAAGGAGACACGAATGCGAGAACTGTAGGCAAAAGAATAATATTACCTGCTTCTTTTACCGGGGGGCTGCGGTATATGATTCAAAATTATCAAGATGCGATGGCTCTTTGTCGCACTTATGGAAATCCATCCCTTTTCATCACTTTTACTGCTAACCCCGGTTGGCCTGAAATTGTTGAGTACTTAGAGAAGATACCAAATCAAACAGCAAATGATAGATCGGAGGTAATGAGCAAACTGTTCAAGCGGAAGCTTACTCAACTAATGGAAGATCTACATGTTAATTACATTTTTGGCAAAACCAATGCTGGTAATTTTATTTAATGATACCTATTTAAATCATGAAAATTATTCTGCATATATAAATTGGTGTACCCTCTTTGAATTTATTATGATATGTATTTTACCTGTTACTTGAATATAGGTGTTTATACAATAGAGTTTCAGAAAAGAGGACTACCTCATGCACATATTCTGATATGGCTGAAAGATTCTCACAAGGTCAAAACTGGATCAGACATTGATGAGTTTATTTGTGCTGAAATTCCATCGAAGGAAGAAGACCCTAAAGGATACAAAATTGTGACAGACTATATGTTGCATGGTCCCTGTGGTGACAAAAATCCAACTGCACCATGCACAGTTGATGGGAAGTGCATCAAACATTTTCCCAAGCCCTTTTATTAAGAAACTACAATGGATGAGGATGGTTTTCCTGTGTATAGACGCCGAGAAAACGGAGATTTTGTACAAAAAGGGATATCAAAGCTTGATAATGGGTTTGTCGTCCCGTACAACAGATATCTTTTGCTTAAATACAATGCACACATCAATGTGGAATGGTGTAATAGATCTCGAGCAATTAAATATTTGTTCAAGTATATCAACATGGGCCTTGATAAAGCCACGGTCATTTTTCAACGTAAGAATACTTCAGAAGATGGGGAGATCTGTCATTCACCAGAGGAAATCAACGAAATAAAACATTTTCTAGACTGCAGATACCTGTCAGCATGTGAATCTGCATGGAGATTGTACGGTTATGGTATTCATCGATCAAAACCTACAGTTCTTGCTCTTAACTTTCATTTACCGGGTGCTAATCAAATAACTATTAGAGATGGGATGTCTTTAAGGAAAATTGTGGGCAGAGAGAGGATGAAGATGACCATGTTTACAGAATGGTTTAAGCTCAATCAGTTAAACGAGAGTGCACGCCAGTATACATATGCTCAGATTCCCCAGCATTATACGTGGGATAAAGCTTATAAGATGTGGACGATCAAGGGCAGGGTGGATGTTATTGGCAGGATTGTTTACTCTCATCCTGCATCAGGAGAGCGTTATTACATGCGAATTCTACTTAATGTGGTAAAGGGTCCTAAATCTTTTGAAGATCTTCGCACAGTGAAAAAAAAAGTTTGTGATACTTTTAGAGAGGCATGTTATGTAAGAGGACTATTGAATGAGGATTTAGAATGGATTGAGGCGATAGAGGAAGCACACCAGTGGGCTACAGGATACCGAATACGTGATTTGTTCTCAACAATTTTGCTTTTTTGCGATGTTAGTTCACCCGGTAAGTTATGGAATGCAACCTGGGAAATGTTGTCCGATGATATCCTATATCAAAAAAAACAACAATTCAGATACAGTGATCTGACCTTAACAGAAAATCAGACAAAGAACTATGCGTTGTTATATATTGAAGAAATCCTACAACAGAATGGAAGATCTCTTTCTGATTTCCCTGAAATTCCTAAGCCAGACCAGTCTTTGATATCAAAGGTAGATAACAAGCTAATCAGGGAAGAACTTGCATTCAACTGCTCAGAGATGAAAAAAACCCATAACCAATTGTTTGCCAATTTAAATAGTGATCGGTTAAGGATTTACGAAAAGGTCATGAAATCTGTAAATGAAGGGATGGGACAATTTTTTTATTTACGGAGCTGGCGGCACAGGGAAGACCTTTTTATATACGGCAATAATGGCACGTATTAGGTATGAACCCAATATTGTTCTGGCGGTAGCACCTTCTGGTATTGTACATGACCAAATATTTGTTATTTATATATGTTTCCAAAATTATGCAAAACTATTGATATTCCTAATGCAGGTATTGCTGCATTATTATTGCCTGGAGGAAGGACGACACATAGTCGTTTTGTGATTCCACTTGAACTGTTAGACAACAGTACATGTGGTATAAGTCAGAACACTCATCTTGCCCAATTGTTACTAGAGGTTAAATTAATTATATGGGATGAAGCACCAATGACGCAAAGGAACGCGTTTGAAGCTCTTAATAGAACACTTCAGGATATTCTAGGTGTAAAAAATGAAGAAAACAGGTCAAAGTTGTTTGGAGGCATAACTGTTGTGATTGGAGGCGATTTCAGACAAATCCTACCAGTCATAACTAAAGGGAGAAGGCAAGATATTATTGAAGCTTCTATTAACAATTCTCCTCTCTGGGATCATTGTGAAGTGCTTACACTCTCAAAAAGCATGCGTGTGAAAGAGCGGATGGATGATGGTAATGTGGACATTGAAAGGCAGAATTTCAATAAATGGATCCAAGTTGTTGGTGATGGAAAAGCTCCAGCAATAGCCCTTTCAGATGAAGATGAAGCCACATGGATTGAAATCCCACCAGAGTTTGTAGTTGATCCAGGAGCATAACCAATTCAAACTCTAATTGATGTTGTGTTCACTGATTTCAAGGAAAAACAGAAGATGCCATCTTATCTTAGAGAAAGAGCCATTCTTACTCCGTTAAATACCGATGCAGATTTAATCAATGATCATATTTTCAACACAATTGACGGTGAAGTAAGGATATATAGTAGTTCAGACGAGGTTTGTCTTGCATCTACAAATTCATCTGATCAAGAACATATGTACCCTCCCGAGTTCTTGAATACTCTTGAGTTTTCAGGTATTCATTTGTCATGTGATAATTATATTCTACTACATTTATATCTTACATATAATAATTGCACACTTCAGGAATGCCACCACATTTGCTACGTCTCAAAAAGGGGTTGCCGGTAATGATGTTGAGAAATGTCAATCCAACAGAAGGATTATGCAATGGTACTAGGCTGATAATTACAAAATTAGGATATTGTGTCATTGAAGCTGAGATAATTACTGGAATATGCATAGGGAAGAGAGTTGTAATACCAAGGATTACATTAAGTTCATCAAAATCAAAGTGGCCATTCATTATGAAGCGGAGGCAATTCCCAATAAAACCTTGCTACGCAATGACGATTAATAAGAGCCAAGGTCAATCTTTGAATTATGTTGGGCTATATTTACCTAAACCCGTGTTCTACCATGGGCAGTTATACGTAGCAATATCACGTGTTACGAATCCTAAAGGCCTGAAAATTGTAATGCTTCAAGGTGGCAAACAACCAAAGAGCTACACCAGGAATATTGTGTACCAGGAAGTGTTCAACAATTTAATGGGCAATATGGAGGTATGTTATTTCAATATTTATTGTATCATGATTTGATTGATTTAAGTATTTATATAACATATATAAAAATTTTCACTATGAAGAAATAGAGGTTCAGTACAATTGATGATCAATTAGTGAAGGAATAACATGTTAAATTGATGTCAGGTATGATGTATTAGTTCATCAAATATATTTATCTGTTAGATCTGCTGAATAAAATATCTAATTATTCTTCTACAAAAACAAGTTATAGGACAACACCTTGCATCTTATCTTAATGTTGGCCGAGAATTACAATATTACACTGAATTAGAATCAATGATTTGCACTCATTCAGATACTTTGATTCATTTTATACAACAACTAAATATTGTCACACTGTTACTTCCTTTGTCTACATTATATTATTCCTCTCAATTTAGGACTGTTTGAAATAATTATATCGTGTACTCAATTTTCAGATTACATAAGTATCTATTTTTTATTTTTTTATTTTGTGTATAAAAAAAAACCTGATATGGCTCAGCTGATGTTTTTGTTTGTGTTTTTTCAGTTTTACAAAATAATTTATCTCATATCCCATATATTAGGCAATGCAACATAGATTTATTAATCTTTACCTAAACGAATAATTAATTTGGAAGAACACAACAAGACACATAAAAATACAATCTATAGAATACTTTGATCAACTAATTATAGAACTTTTAGTTTAATAAAATGAACATCTGTCATACATGGGTGCCAAATTTTTTAACAGAATTATGGATTAACCAAGAACTGCAAACTAAGAATTGATTCAGTAGAAAAGTAGATGCTTGGTTAGCTGCTTGAACTTGGTGAAACTAAATCCCGAACAAAAACACATATAGCTTTGTAGTAGTCAAATGCCTGGTTGACGGAATCGGTAACATTAGCTAAGTCCTTCTGTATCTGTCCAACATTATAATGGAAAATAAACTTTTTATCACATAACATTTTGGACATTTGAAATAATAGTAGGATTGAGTAAAAAACATACAAGAGAAAGACGCATTAGCCTGAATCGACATTCAGTCTCTATACCAGGTAACAGATTATGGTTGAAAACAATTCGCTCCTCAATTGCCTCATTCCGGGCAAATGCAGTACACATAATCTCATCACCATCAATAATTGATTGTAAGATCTCTTCTTTTAGAGAGACAATTTCTAGACTCTCTTTATGATAAAACAGAACAACAAATCATACTTGGTAAATAATACAAAGGGAAGGAAAGTTATCGAATGAAAATAAAAATTCACTAACCACCCTGGAGACTACCAATTGAGCAAGCTAGGTTGTAGTCAGCTAATACACCCGCATAGAAATCGGTTCCCACAAATACACCATTGTTATGGCCAGACATAGCTGGATTTATGGAAAGAAAACAAGGATTATATCAATAACAATTACAAGACAGTATGAATAAAATTAGAAAAATTAAAATACTACTCAAAACAAACACGGTATTGTAAAATGTCACTGGAACTCAATAAACATACAAATGCAAATTCATAGGGAATATCAATCACATAAGAAACAAAATAATACAGTATCGTATATATAAATTCTCCAATGTAATAGGATTAAGATCGGATTTCATAAACAAACAAACCAAAATCAGTAATCAAAACCAACCTTTTCACAGATCAGAAGAGGACCTATATTCAAATGAGAGATAACGAAAACAGACAGTCAAAATTAACAAAACTAAAACGACATCTAATATATCAATATCCATCTATTGACTAAGATAATCCTGTCAAATATAAAAAAGGAAATAGGGAAGATTTATTTCAATGAAAATAGGAAATATAGAAGATTGTCAAAAGATATCAGTATCTAATGAATAACCGGTCAATATACAAATTACACATATAATGAAATACAAAATACGAAAAATAAATGCCACAGATATTTACATGTTTCAATATATTCTACATTATACACTTACTATTCCAGCAAATTATTTTTGAATATTATCTAATTCTTTTTTACTGTAACAACTTGAACATATTCATTAGGTCCAAAGAATGTAATTTATAAATGGAAGTTTCATATACTGCATCTTTGGTTATCCATATATAAATTTGAATCTTAAATGTTTTTCCCCACATTAAGTTTTGTATCTTGGAAGAACTATGACACCCACATTATCATTCATTTTATAAAGTAATCTACTTAGGTGTTTTACCACTGATACAGATTTAGATGCAGAAAGCACAAATTTAAGGCGAAAAAATATCAAACATTAACTGAACAATAAACTACAGCAAAAGGTTCTAATTTTTGCCTTAGGAAAAAACAAAGTCTTCAAGGATTGTCCAGAATTTGCATCAGTATATCCGTCCATATTTCTGCAAATAAAGCCAAAATCCATCTGTAATTTCCTTTGCCAGAAATAAAATATCATGTGCTTTTGCTATACCATCAACAACATCACCTAACATTTGTGACGCCTAAAATAGAGGAAAAAATTACATACATAATAGATAAACATAGATATAATAAAATTAACAAATAACCTTCTGCGTATCAGCCACCAATTCTTTCGACGCATCTTTTTTGGTTCGTATAATTTCAGTTAAGACAATCAACTTTCCAAGAGCATCATCTTTCAGCATCAAAGAAATTGACATTTGTTTATCCCCTTCAATTAACATTTGTCGTACTACCGCTGCTCCTTCTGCAATGAAATCTCCTGATACGAGGACAAATATAACTTTGTATTTATAATTTTACAAAAATGATAGAAAAGAAATACAGAGAATATCGCCACCAAACTTACCTATCATAGAATATGATTGTAGTTTGTGGACTGCATCCATTAGATTTAGGAACATGAATCAGAACATATATAATTAACAGAACAATCGCCCATGGATTCAAAAAAACTGTGAAATTGAAAGTGAAATCAAACAAAAGGTTACCGTTAGTGTAAGATCTGTTCAACGATCAAAATGTGCAATTTATAATGATATGTATTACTAAATGTATTGATATGTCAATAAATAGGGGCATTAACTTTATATTATAAATTTACCATAAACGAAAAATTCAATAGTAACATTAAATGATGCGTTACAGAAAAATCAAATTCAAATTCAAATAAGAGAGTACTATGAGCATATGCATTATCATTCAACATAATTATGATTGGAAGAACCAATTTTTTGCTGCTTTGATTCGTTCTGTGTAGGTATATGTTCATATATATTTTGGGTCAATTAATCGAGATCTAAGATCGGTATAATATTCTTATGAATTTCAAACACAACAACACATTACAACTGTTATAGTGTAATGATAAATGGCTCTATATTAGTATGCAAAGGTAGCAGTCAAAATAGTATTTTCGGTGGAAAAAATTATAAAAAGCAAAATTGATTTGTGCCTAAACACTGCGTTCATATGACTTAGCAGTGTTGCAATCAACATTGCCTGTCTAATCATGATATGGGATAAATATACATCCACAATAGTGTAAGAAGAATAATACACATTGTTTACTTTATTTCCAGTTTACTACTGAATTCTTTATAGAATAGAATAAATTACACTACTATGATTTCAAGAGAAAGCAAACACACACACAAAAGCCGGGGATGCAAGGCTACACAAAACAAAAAGGACAAAACACACAAACTACATTGTTTGAAGACGAATATAAATATATCTTAATTCCTTCATATGGATGTTAACTTTGCAAAACAGTAAAACACAATTCCAATACAAACAGCACTGAATGATCCAGATTACAACATTCAAAATACCATAGCCCACCTTCACATGACATGGTGTAATTCAGCAAAACGGGCCTCCACCTAACGGGATCGCAAAGCATTTTCCATAAAAAGTCATACACATCACTAACGCGTGATCTTAACATCATAAACTCCATTCACCGTATCAATCAACTCAAACCTACACACATCATTAATATTCAAATCGTGACGGATGACAACATCGTCCCATCCCTGCCCGAGACAAATACCTTTGTTGCACCTTGATATGTCAACCATCCTTTCAAACCCTTCGATTTTAAACACGGCTGAAGAAAGTCTTGCCCCCCTAAATATTCTTTCACGTGACTCTGGGGAATCTACTGCAAAAACAAGACCGAAACTAAGAAATAGATCCACTGGCTAAAACAAAAAACAACTAAAATAGAAACATATGCAAACATACATACCATGCGAAAAGGTGAATTGACATACGACTTCTTCAATAACTTCATGAATACCATTTGACTGATGGCTCTGTTATTCTTGGAAGGCCCAGCACCCGCAAGGGAGGGACCTGCGATTAGTGCATAAACAACTTCAGCGATAGTGAAACAGAGTTATACAATTCGGATGAAGAAGGTAAACATGATCGATAAAACAGAAACCTGCCCCATGCCGGCCACCCTTCTTACGTAACCTTGATTGAGTTCCACCACTTGGTGACCCTATTCATCAATACGATTAAATTAAACAAATTAGTATGGACCCCAATTTAACAAGACATAAACATTATAAAACGACATGTTACATCATTCATATACCTAAATTCATTATGAAATTCTTACATGCTAGATGACGTCTCACTCGATCAGAGTAATCTATCTCAACAAACGTTGGGGAAAACACCCTAACTTAGTACAGGGAACCACCTTTGGGCACAAACACAGCAACCTCACCAACCTCTATTCCTTGTTCTATGACAAACACGTCCCAGCCCAACTCTAGCCAGTAGTACCCATCAACTCCACTCACAACTCTCACAGCGTATTCGTAGTGTCCGGGAACAAACAAGCACATTATCCAATCCATACTCTTTCCCATTTCAGCTGTGAGCGTACCAGGTAAACGCTGTAACAGAAACAAACAGAACATAGAACATGGGTTCGAAAACACAGGAACGAAAAGAACAAAATACTGCACACATACCACTTCTAACAAAATATGGTCAGACGCAATCAAGCGAGTGAAAGCAACAGGTAAATGTCCACCATAATTGTCTTTAGTAGAGGCATCCGAATCAAAATCCGAGGTGTCATCACCCAAAGAACTCAGGCTCGAAGAAAGAGAAATCACTTCCATACTGCACGCACAATATAAAATCCAGATCTGTAGGGCCAAAAAAAACATTATGTGAATATGGGAAGACTCATACAGAACAATAAACACAAATACCCCTAAGGTAACAGTAAGAAACAGAACAAGTAAATATGCTGTACAGAAACGGTGACAAAAATTCAGAAATAAGTAACCTACAAAACAGGAGGAAACATCAGCAATGCTTAATAAACAACTCAGACATTCACATGCACTAAAGCACACGACACTATTGCGGGAAAATTACAAAAAAAAGACATAAGCAATGCCAACATCAGAACAGTATGGGGCAAACACATTTTATCGTCTAACCAAAAAACATGAACACAACCATATCTACAAGGAAACAACGGTATAATGAACCAGAAACGATACAAGCTGGAAGAAATTGATGAACTAGGAACATACATCAAGGAGTCAATTGAAAGAAGAAAGACATTAAAGAAGCTCCTTACCTCTTCACAAGAGCATCAACAAGCCACACACATTAAAGGAGTTATGAAATAAGAAGGTTAAGACATTAGTAATGGGCCAAATACAATTTCAGCCCATTTTAAAAAGAAGGCCCACAAATATATATATATATATATATATATCCTACAAGAAATCCCCCATTGTTTGAGTAACTCCTTTTTTTCATTTCTTATCTATCATTACCGGATTGAACTAAGTAAATTATAAAAAAAAATCAATAAACAACAACAAACCAACTGAGACGTAAAAATGCATAAAAAATGAAAACGAAAAACATGCGTAAAACACATGTGCCAGTTTGGAATATAAAATGATTAATAAACATATGTTACCATTTTGTTACGCACACGAATCGTAGGTTAACCATTTCATACTCACGCGAAACATACGTCAACCGTTTCATACCCGCGCGACTGTTTCAACGTTCGTCGTGACTGTTTCGTGACTGCAATGTCCTACATACTCTTCAACGTGCTCCTTCATAACCCACTAAGGAAAACAACAGAAATATTCAAGAACAAATACATAAAGCGGTACAAATGATAGCCATAACACAAATGTAAACAATGCCTCGCCCATACCATTGGAAACGGAGGAACTACGTATGACATTCTTAATTTTTGTGCACCAAAATTTTTACTCCAAGGTATATTTGTGATACTTGTGCCCTTCAAATCTAATTGAATTAATCTAGACGTATGCACATTACATAATACACCATTGCACTATTCATGGACAATTAAAACACGTTGACTTAGACGGATATAGAATGTTAATAATGGTAATGGTATGATTCTGTATTAATTAATTAGACATTAATTACACAAAACAACGAACCAATATATAATAAGACCCTTATTGTTCTTTGACCCCAATCACAAAAAACGAAAAGATCTACCTATTGTTTATACCTCTCTCAAACAAAAGCAGAATTTCAACTATGAGTTCTAACAGTTCAACAACGACAATCATGATATGTAGGCAATGGATTGAAGTGGATATCAGCAACAATTTAACAGCTTGCTACAGCATCACATCTGATATAATGGTTACACATTTGTTCATCTCTTCTTCTTCATCTCTAATAAACAAATAAATGTCTACTACTGTCAGGATAAAATCTCTTCATTTTCTGATCACAATATGAACACTTGCTTATGTAGGGAAGAATAATACTATGTTGTGTAGAAGGAGCTTCAGCAGACAAATTCTTCTCAAGATTTGAAGATGGATACGTATACGCACTATGAAACTTCAAAATAGGACCAACACCGGCCAAGATCCTGCCGTAACCAACATCTTCTTGGACTATGTATCCAACTGCAGAATGATACACAGATTTTAAAAATTGAAGATGAAGCAGATGGATACAATCGTTATCCTTTCAATACAATTGAATTTGAACTCTTGGATATAAAAACAGGAATGAAACATATAGGTAATTCAAGCGTACTATGTTATTATGTGCATTAAACCATACTATAAGCTAAAACAAAAATGGTCAAAACGTAGACATTGCTGGATCTGTTGCTGCTTACATGGCGATCCAAAATAATGAAGAAGGACATCAACAAATAGAATGCTATCTCAACAACAGTAGGTAAAGATATACAATATAATTCAGATTATTTCAATTGTCCACGTTAACACAGTAACACAATGTTTTATAAAAAAACAGAGGCTGGCGAATTTGCGTAATCCTCCAAGGATTCATATGTGCAACCTTCAGCAAGCGTGTTGCTTCGATAGAGGGTCCACGGACAATATTGTAACACCCCGTGTTTGTAATCCATTATAAGGATTAGATTGCTACCCATGTCAACAAGAGCTCTTCCTTTTCCTGGTTCGAGTGAGGACAAAGAACTAGGAAGTTAAGCGTGCTAGGGTGGGAGTAGTCCTGGGATGGGTGACCTCCTGGGAAGTTCCCACGTTGACATGGGGATAGCGCTTCTAAGGCGTGGGCCTTACAAATGGTATTAGAGCCGACTCTTGGTTTCGAGTGGGCTTAGCCGTAGTGCAGTCACTCGACCAGGAGGGTGGTCTTTGGGCTTGTCGGGCCTTGACGAGGTCGTCAAGGGTTTAAGTGAGGGTGATTGTAACACCACGTGTTTGTAATCCATTATAAGGATAAGATTGCTACCCATGTCAACAAGAGCTCTTCTTTTTCCTGGTTCGAGTGAGGACAAAGAACTAGAAAGTTAAGCATGCTAGGGTGGGAGTAGTCCTGGGATGGGGTGACCTCCTGGGAAGTTCCCACGTTGACATTGAGATAGCGCTTCTAAGGCTTGGGGCCTTACAAATGGTATCAGAGCCGACTCTTGGTTCCGAGAGGGCTTAGCCGTAGTGCAGTCACTCGACCAGGAGGCTGATCTTTGGGCTTGGCGGGCCTTGACGAGGTCGTCAAGGGTTTAAGTGGGGGTGATTGTAACACCCCGTGTTTGTAATCCATTATAAGGATTAGATTGCTACCCATGTCAACAAGAGCTCTTCCTTTTCCTGGTTCGAGTGAGGACAAAGAACTAGGAAGTTAAGCGTGCTAGGGTGGGAGTAGTCTGCGATGGGTGACCTCCTGGGAAGTTCCCACGTTGACATGGGGATAGCGCTTCTAAGACGTGGGCCTTAGAAGCGCTATCCCCACACTTAACTTCCTAGTTCTTTGTCCTGAAATAGAAGGCGGCGAACGGATGAAGTCGGAGTTTAGAGGCTTGTCAACGAACTCAAACTTCACGGATCCCGATCCAATTGCGATACCCAAATCACAAGAATAAAATATAATTAATAATTTATCTCGATATAATTATCTCATTAAATTATACCATTTAAAACATGGATCGAATTATTATTAATTTAATAAATACTAAATTAATAATATAATGTGAATGTATTGTACGTATGATATATAATATGCAATACTTAAAACATATGCATGTATATTATATATATATACATAGGTACAGATAAGCCTCCATGCTTAATTTACACAAGCAGCACACTTCGGGTTAAGGAAACGGATTTGGGCCGCTCTCTGCAAACGTGATGAGTCCAATTCAAAAGAAACGGGCCGGTTCAATTAAAATTAAGTGGACCCATCTTTGACCATAAAATCAAAACAAAATAAGCAGCACAAGACTGTTCATCGTCTCTATCAAGACGATGCACAATCTGTTTGGATGCTCACCGACGATGGCGGAAAACGGCGACTAAACTGGCAACTCCGGATTAGTACGGACGACAGAGGCTACTGAGAAACTCCGGCGGGACTTCCTAGACGAGAGGGAAGTTAAATCGTGATTTAACGAACCCGAAATAATATCGAAACGATATCGAAAAACGGTACGAAACCTTACCGAAAGCTTTACAGTTCAGCTCGAGATTTAGACGCGGTTAATAGTACCGATCTAAGGATGATCCTGGTACAAAAATAATCGAAAGAAAATTGTTTAACGCCCTCGAATTAATATCGAAACGGAACCGAAACTTACCAAAGGGTTACCGAATCGACTTGGATCTGAAATGAGTAATGAACAGGAACTGGGGGAGAATGAACGGCTTCAATTCTGAATGCAAAATACAGACCTTACGCCATTGTAAATGCGAGAAGAAATGCAAAGAAAAACAGAGGAGCAAGAATGAAGTCTTTTACCGGCGATGCTTCACCCGACCTCGGAAGTGACGAGCAGAGGAACGACTTCTGCTTTCTTGATAAGTTTAAATATTTAAGTCTCATAATTTGTTAAGAATATTAATGGTATTTAAATCTTAACATTAATTTGTTAATCTATATATTGACAAGTGTAAATCATATCTGACATTTCATACTCGTACAACTCTATGTAACAAGTCTCATAATTAATTAACATAATTATAAGAAAATTTATTTTATTGGAAAAATTACGAAAATACTCTTATTAAAATGAGGTTATTACAATACTACACACTTAAGAAAAGTTTCGATCCCGAAACTTGCACGTAGCCGGATAAGAAATTTTCACACATGCGTAGGTATTGCTTCATACCATAAAAGAAAGTCAATTCATAATAATACTTATCTTGTATTGAATCGACGTTCACTAACACGAGATGTACACGACGTTCGGAACCAACGAAAGACTCTAGAATATGAGATTAAATCTTAGAAACGATAACTAGAATTCATTAAAAGAACTCTCACGTAAAATAAAAGAATATCATTTAGATATGGAAGAATACAATATGGATCATCATGACGGTAGAAATACTGAAACAATACAAAGGGAACAATGGAACAATTAAGAAAACTACTCCTTTAATGTTTTAAAATCTAAAAGGAACTAAGATGATAACTATACTGTAATAGTCATCACTTCTTATCTTCTTAACGACCGCTTGGTCTTCCAAACAAAGAACTCCGCTTCTGACGGATGTCAAAACTCGTTTGGTATTGAGGAAGGAAATAAATTACGAAAGAAAAAGATTCCAATATATGAGCACCTGTTCAGACTCTATTTCAAAGATAGGTCGCCATTTAGCAAACAAGGGAAAGAAGGCTTAGAACTGTTCTCGAAAGAGACAAGGAAGTTCATATTACATCTAGTTATAAGACTTTTTATAACTAGGAATTAATAGAAGGCACAAGACGTTGACAAAGGTTTTGAAATTCTTATTAAAGTGTATATAACTTGTCTTCCGTTTCAAAACCCTTTTATAAATCTATATATAGTTATAACTTTAGAAATAAATATAACCAAATAGTTATATTTTGTATAACGTTTTAAAACTAATTATTACAAAATCTTATATATTATGTTTATAAATTTTATTCAGCATAAAATAGTTAAAAGAATATTTTAAGAGTTTAAAAAGTTCATTTTAAAACTATATTCAGAACTAATAATTTGAAAATACTTTAAAACCTTTTTAAGGAACTTTTAGCTCTGATACCATTTGTAAGGCCCACGCCTTAGAAGCGCTATCCCCATGTCAATGTGGGAACTTCCCAGGAGGTCACCCATCCCAGGACTACTCTCACCCTAGCACGCTTAACTTCCTAGTTCTTTGTCCTCACTCGAACCAGGAAAAAGAAGAGCTCTTGTTGACATGGGTAGCAATCTAATCCTTATAATGGATTACAAACACGGGGTGTTACAATCACCCCCACATAAACCCTTGACGACCTCGTCAAGGCCCGCCAAGCCCAAAGATCAGCCTCTTGGTCGAGTGACTGCACTACGGCTAAGCCCTCTCGGAACCAATTAGAGTCGGCTCTGATACCATTTGTAAGGCCCCAAGCCTTAGAAGCGCTATCCCCATGTCAACGTGGGAACTTCTCAGGAGGTCACCCATCCCAGGATTACTCCCACCCTAGCACGCTTAACTTCCTAGTTCTTTGTCCTCACTCGAACCAGAAAAAGGAAGAGCTCTTGTTGACATGGGTAGCAATCTAATCCTTATAATGGATTACAAACACGTGGTGTTACAAATATTGCTTTTCGGACTTACAATAGTCAATAGAAAAGGTAATTTCAAGACAATATTTCTTTCATTTTTTTAATAAAATATCATGATCAGTTCATGTTAGTTTGAAGAGCACACCTGCAACAACTCTATATAATGAGAAAGGCATACCACACTTAACCGCTGAACGGAAAAAAATAAGGTATGAAAACAAGGAAATAATATCAGTAAATGAAAGAACGCAATTAACAAATAGGATACCATTACACACTTATATTTGTCAATAAAATATGCATGTCCGAATACGTATGGAATGCAGGAAAAGGACGCAGTACACATATGAAACGTGCGGGAACAATATGGCAATTACTAGAGTTGGGAAGGTGGCATTATGGACCAAAATATCCGGTAACAGAATTCATTTTTCAAACAAAACAGAATGTGATCTTCAGTGGTTACACGAATAACAAAATCATCATTTAATCAACTGTAGTTTACGGTTACGTTAACGTGTATTGCAAAGATAATAGACATTTCTGAAGACTACAACTGGTACAATCTGTCATGCGGCAAGAAACAATGCGTAAAAGGCATTGTCAAAAAGGGGAAATCCTATTGGTGTGAATCATGTGAAGAGCCATGTAAAGAACCAAGAGTCAGGAATCCATTTTATTATTCGTTTTGTTCATTTCAAATAGGACTGCAAAATATTGAAAATCTAAGAAGTTTTCTGAACAAAAACAGGTACAGATTTCAACTACTAATTGAGGATAAAACTGGTAAAGTATTAGTCACAGTCTTAGATTGTACTGCAGCAAAGCTATTACAACAGAACTCACTTACGGATATGCCATCTATATCAGTTAGTGTATATCCAAATAACTTATAACATTAAATTGCATATTCGAAATGTTAGAAAGTTGAAACAATCTCTTCAATATTCAATGAACAACTCAAAGAAAGGATGAAACCAAGCATTATTCCAATGGATATTCTTAACCTAAAGCATACATTCCACATGTTTGTGTTGAAAACACACACCTATTACTACAATGGAACTTATGAGTGCTTCGTATGTAGTGATATTATTGAATATCACCCTCTTAGACAGGTATTTTTATGAATACTTTCATAACATAATTGTTATTATCTAAACTTCAACATATATCTGTTTCTCTATAATCCATATGATTAACTATTGTTTTTTACGTGGAGCAAGTACAACCGCAACAATAGAAGACTTCCAAATGAACAAGTCTAAACAATGATGCAACAATATCCCCAAAGAAGAGATATGTCAATATCAAGATCTCTCAAGACACAAATCAGTTTGCTACATTAACAAGAGCTTATTCAGTAAACCTGTGTAACAATGAATAATTATTTCTTATATCTATATCTATGTGTTTCCATTAGAATATATTCCATTTTATTTAAGAACAAGACAAGGTTTTTGTTTCCAAATTGAAGCAAACAAAAAGTACGTTTTGACATACACAATGATATTCATGAACTACAAACTGATGAATTTGTTTCTGTATTAACAAATAAAGAATTTATCCATTGACACCTATCAAGAACACTAAACTCAAAAACGTATCTTGGTTGGATATCAGGTTGATTATAATGATAAAAACAACTCATTTGTAACATTTGAAATAAAAAAATCTAAACAGTTAACATTACAGTATTATCACTGAGAAAAAATTAATCAAAACAATAAAAGTATGTATATATATTGTTACATATGTTGCAATCTATTTATTTGGTGGTGAAGAATATTGAACCATTGTTGAAGATGAAAAAATATACCAAAGTCACTACAACAGATTACAAATAGAATTTCAAATCACATTCATACAATTGTATTTTAAAATATATACATGTTACGTTCAAAAAAGCAAAATGACCATGACAGTAGGATATATTTTTTATATGGAAACAAGTACATTGGATTCCTCCATCCTTATTTTCAGAAATAAAAAAAAATCATCATCACACCCCGTACTTAATGACATGCTAATTACTCTATCGAAATAAAGGCCACTACTATACCATTTATTTTCAATGCATAATAATAAAAAATTTCTGAAACGTTTAATCAAAATCAAAAAAGGAAAAAAACCAGCCTATGTGGCATTTGCATTTAATTGGCTACAAAACCCTAGATAATCTTGCAAGTGTGAAGATCCAAGACATCAGGACTATATAAACTTCCAAACATAGGGAACTTTTACAGCTGAAAAAAATTACAGGAAAAAACAATCCAACTGTAGTTATGTGTGAGATTACATACTTGTACAACTTTATGTAACAAGTTTTAATTTAGTCTCAAAATTAATTAACATAATTATAAGAAAAATTATTTTTATGGAAAAATTACGGAAATACCCTTACTAAAATGAAGGTTATTACAGATCTTCTAGAATCCCGGTTTCATAAACACATAAATAACATAAAGTCAATATCTATTTGATATAATTTTCTCACTAAATTATATCTTTAAAATATGATTTTCTTATATAAATTATTTATTTTTCCGGAAAAGACTAATACATATGTTATAAAAATATTACATTTTATAACATATGCATTTTCTTGAATTTATAATGCATTATAATCTTGGAATATCTTTAAATAAAAAACATTTAACAAAATAGAATTGGCTTGTTTAACGAATTGTATGAAAATGGGCAAATTGACCCATTCCTTCAAAGCCAAATTCATTTATGTGGCCTACAACTTGGTCCAGCCCAGGTGACTTTGTCACCTTCAACCTCTCGATGGAACGAGAGTTGCAGAGCAGCAAGGTCTCACCTCGGCACAGACGGCGAAGAATGCTCGGTTGTGTTGGAACTGAGTTTTCGACTGGACTTTCGGGCACTTTTCCGGTGGGCTGCGGTCACCGGTTGTGCCGGATTATGGGAGCGTTGGCTTCGTCTCCGCGAGCACTACGCCGTAGTGTATTCACACGTCGAAATCGGGTTTCGTTTGAATGAGAAATGAGGGCTCAAAGTTGGTTGCCTGTCTAAGTAAAAGTAACAATTTGAGCTGAATTTATGTGGGGGTTTTGTCCCACATCGAAAATTAGGGTAGAAGTTGAAGGGTTTATATAACCCAAATCCCATACCCTTGGTAAGACCTTGGTAGAGGTATGGAGATAGGACCCGGGGGGGCCTTGCGCGGTCCGTCCGTCCGGTCCGTGGTCCGTGACAGAACTTCGGTATAATTTTCTTTAATTCTGTTCTTTCAATTATTTCTTTACAGATTGGTATAAACGCGGATTACAGGTCCTACAATTTTAATTCTGTAAAATTTTATCATGTCGCTAACAATCTGTTTGAGTTTTAAAGGAACAGAAAGTTGCATTCCGAAGAATATTGTCTGTACTGCGTACAGTTTCGGATCTGTGTTCAGATTCGAGTAAAAAACGAAAATTATTTTTCAATAATTCTGAGGTTGCTGTTGTATTACAGAACCGAAAAACTGTGTTTACAGTTCACAGAATTCTGATTCTGTATTTACAGTTTGCAGAATCTGTGTTTTACAGTTCGCAGAAATTCAGTTCTGTTTTACAGATTCGTGATTTCTGGAATCTTTACAGTTCATAGAAATTCAGTTCTGTTTTACAGTTCGTGAATTCTGGAATTTTTTATAGTTCGCAGAATTTCAGTTCTGTTTTACAGTTCGTGAATTCTGGAATTTTTTATAGTTCGCAGAATTTCAGTTCTGTTTTACAGATTCCTAAATTTCTGGTTCTGAGTTTACAGATTCACAGATTTCTTGTTCTGTTTTTTACAGTTCGCAGATTTCTGGTTTCTGCATTTACAGATTCGTAGATTTTGGTTCTGTTTTTACAGTTCGTAGATTTCTGGTTTCTGCATTTACAGTTTGCAGAAAAATTGTGTTTATTTTTCATATTTCAAAAATCTGTATTGCAGACTTACTTCTAAGTCATACTAATATTTGTTTGTCTTATTGAACAGATACAATGACTAACGGAAATGAGAAAACTGCTGCTGACGCTGGAAAGGTCACTGGGTCGCCCCGAATTCAGTTTGGGACTATGCCTCTCGATCAGGCTCAGATACTTGAAAGGGTTCAAGTTGAGAACAGTCCGGGTCATGAGAGTCCGATCAAGGAAACCCCCCCCCCCCCCCCGGTCGTCCAAGTGGATCTGCCACCAGTGCCTCTTCATCCGGCTCACCCGAGTCATCTGGCTCAAGCTCTTCATCCGGGTCAGACGAGTCATCCGGGTCAAATAAGTCATCCAGGTCAAACGAGTCATCCTATGGACCTGTCTGATGTTCAGTTGCCTCAAGTGCATGTTCCCTACAAGCCTTCTGTGACAACTATGCCGAACACGATCCATGCTGGGGTCCTGACCGACAAATTTGACTGGAAAGGGTTCAGAATATGGTCTCAGAAGATGCAGTTCTTCCTGAGCATGATGAACCTTGACAGGTTTTTGACAGAGGAAAGACCTAGGTTCTCCCCCACATAACACTGACGCCCTAGCTGATTGGGTGAAAGGGGACTATGCATGCAGAGGTTATGTGACTCATCGCATGATTGACTCGCTGTACAAGGTCTACTGTAACCATGATACCGCTAAGGAATTATGGGACACTCTGACAAAGAAGTACAAGACGCAGGATGTTGGCTTTAAGAAAGCGGCAGTAGCAAAGTTTTTGAACTACAAGATGGTCGATTCAAAGTCGGTCGTGGAAGAGGTTGAAGAACTACAACTGATCATCCATGAAGTGATTTCTGAAGGAATGACCATCTGTGAGGCGTTCCAGGTAGGTGCCATCATTGAGAAGCTTCCTCCATCATGGGAGCAGTTCAAGGTCAACTTGTTGCTGAAGCAAAAGGCAATGAGGGTTGAAGACTTGATCGTGAGGCTTCGGGTCGAGGAGAACAATAAGAGGGCCAATGGAGTTGGACCTTCTAACAAGGCAAACCTGGCTGAGCATCGGGACAAGGGGAAGAACAAGAAGTTTCAACCTCAAAACACTACAAACTTCAAGAAGCAAGGAGCTAAGAAGTTCAGTGGAAAATGCCACAAGTGCGAGAAGATTGGGCACAAGGCAGATGAGTGTCGCAGCAAGCCTGACAACAGAAGAGAGAAAGGGAAGAAGTCTCAAGCCAATTTAGCTGAAAACTCGCTGACAGCAGACGACCTGTGTGCGGTGACTGAAGTGAATTTGGTTGGGAGCAACCCAAGGGAGTGGTGGTACGATACAGGTGCCACTAGACACATCTGCTCGGATAAGGGATTGTTTACCACTTCTCAGAAGAGTCGAACAAAGGAGAAACTCTTCATGGGGAACTCTGCGACATCAAAGGTTGAAGGTATTGGGAAGATCGTGCTCAAGATGACTTCTGAGAAGGAGCTGACTCTCAACAATGTGCTTCATGTGCCATACATTCGAAAGAATCTGATTTCAGGGACTCTTCTCAACAAGAATGGGTTTTGTATCAAGTTTGTGTCTGACAAGTTAGTTCTCTCTAAGAATGGGATTTATGTAGGGAAGGGTTATGTGAAGGATGGGCTGATCAAAATGAATGTAATGACAGTCCTTCCGAAAAAGATTGTAACTGATGGTTCAGTGAATGAGAATAATCCTATTGCTTATGTCGTTGAGTCTTTTAATATTTGGCATGAAAGATTGGGACATGTTAATTATAAATCTATAAGTAGACTAATAAGTATGAACATGATTCCAAAATGCAAAACAAGTAAAGACAAATGTGAAGTATGCGTACAAGCAAAACTCACAAAAACGCCATCACCCCATGTAGAAAGAACAACCGAACCTCTAGGACTAATTCACACTGATTTATGTGATTTAAAGTTTGTGCAAACTAGAGGCGGTAAGAAGTACTTTGTGACCTTCATAGACGATTGCACACGATATTGTTATGTATATTTGTAACATAGCAAAGATGAAACTTTGGAAAAGTTTGAAGAATACAAGTTGGAAGTTGAGAACCAACTTAGTAAAAAGATTAAAATGATCCGAAGTGATAGAGGAGGCGAGTATAGTGAACCATTTAATGCATTCTGTAGAGAACATGGAATCGTTCATCAAACTACTGCGCCTTACTCACCTGAATCTAACGGGGTTGCGGAACGAAACAACCGAACTCTCAAAGAAATGATGAATGCAATGCTGCAAGAATCTGGGTTACCCCAGAACATGTGGGGTGAAGCGTTGCTAACCTCCAACTACATTCTCAACAAAATACCGCATAAGGTGACTGGAAAGACGCCTTATGAGTTGTGGAAAGGTAATGTACCTTCATACAAATACCTCAAAGTGTGGGGGTGCCTAGCAAAAGTGGCGGTGCCACCCCCTAAAAAGGTCTCAATAGGACCAAAAACCGTTGATTGTATCTTCATCGGGTATGCACACAATAGCAGTGCATATCGTTTCTTGGTATACAAGTCTGATATACCAGATATACATGCAAATACAATAATGGAATCAAGAAATACATCCTTCTTCGAAAACATGTTTCCGTTTAAGGATAAAGAAAATCTGAAACGGACTCGTGAAGAAGGTGAAACAAGCACTTCTGTACAACCAACAGAAGAGGACAATGATGAACCTAGACGTAGCGAAAGAGCTAGAAAGGAAAAATCATTCGGTCCTGATTTTGAAATGGCTTATCTTTTGGAAAATGAACCTAGAGCATTCAAAGAAGCCATGTCAACACCAGATGCACCTGCTTGGAAGGAAGCGGTGAAAAGTGAAATCGACTCCATTATGCAAAATCATACATGGGAGTTAGCTGAGTTGCCATCAGGCTCAAAAGCTCTTGGGAGCAAATGGATTTTCAAAAGAAAATTGAAAACCGATGGCTCGATAAATAAGTACAAGGCTAGGCTTGTGGTGCAAGGATTTAGGCAAAAAGAAGGCTTGGATTTATTTGACACCTATTCTCCAGTAACGAGAATAACTTCAATAAGAATGCTAATAGCCATTGCAGCTATACGCAATCTAGAAATATATCAAATGGATGTAAAAACAACTTTTCTGAATGGAGAGCTAGAAGAGGAAATTTATATGAAACAACATGAGGGTTATGTTGTCCCTGGACAGGAACACAAAGTGTGTAGACTTGTGAAATCCTTATATAGACTAAAACAAGCTCCTAAGCAGTGGCACAGAAAATTTGACCAAGTAATGATGTCAAATGGTTTCAAAATAAATGAATGTGACAAGTGTATCTATGTCAAGGAAACTCCAAAAGGATACATTCTGTTGTGCCTATATGTGGATGACATACTCATCATAGGTAGCAACAATGACATGATCAAACAAACCAAGAACATGCTTAATGGAAAGTTTGACATGAAAGACTTGGGACTAGCGGATGTGATCTTAGGGATCAAAATCTTTAGACATTCAGAAGGAATAGACTTGTCTCAACAACATTACGCCGAGGCGGTACTTGAGCGATTCAAGAACTATTCAAATGGGATTGCAAAAAGTCCGGTGGACCCGCATCTCAAACTGAAGAAAAACTCGGGTAATGGCATATCACAGTTAGAGTATGCTCATGTGATAGGAAGTCTTATGTACTTGACAAACTGTACAAGACCAGACTTAGCACATGCTGTCAACGTACTGAGTAGATATACCAGTAATCCAGGACAAAATCACTGGAAAGCAATAACTCGAGTATTGAACTACTTGCGACATACTCGGAGTTACGGGCTGCACTATGGAAGATATCCAGCCACTATGGAAGGCTATAGCGATGCTAACTGGATATCAGATTCAAAGAACTCAAAATCCACCAGTGGGTATGTATTTACGCTGGGTGGTGCAGCTGTATCATGGAAATCCTCAAAACAAACGTTATTGGCCAGATCCACAATGGAATCTGAGATCATTGCTTTAGACAAAGCAGCTGAAGAAGCAGAATGGCTTCGAAACTTTATGGAGGACATTCCTTTGTGGGAAAAACCAGAGCCGACTTTAGGTGTACACTGTGATAGTCAATCGGCTATCTCTCGGGCACTGAACACAATATATAATGGTAAGTCTCGTCACATAAGACGTAGACATAAAACCATAAGACAATTGCTCTCAACTGGTGTAATCTCAATAGATTATATCAAGTCAGCCGACAACCTAGCAGATCCGTTCACTAAGGGATTGTCAAGAGAGCAAGTTGTAAAGTCATCTAGAGGAATGGGTTTAAAGCCTATGACTAAAGAGGATGCTTGATGGCAACCCTACCTAAGTGATTGGAGATCCCAAGAAATAGGTTCAAGGGAAAAACAAATTCAAGTCGAATCTATAGAGCACTTGGAGATATTATATCTTCTTCCCCAGTTCCTAGGATGATAAAAGTGCGATGGAAAAGTAGAGGTTAAGCATTTGCTTTTAATGATTCCATAAACTTTGAAGAACAAAGTAGGGTATAAGTAATACCATTTATGGTCAATCACCTTATGAGTGTGAAATGGGGCTGTTTCTAGGAGAAAGAAGAGAGGCTGCTTTCTCCAAGTTCACTTATGAATAACCAGGGATGTTCACGGCCAAAGTGAACACAATCAGAGAACCTAGTTCTGTGAGAAGATGAAACTGTGAGATAGTTATTGTCTAGGTTTACGTCAAAGCCCGGGTGGTTCAAGACATCATGTTCACTACCTGGTCGAGTAAATCCGATAGCTACTCACAATGGGTGGTTCAAGGCTGAAAAACGCCACCAGCTCAGATGCAGTGATTCTTCGTCCATATTCTAAAAAATTCTGTCTGTCTTGTCTAAAGCACGTTGATACGTTGCACTTTGTACAACGTAACTATGGATTATTATATTGTATTATGAGTGATTCCATAAGAGTTTAAAGACATTTATATGTTATGGATCATTGGAGTTATTATGAAGACTTAGAAGATATCAAGTGAAGAATTGAAGACGAAGTAGAAACGAAGATGTTCGGATTTATGAATTGTTGGTGAGCCCATTAAATAAGTAAACTTGAAGGAGTCCATGTGATCAAATCCAAGAAGAAGAGGCCCATGAAGAAGCCAGCCCACGTGAGGAGAAGAGCTGGCGGCCCGCTTGAAGGAAGCCCGCAAAGAAAGAATGCAGGCCGGCCCACGTAGAAGAAGGAGAAGCAAGCTGCTGAACATGTGTGGACTGCTTTGTACTGGGCCGAGAATGGTGATGGATGGGCTGTGCATAATGGGCCCATGGATTGCAATTAATTAAGTCAAGCAAGTTGCTTGATATTTATGGGCAGCCATCTCTCTCGTTCTTACTTTCCTTTTCTTTTATTTTGTTTTATTTCTTTTCCTTTTATCTTATTATTTCGTTTAGGATATATCTTTTACCATATATTTTTAGGGTTAGTCTCAATTTAAGAACCCTAGTTCTTTCTTTCTATTGATCACTTTCCCATCATCTTTTCCATCAGACAATTTAGTTCTGCAACCATGAGCAGGAACTAATTTCCATTGTTTTACCTAGCAGTTGAAACCTTCAGTTATTAAGTTGTGAGATTTCTAAACTCTTGTTCTTTTCCTATGGGTTTGTATTAATTCTCTTGTTCTTCATCTATTGATTTCTATTAGTTTTGCTAGCTTGATCACCTAGTTTGATTGATAGTTTTCTATTGCTAGACTAGGAATATACGGTGGAATTCCTTGTCATTGTAGCATTCATATCTGCATGATCTGGTAGTTGATTGCTTTTATGAAAGAGAATTGATTGCATGTTAATACTTGACGGTTGTAAGTTATTGCATGCATCCTTATGATTCATGTGCTCTTTGCTGCTATTTCATATAATCTTGAGAGGTTTCCCTGATTGTTGAATAGTAAGTATTATTAGGACCGGTTGGCCTGATAATATATTAAAGATTGGAATAGGAACATTCCCTAGGATTGATAAGAACTTGAGACAAATCTATGATCAACTTGATTGACTGTTGTGTGGATACTTGCTAGGTGAAACCCCTTCTCATCATATTCACAACCAAACCTTCTTTGCTTGATACTTGTTACTTTTGTGTTTTATACAATCAACCCCCCCTCCTTTGGTTACTTGTTTACTAGTTGATATTTCATTTGACTGCATAGCGATTGGTGTTTTGATTCCCTTGGGATTCGACCTCTACTTACTTGCTATACTCTAGTTAGTGTTTAGAGTTTATTTTGATTTGGCACGACGACTTTAGTCTCATCAAATTTGGCGCCGTTTCCGGGGAATTGAATTATTCCAATTATGTGCTAATTGTGAAATTATCAACTGTTTGGTGTGAACCTTTATGGTTCAGACCCGTGCTACTGATTCATCTCTTGTTTCCTTTGACCCAGAGATTGAAAGAACGTTCCTTCAGAACCGAAGAGCAGCTCTGAACCAAGAGAACGAGATGGGTGATCGACATGGACCACCATTGCCTACTATGAGGCAACTTACTGCCCCAAATTTAAACCAACAACCTTTGGCAGTGAGGTTTCCTGAGATTGAAGAAGGTGTGAATTTTGAATTAAAAGCTGGTTTAATTCATGAGCTACCACACTTCCATGGCTTAGCAGGAGAAGATCCCAACAAACACTTGGCTCAATTCCATGCCATATGTTCTAGTATGAAGCCAAGAGGTGTTACTAAGGAGTAGGTCATGCTGAGAGCTTTCGGATTTACTCTGAAAGACGCTGCGAATGATTGGCTCTATTATCAAGCTCCAGGGAGTATTGATACATGGGCTAAGATGAAGAAAGTCTACTTGGAGAAATATTTTCCAGCCACAAAACTGAGCAGCTTGAAGAAGAAGATCACGAATCTTTAACAACATTCAACTGAGAGTCTCTATGAGTATTATGAGAGATTCAAGAAGCTTTGCTCAAGCTGCCCATTCCATAGTTATACTGACCATGATCTTCTTATGTACTTATTCAATGGGCTGATTGATGAGGATTGTCGAATGGTAAATGCATCTTGTGGAGGTAATTTTCTGAAACTAACTATACCTCAAGCCACTGAAATGTTTGAAGAGCTAGCTGAGAGTTCAAGGCAGTTTGGCAGTAGACAGGGATCCCACTCAGTCAAAGCAATTAATTCAGATCAATTACAGACTGACATGAATGAGTTGAAAGAGATGGTAAAGGCTTTGATGTTGAAAAATGATTCCCTTCATGATCCCAATGCTGAGGTAAACGCTGTTGGTGGATGGCAACCAAGGCCAAGGTATGACTCATAATTTTAATTATCAGCAACCTAGACCTCAGAATTCTATGACTGTTGAAGATATGATCAAGTCCTTAGCTCAGACTGTGATGCAACAAAATGCTAAAACGGAATCGAGTATCCAAAATCTTGAAAATCAGCTAGGACAGATTGCTCAAGCTGTGAGTAAATTAGAGGCCAGGGAACCGGTAAGAAACCCGAGAGAGAACGTCAGTGCAATGTTCTTGAGGAGCGGAAAAACTTTAAATGATTGTTCTGTGGCAAAACCGCGATCGCCAGATCTGAGTGGCGATCGCCATGAGATTACAGAGAGCAAAACAAGGTCTGCATCGCGACCGCGATCGCCATATGGCAATGGCGATCGCCATGTTATTCCAGAAGCTGAGGTGAAAAATTTGCCGCGACCGCGATCGCCGGGACCCCCCTGAGTACATTGATGATTATGTTCGGCCGAATTTCCCCCCTCTGTTCTCTCAGAAGCCTATAGCCCCCTTTCCTGAGGCATTGAAGGATACTCGAAGGCTGGAGAACGACAACGAAATCTTCGAAACCTTTAGTAGGTGTGAGGTAAACATTCCTTTGCTCAAACTTGTTAAGAGTATTCCTAGATTTGCTAAGTTTTTGAAAGAAGTTTACACTATCAAAAGAAATCAAAAACTGAAAGGAAAGAAGAAAGTTGAAGTAAGTGAACAAGTTTCTGCTGTATTTCAAAAACGCATGCCTAAAAAGTGTGGTGATCCAGGCATATTTAGCATTCCATGTGTGATTGGTGAAACTAAATTTGACAAAGCCATGCTAGATTTAGGTGCATCAATCAACGTTTTGTCTTACTCTTTGTATGAATCACTAGGCTTAGGACCTTTGCATAAAACAGGAACTGTTATTCAACTTGCTGATAGGTCTACTGTATACCCGAAAGGGGTTGTTGAGGATGTTCTTGTTATGGTTGGTGATCTGATTTTTCCTGCTGATTTCTTTGTGTTAGATATGGAGCATGCTAATAATGTCACACCTATACTGTTAGGTAGACCTTTCATGAAAACTGCACAAACAAAAATTGATGTTAATAGTGGGACTCTCTCTATGGAGTTTGATGGGGATAAGGTAGAATATAATATATATGATATGGATCCCATTGATAAGAATTCTCTATGTGCTATTGATGTGATTAAGCCTACTTGTAAGGATGAATCGCAACTTGTTTTAGAGAATCTCTTAGAGCCCCCAAAAGTAGATGCTGTTTTGTCTACTAACATGCAGAAGTGTCAGGCTAAGCCAGAGCCTAAAGGTAAGCTCTCTTCACATCCTTCATTACTGACCTCGCCAGGCGAGATACCATTGATGTCCAGTGTGCAGGCACTTGACATTGAGCTTAAACAGCCGCCTGATATGGTCAAGGAGAATAAAGTGAATGAAACCACCTTCATTGCTAAAGACAGGGTGGTCAAGGTAAGTGGGACGAGATTTAAGGCGTTCCATGAGTGGTTCAAGAGAGAATTCAGACAAGAGACGGTTTTCACAAAGCCAAATGGCGTTAGTTAAATCTCTTGAGTTTCATGTCGAGCCACGACATAAAATAAGGCGCTGCTCGGGAGGCAACCCGAGGTTTGAGTTTGTTTTTATTTGTTTTTGTTCGGTTTAATTTTCTTTTTAGTTTTTCTATGGACAGGAGGAAATCACCGAAGCTTAGGGTCAGCTACAGTCAGTAGCCAATCTCGCTGTAAGTCTTCTCTCCCGTTCTAAAAAAAAAAAAAAAAAATCCGAAAATCATTCCGAGAAAAAAATAATATATCGGATTAAAAAAAAAATAGAGTGCAGAAAAAAGAAAAAAAAAATATATGAGAGAAAAGAAAGTAAGGAGTTGTATTACATCAAGTTTGGTTTCATTACTACTATCATTCTAGATCTACATTCGCTGGAGCTTAACTTGTTGGTGACCATGTTCTTTGCAAGGAGTTGATTTGTTTGGGTCACTTTCTACATTGGAGGTATTCTTTCTTTTGCTTTAGATGAGCTATGCATTATTGGATTACATTTAGTGCTCATCTAGTTCTCATTCTACCACACTTTGAGTTCTATTGGAGGAAGGTCACCCGACCTTGTATGTGAGTCTTCTGTCTCCTTCCCTGGGTTCGTTTTTATGTCTTCCATTTCATTGAGGACAATGCAATGTTTAAGTATGGGGGAGGAGAATGTATCACATGTATTTATTTGGGTGTTGGTTGTATCTGCATGAGCTTATTGAATATATATTGTATGAAAAAGCCACAAAAATTGAAAAAAGGCATACAAAATCCTTGGATAGCAAGATCTATGCAATAAGAAGGTGGCTTGGCCGACACTAGGCTGAGGCAACAATAAGTCTTGAGAGATGTGAGTTGGTGAGCTCGGAACAATTATTGAGTGGTTGGGATGAAAACCCGAAAGGGCGCCCAAGCAAGATGAGTGTTATAAAAGAAAAATAAAATTGAGTGTTTTAGGATCTTCATCATCTTGGCGTATGGAGACATAAGAAGGAGGCGTATAGGAGGATTCGGGTAAGCCACTTGGAGGAATAAGGTGTAGTTCTGGGTATATGCTTATTTTATCACATTGTTCTTGATTATTGTTGTTGGGTTTTGTGTGTTTTGGAGGAGCTTATTGAGTATGTAATCACTAGGAGATGTTCTTGTACTTCCTGAGGCTTTGGGCAATTTTTATTGTATGGGTAGCTTTTCATTAAGTTACTCGGGACGAGTAAAAGTCTAAGTATGGGGGTATTTGATACGTTGCACTTTGTACAGCGTAACTATGGATTATTATATTGTATTATGAGTGATTCCATAAGAGTTTAAAGACATTTATATGTTATGGATCATTGGAGTTATTATGAAGACTTAGAAGATATCAAGTGAAGAATTGAAGACGAAGTAGAAACGAAGATGTTCGGATTTATGAATTGTTGGTGAGCCCATTAAATAAGTAAAATTGAAGGAGTCCATGTGATCAAATCCAAGAAGAAGAGGCCCACGAAGAAGCCAGCCCACGTGAGGAGAAGAGCTGGCGGCCCGCTTGAAGGAAGCCCGCAAAGAAAGAATGCAGGCCGGCCCACGTAGAAGAAGGAGAAGCAAGCTGCTGAACATGTGTGGACTGCTTTGTACTGGGCCGAGAATGGTGATGGATGGGCTGTGCATAATGGGCCCATGGATTGCAATTAATTAAGTCAAGCAAGTTGCTTGATATTTATGGGCAGCCATCTGTCTCGTTCTTACTTTACTTTCCTTTTCTTTTGTTTTATTTCTTTTCCTTTTATCTTATTATTTCGTTTAGGATATATCTTTTACCATATATTTTTAGGGTTAGTCTCTATTTAAGAACCCTAGTTCTTTCTTTCTTTTGATCACTTTCCCATCATCTTTTCCATCAGACAATTTAGTTCTGCAACCATGAACATGAACTAATTTCCATTGTTTTACCTAGCAGTTGAAACCTTCAGTTATTAAGTTGTGAGATTTCTAAACTCTTGTTCTTTTCCTATGGATTTGTATTAATTCTCTTGTTCTTCATCTATTGATTTCTATTAGTTTTGCTAGCTTGATCACCTAGTTTGATTGATAGTTTTCTATTGCTAGACTAGGAATATACGGTGGAATTCCTTGTCATTGTAGCATTCATATCTGCATGATCTGGTAGTTGATTGCTTTTATGAAAGAGAATTGATTGCATGTTAATACTTGACGGTTGTAAGTTATTGCATGCATCCTTATGATTCTTGTGCTCTTTGCTGCTATTTCATCTAATCTTGAGAGGTTTCCCTGATTGTTGAATAATAAGTATTATTAGGACCGGTTGGCCTGATAATATATTAAAGATTGGAATAGGAACATTCTCTAGGATTGATAAGAACTTGAGATAAATCTATGATCAACTTGATTGACTGTTGTGTGGATACTTGCTAGGTGAAATCCCTTCTCATCATATTCACAACCAAACCTTCTTTGTTTGATACTTGTTACTTTTGTGTTTTATACAATCAAACCCCCCCCCCCCCCCCCCCCCACCTTTGGTTACTTGTTACTTGTTTACTAGTTGATATTTCATTTGACTACATAGCGATTGGTGTTTTGATTCCCTTGGGATTCGACCTCTACTTACTTGCTATACTCTAGTTAGTGTTTAGAGTTTATTTTGATTTGGCACGACGACTTTAGCCTCATCACACGTGTAATAGAATCATTTCTATTCATGTGGGGGATTGTTGGAACTGAGTTTTCGACTGGACTTCCGGGCACTTTTCCGGTGGGCTGCGGTCACCAGTTGTGCCAGATTATGGGAGCGTTGGCTTCGTCTCCGTGAGCACTACGCCGTAGTGTATTCACACGTCGAAATCAGGTTCCGTTTGAATGAGAAATGAGGGCTCAAAGTTGGTTGCTTGTCTAAGTAAAAGTAACAATTTGAGCTGAATTTATGTGGGGGGTTTTGTCCCACATCGAAAATTGGGGTAGAAGTTGAAGGGTTTATATAACCCAAACCCCATACCCTTGGTAAGACCTTGGGAGAGGTATGGAGAGAGGACCCGGTGGGCCCTCGCGCGGTCCGTCCGTCCGGTCCGTGGTCCGTGGCTCGTCGTCTTATGGTCTTGTGGAATGGGCCGTAGGCCCAATCAACAACAGCTTAGCTTCCTTTTTTGAAGTGGGTTAGATCTGGAAGTTGGGCTTTCAGATTAGGTTTTGGACTGCCTCGTTGGGGACGCCCAACTGAGTCAACAACCTCCTCCACGTTTTGCTCCACTTACTCCACAACTCACTCTCACCTCGGTGGTGTCGTCAGTTCCGAGATTACCTCCTCTAACAAACCCAGAATCTCTATTTAAGAGAGTTCTGGTGCTCATTCTCAGAGATCCGAAAATTACAGCAATCCTCTCTTCTCTTCTTCTTCTTCTTCTTCTTCTTCTTCTTCTTCTTCTTCTTCTTCTTCTTCTTCTTCTTCTTCTTCTTCTTCTTCTTCTTCTTCTTCTTCTCTGAGAGTACAACACAGATCTGGTTCGTTGGCTTCTGATTTTGATTGTGCAAACCAGAAGAGCTCGCAGTTGTATCTTGGGATTCTCAACGCCGGTAACCGTCACATATACGGGGCGTTACAGAATTAAGGACAGATTATTTCTCGCCTCTGCAGAACAATTTCGTGACAGAACTTCGGTATAATTCTCCTTAATTCTGTTCTTTCAATTATTTCTTTACAGATTGGTATAAACGCGGATTACAGGTCCTACAGGTTGCGACACGACTGGACACAATACGAATAAAATAATTAAGGTTTATACCCGAAAACTTACCCAGATAACCTCTGAAATGAGACGCTGTTAACGAGACCAACCTGACGACGCTCCTGGAATCAAAGGATCAAATAAACTCGTATTAAACGACCTTGAATAAATATCGAAAACGATATCGAAACGGTATCGAAATACGATATCGAAACTTACCGATATCTAACCGATTAGGCTCGGGATCGATACACGAGCGAAGCCCGGTATTCAGGGGTGAATGAGAGACTGAAAAAAAAAATGGAACAACAACACCAGATACTCTTATGAATTTCTCGAGAAAACTTGAAGAAAAATAGAGGAAGACGAGGGAAATTATGGTTATACCTTCTGTTCTTCAGAGACGAAACGAAGGCGCCCTTCTTCCTTGAAGGAAGAACACGAACGAAGAAGAGAGGAGGGAACAATGAAGTTCTCTGTTTGAAAATTAAAACGCAGAGGAGAGGAGTATGGAGGTGGAGGCGTGAGGATAACGAACGAAGGAAGCTATATTATATAAGTGTCTTCTTCAAAAGTTAGAGACCTAATAATTTGCCATTTAGGAAGAAATCATGGCTGGAATGGAGTGTAGGTATAATGTCAAGAAAGGAAGAAAAATGTAACAGAGGAAGGAATTTGGGGGAAGCTGATCTCAGCTTTTTGGGAAGGAAAAGAATTGGGTTAAATCTCAATTCTTACCCCCACTTAAATAGATATTACAAGGATGACCCTAACTTAATTTTAAATTAAGTGTGGCACCCAAAACTTTGTAAAGGATTACGAATTAAACCCTAAAGGTTTTCTAGAATTACAATTTATACCTCATTAGATTAATAAATCATTTCGAGGGTATAAATTAGTTTAAATTATTGTCCTAATAATTTAAACAATGCACATAATTTATTTGGCTAAATAAATGTCTATTTTTATTATTCGCAAATAGAATTACAATAATGCCCTTCATAGAAAAATAGGGATATTACAAGAATACAGTGTAATCAAACAAACTGATTACACTTCAAATGGTTTTTGTCGGTTTCCGATCGATATTACACCGATTGGAAACGTCAAACCAAATGGGTCGGAATATTTCATAGGTTTGCTATTTTTATTAATAATTTGATATAGACTTATAAAAACATATTTACTAATAATTTATGTTTATTCATCCCATAGATGTTGTTGGAAATCTATCAACAGTTGGAGGCGTGCAGAAGACCTACAACGATAAACGAGTATATAGAGTGTTGGATGATCGATGATAAAAAAACAAAAAATAAAAGCACGAATGGTTGGATTTGCATGTGATGACTTTATCAAAAAGACAAAGCAATCCAAACATCTAATGACCATATTGCTGACACTAGTGGAGATTACAGAGGAATGTGGTAAACATCAGAAACCATAAACACATTTAATTGTTCTTCTTTACGTTATTAAAAATTAAAATTGTAGTACAATTCATTGTTGAATACCAAATTTAGATTTTATAATATGTAAATACATTATTCTTTAGAAGAATATTAAGAACATGTGACGATTTTGCTTACTTTGATTTCTGACATGTTTAGGACAGCAAGCACTGAAGTTTCATCTTCACACTACAATGAAATTATAAGATTACAAAGAATTAAATATCAGAATTAGATTAGTATTTCAGTGCCATATAAGTTATTTAGTTCATTACACAAGACAAAAAGATTCATACATAACTCTAATAATTCTGATATTTCTGTGTGACCTAGAAATTTTAACTAATGCTAATACTGATAAACAATTCAAGATTCATTTTTTAACAAAATTAACAGTCATTGTATTTGCAAAACGGTATACTGTATCAGGCGAGGTAATGTTACAAAGCACCAAAGCAACAACGATATATACAAACACGGATGTGCCACAAATTCAGGAATTTCAAGCAGCTTGCGGGTATGATATCGTTTCTTAATCTTATATAACATATAATATAGACACACATTTAACTCAATACACATATAAATGAATAATTATTTTTACTTTAAAAAAAACAAATATAAAACGCGCAGGAAAAACAAATGTGAGACTTTATAATGATGTAATCGAAATAGTATTTCACCATTGCAGGTTTTATATAAATGAAGGAACAAACTATGCTACCTGTAAGGCCCACGCCTTAGAAACGCTATCCCCATGTCAACGTGAGAACTTCCCAGGAGGTCACCCATCCCAGGACTACTCCCACCCTAGCACGCTTAACTTCCTAGTTCTTTGTCCTCACTCGAACCAGGAAAAGGAAGAGCTCTTGTTGACATGGGTAGCAATCTAATCCTTATAATGGATTACAAATACAGGGTGTTACAGTCACCCCCACTTAAACCCTTGAGGACCTCGTCAAGGCCTGCCAAGCCCAAAGACCACCCTTTGGGTTGAGCAGCTGCACTACGGCTAAGCCCACTCGGAACCCAGAGTCGGCTCTAATACCATTTGTAAGGCCCACGCCTTAGAAGCGTTATCCCCTTGTCAACGTGGGAACTTCCCAAGAGGTCACCCATCTCAGGACTACTCCCACCGTAGCACGCTTAACTTCCTAGTTCTTTGTCCTCACTCGAAGCAGAAAAAGGAAGAGCTCTTGTTGACATGGGTTTTACTATTCCTGTTTAGATGGTAAATGCAAGAAAGGAGTTGTCAAACAGGAAAATGGTCTTTGGTGCAAGGGTTGTGAGAGAAAGTGTGATAATCCCCTAATTAGGTTTGTTTATTCAAAATACATAAAAAAAAAACACAAAAGGTATTTTCTATTACCCGATTATATATTATTTAATAACACTGTAGGTACAAGCTATACCTAGAGATAGGGGATATGACAACGACAACTTTAGTCAGTCTATATGATTCTGTAGTAGAGAAGCTTATAAAAATTCCAGCTCACACACTCTATGCTATATCTGAGGTAAAATAATTGGTATATTACTGAATATGAAAAATGACTGAAACATCAAGTATCTAACATAAGCAGCAAAATTTCCAACATGGCAGCAAGAAGATGGAGAAATAAAATTTCCCACTGAACTTAAGAATTTAAACAGGACAACCCACATTCTGGAACTCAAAAGCCATACTTACTATGATCATGGAACCCATGAATCATTTATCTGCAGTGATGTCATAACTGACAATCATAGGTTGGAGGTATATAAAAGTACACAGTTTTCAATGTAACTACTCTGTTACAATAAAAAATGGAAGAGCTACAAAGAGCCAAGCTACTTATGATGTCAAGACCAAAGATGAAAAGTTCGAATAGAGGAACAAGAAAAATACAAATATGCTTTTATCAGAAGCTACCTAAGAATAAGCTTTGAAAGAAGACTTTCTACTATCATTTTGTTTTTCAATATGTTTCTTCAGAATATTTGGCATTATCAATTTCCATTTTATGTTACATGTCACATAATTTTTCTTTTTCTTTTATTTATTAATATCTGGGTTTCATTAAGTAATCAATGAAAAAATACAGGTAATATAATGTTGTACCAAAAATTTACCAAATCAGCACTATAACACACAAATACCATGCAACATAATAAACATCTGAAACAGGAAAATATCAAACCCAGTGACATTAAGAAATCATATCAAATAAAAATCATTTTTATATTAGTAATGAACATATAAAAAAGATTAGCAAAAAACAAAACACCCTTCTGGCATCTTCAAACAACTATTATTAAAATCAGTCACCTAAGCGTGGGAGTTTTTGATGTAATCTTCTGCTTAATTCCTAAACAATAGTCATTCAAGGACACGAAAGCAATATAAGTGGTACTGGTATACAATCAACAACCAATTGATCATGGAATCTGGTAAACTAAGCATGGAAGATGTCAAGAAATGTATCAGAAGAAATAAAAAATGTACATTCATGGAAAAAAAAGGTGAAAAAAACTGAGGAATACCATAAAGTGGTGGGAGAAGAAGATGGAATAGGGTTTCTAATTCAGTCATGTAAAATGATTTGATATATGAAATATCAAAAAAAATTTATCTATAAAACTGTAACACCCCAAATCTTTGGCGTTACCGCCGTGGATTTCCTCTCGAAACCCACCAGGCTAAATACGACAATAAAATCGTAACTACAACGGAAGCGACTAACATACATAAACATTATAAAACCCCTTACGAAAATTATACAATACAGTATGAAACTCTAAACACTATACTAGCACCACCGTCGAGCACCTCCAACTCCTCCATGCAGCTATCAAGTCGTACTAGCTAATATCCTGTAACCAACAGAACCAAAAGAAAACCCCAGAGTAACCTGGGTTAGAAGTTGGGATCTCAGGGGATGAACCCGCAATCAAACTACATCTCAAGAAACTAAACTGTAATTTACAAACAACACATCAGTCAAACCATAAACCCAATCAACATATCAAACTCAAAACGGTACTTAACCAGCACAGCAGAATCAACACTTAGTCAAACACACAAGATAGCAAATCACAATGCACCTCACGCGCTCACCCACATACAATCAATCATACAATGCAACACATCATTAGATAACACCACTTTAACACAAGCACAAACAAAATCAACTATTTATCCACAAAAACACAAGATAACACAACAAATACACCTCGAACGCGCAACCACGAACCACACACCAGGGAATAAGTTCATCAACTACAAGCACACGCAGCATCGACATATCAACCTCAACAACATAAAACATAGAATCAAATTCCAATCTACCATACAAAGGCTAAACAATAACTCGACACATTAGGTACACAACAAGTCGCATATAAAGGTAACCACATAAAACATTTATGCACTTAATCGAAATTACAAACAAGGAAACACAAAACATTACAGTCAGAGTCCATCAACGCAATCGTCAAGCGGGCCAGTCTGAGGCAAGCAACTAAGTAAGTCGGAGGATGACTCACCTTGAATCCAAGCATATATTATCCAATGAAGATTCATCATCAATCATAACCCGGCCTAAACAAGCCATAGGTATACAAAAGTACATGTCAACAAGAAACCTTATACAAACACACTTATATATAAAAGACTCCAAATTCCAGAATCTGCAAGTCAACTTGTAAAATATAAAACAAATATTAAAAAACGTCCTAAAATCATCAAACTTTACAGATCCATATCCTTAAAGGTTACAAACCTAATGTTTTAAGAATGATCTAAATCCGATATCAAGCGAAAGCTATATAATTAATATACTCAAAGACTGTCTAAAACGATCAAGATACGTACCCTATTCGGTTTTCCTTAGAACCTCAGAAGCTAACTTTTATAAAAAAATTATGAAATTTCGTATACAGAAACTAGACTTCAAGACGATTTCAACCATATATCATACTCTCCAATCAGATCTAAATCAAAATAATTACGAATTTATAAAGCAGATCATTCCAACCAGTTTTTCAGAAATTCAAACGACCAGTTTTCGATTTATATCTCATAGTATTCTTATCCAAACATCTCGAAATTTTACATACATACTTCTGATAATGTATATGATTTGCTACTAAAATAGCACAATTTTTCGAGTTTAGTAACTTACCCAAATCGATCGTTCATTGTGCAATACGAATTGGAGAAAATGGAGGCTGAAGAGAGGAAGGAGAGAAGGAGGAGGCTAGAGTTTGTTTAGGTCTAAAATAGCTTTATATAATATAATTCAACTTAAGTTGTTAGAATCTCAAAATATATATATGAGTCGATAGAAGTATTTAAAAATACACAACTCAAGATAAAATATACGTATTATTTTTATTGAAACAATCAATAACCTTTTAAAAATTATACTTCTTTCTTTAAAACCAATTTTTAAAATCACTCAAACAAATACAATTTCTATCGAAATTCGAGATATTACAAAAACAACCAAGGAAACATCCGATACTTATATTAATTTATAGAATTGTGCTTACAAGTTCACATATAGAACAACACCTTAAATATATATTATAATAAATACAGTGACATATATTATACCATATGTCAGTAACAATAAATTATATTAATAAAAACACCAAAAAAATACCACTAACAAAAATGTAATCAACATTAGATCCCAAACAAAGGGGTTACAGATTCTATTTCCATAAAATAGTTCGTATTCATTTATTCATTAATAACTGCACATAACAAAAATTAAAATAAAATATCGTTTTCCAAATTTTTTTTGAATCGAAAAATAAAATACAGCTAAGGAATTATTTTTCCAACTTAGAAACAAGATTATGTATAATAACCAAAATACAGATTTAATCTTCATAATAAAATACAATCTCATAATGATAATCATAATCAATTTACATAAATCTGGTCAAAGAAAAAACGACCACAAATTAAACCTTTTCACAAATTACCATATATGGATTGTGCACTTATTATAGGAAAATAAATTGTATTAAATAAAGACATTGAATGATATTTCCACAATTTTTTCACACATTTTCTTGCAGCACAAAAAACAGATGCCTATAAAAGCCTATCAAATTCTCAAACATTCTCATCTTCCAAACAATTCAACCCTTTTCCAAGTAATCAAAGAGCTCAGTCTATCAGTATTCGATAACAAAAACAGAAATGGCATCAATCTCTAAACCTGAAAAGAGGTAAATTCATATTTCAATATCAAAATAACAATGTCAATACATATAATTGTAAGTATAAATCATTTTATCTCACATTATTTACATGCAATGAATATCCAGCGCTGAAGGACGGCGTGAAAGAATAGAGGCAAACATCATGCAACTAAAGAACATTGCTCATGATCAGATAGCAAACAATTCGAAGGTGAAACTTATCAGTTCATTCTATATTAACAGTTGGATTAAATCATATCCATATTCTAACTATCTAAATGTAACATCAGGAAGACATACCCCTCATAGTCTCAATTACAATAATCTCTGTTATGGCATGCAAAGGATGGTACTTTGATCTATGCTCAAAATGCAAGAAGCCAACTCCACCACCAAAAGGTAACTTATGGTGCAGCACAGTAACACCCCCAAATTACATTGGGAATATTACCGCCAGTGACCCCAGACTTAACTGTCCAAAGTCACCCAAGGCTTTACAGTATGCATCGCAAATACAAAATAGTAATTGAAATGCAATTATATTATTAAAATACTTGACCGAGTTTACAAATGCGGAAGCGATTACATTAAAAGTCATATTATATTACTTAACGATATTACAAATGCGAAAACTTTATAATCAATACAAAATTCTTAACTTTATTACAAAGATTACAGCGGAAGACTTAATTAAAATATTGGAATTACAGAATAGGTCTTAAACCCTATTACTAACCTCAAAATCTTAATCTTATAAATAGAAACTCTAAAACATTATCAGCTGCCTTTACCGTCGGGAACTTGATTCTTCACTTAAGAGAAACTACCATCTGATGTGTCGTATAGGGACAGATGACACCAGCCAACCATGCAAGGAAAGAAAACGGTTGGTTAGTCTAATGAAAGACTATGCAAGTGGAATTTATGTGAGGTTCTATGTGGTTGTACTAAGCTACTATCGTAGTCTCTTGAGTTAAAGCCGAAAGACGATATATAACTAAATACTTCCACTGAAGAGGGAGGATAGACCAAAAGATATGCAACAAGAGAATACCCGAAATGAAGGTGGGTATTATGGGAAGAAAATATGATTTATTTGGGAACGTTTTAAAAACAACGCACACATTACACTCCTTCGAATAATCGGGTACGATCAACCTCACCGCATACGTATTGTGCGAATTCAGATTGAAAAGACTACCCTCTTAATCTAGAGGACGAGCGGTTTCCAAGTTGTACTCCTCGCTCGAGGTTTATTAATTATGTGCTCGCAGCACCTATCTTATTTACTTTTCACACCACACATTATTATCTTAAAGCTTTTAACACATTCTCGACTCAACGAGATTAACACAGGGCGACATTACCGTCCAACCCAATTACACTAGCAAGGTGCTTAAACACCTCTTATCCTTAACGAGTGGATAAGAAGAAATGATCATGATCTTAAAACATTATTAAGAGACTATTATACCTCGCAAGGCTATAATATCCCTGTACACACGTGTTTATTAAATTAACATTAACGACTATACTTAAGTCCACACATAGCACACAAAGGCCACACACACACCATCTTAAAGACGTTAATCAACCTAGTATTTATAACTAAATATAGGTATTGAAAATATCTAACAACCTAGATATGAAAAACATTTAGCACACAAGTGTTCCCAAACAATTAATTAGGTTTTAGAAATTACCCAATTATTCAACAATTAATTTCAATATTAATTGTCGGTTAAATATGCAAAGAGAAGAGAAAGCAAAAGCGAACCGCCACTTGCTTGACATGAAAGGCGATGAACGGATGAAGTCGAAGTTGGGAGCCTTGTCAACGAACTCGAACTTCGAAGATCCTGATCCAAATGCGATACCCACATTATAAGAATGAACTATAGTTAATAATTTATTCCGGTATAATTTTCTTACTAAATTATACCATTTAAACATGGATGGAATATTATTAATTTTATTGATAATACCATTCGTATATAATTTGCATACATCATATAATATATTTATGTTATACATTATACTCCCTCCGTCCCACTTTGTTTGTCCTCTTACGCGTTTACACACTTGCCGATGCATGTTTTGCGTCGTTAATATCTCTAACTACATATTATTAAAAATTATAAAATCTTGATATTGTTAAAGTATTAAATGAGACGAATCAAACAAGACCCTACATGACTATATTAATACACAAAGATTGAGAATAATCGAGCAAATTGCGTTAATAGGTGAATAGTGTCAAATTCCGTCATAGGACAAACAAAGTGGGACGGAGGGAGTATAATTTATATACCTTCAATGTAATACGTAGAGAAAGGTAGATTCGGACTTGGTCCAAACCTCTGCAAAATGGACAAAGGAGGCCAACGACTAAAACTTCAGTTGGCTCGTTTGTGCTCATACGGAGTCGGAATTGAGCACCGTTAGCGGCTACGGCTTTGTATCGTCGAGGACTTAATATTGGAATCAAGAACTACAGGAAAGGATCAGTTAAATATTTGGGAAAAGACCAGAACAGAAACAGGTCGGGAAAAACAGAGCACAAAACTGTGCTGAGTTCAAAAGGCTCGTACGGGCTCAAACGGAAACCAAATCGAGTGAGGCCGGTGTCTACGGATTTGTATTGATACTGGATTCATAATAGGCTCACGAATTTTGGAAAAAGATGGAGTAATGAAGTGGGGGAAAGCCATAACAGACAGCTTCGGAAAACAGAGCTAATGAATGGTTTTGGGGTTTGTTTGGATGAATTGGATGCCGAAAACTTAAAGAATGTGCTTATATTTATAGGGGTTTAGTAGCCTTGATCACCACGCACAAGATCCATATCTTTTCTTGCTGAAATTGATTGAAATCGAATTTTAAAGATTTCAAATCAAAACCCTAAAACGCGTCTAACAAGATTACGGATGAAGTTGAGTAGAGTATCCCGGATTTTACGGAATCGAATTCCGATAAAAAACGAGTTCGAATTTCGGATTTGAAGATTGAAATCGAAATGGGGAAATAAAAGCTTATATTTCTGTTAATTACAATCGACCACCCTTCTATTTGGTCGACTTACAAATAGTTCCCAACCTTTTTATGTTGTGGCAAAAATGTCCTTAACGGTTCTAGGAAATAATAGAATTTACCCAAACTTTAAAGATAACTCATAATAATTATTTTAACGCTAAATTAAATAATACTTAGCTTAAATAATTTAATTAATATTGATTTAACCATATTTAAACCTTAACATTAAATTGTTAAATTGATTAAAATACTCTATGTTACATATTGATAAGATTAATTTATGTGTGACAATATTTTTTTTACAACTTTATGTAGAAGTTTTATTTTAATCTCATAATTAATTAATATAATTATAAGAAAAATTCTTTACTTGAAAAAAATTACCGTAATACCTTTATTAAAAATGAGGGTTATTACATGTAACGCATCTATCCCTTCCTTCACACGCTGTCTACAACTCCAACTGGAAATCAAAGACTACTCAGGATCAACTTTTATAGTCTTACCTCCTAGATTGGTAGAATATATCCTGGGTCCAATGACCATATATCTTCGGCAATCAACAACAGTAAGTCTATCCCCATATATAAATATCTTTGTTGATATACAACACATTTCAGCATCACCACATCATTACATAATCTTTTTCCAAACAGTTTTTTTCAGATCCATTTCAAATACCAGATATCTACAAGGCACTCATTGGCACACATCACAGTGTTGAAATCATGCCAAATTCATACACAAATCATATAAGTGAAAATCAGTATCAGAAAAGTAAATATCTTCAATTCAGTTGGTCAAAAAAAAAACAATAACAAGTTGCAGTATATCACAATACCATAGCAATAGACACATCAAAGAAACTATCAAAGAAAAAATTAAAGGATAGTAGTTTTGAACCATTCCATATAAGAACCTCACACTAAATGATGTAATACAATTTTTTTTTAAATTGTATAAAATATCATATATAAAGGAAAAAAGAGTGCCAAAAAAAATGAGTTTTCATAGCATTTCTATGACAAACAACGCGTCAAACACAACATAAATGAAAAATCCTTTGTATTCATACGACATAAATACAAAATCACAGCAAACTTAAATGAGCGTAGGTATTTCACAAATTACAATATAAATAGACACAACAGAAAAACAAAGAAGCACAACACAAAAAATGTATCCAACAAGAGCCATAGAGACATACATCAGAATGAAGCAAGTTGTTGCAGCACATCACCAATTAGCAATTGCAAAAAATGAACTCAGGCACAAGTAAGAACCATGTTTTTTCCACAAAATGATTAAGAATAAATCGTCTATATATACTTAAGAGTCCATTAAACGATTTAATCCAGGATCGAGAACAGCGACAAAAGTATTGCACCATTCACCGAAACATACACAAAGAGAGACAATGGTAGCACATGTAAAGATGTGATAATGCTGGAAGAAATTCAAAGTGGGATGAAAAGACAAAAAACCAATTGCAGCCTTAAGTGTGATAAACAGGTAGACCAAACATTGATCCTGATTGAGGAGAAATCAAATTAGACAATTGCATCAACCAAGATAGAAAAATAAATTTAGGTAAATCAACCATACTCGATATATAAAATAACTTTGTAAGGAAATAAAGAAAGAATGCATACACAAATTAGATTAAGAGGGTGCATTCACAAGATCAATATTTCACACCATTCCAGCAATTAATTGAGATTACAAAATATATGAATCTTGCAGAAAATATCCAGAGAAGAAGAATGATGGCATCTCATGGAAAATGTCAGAAAGGACAACATTGAAGCAACAATTGTAATAAAAAATTCTAAATGCATGTATCTATTTAGAATAATTAATAATCAAATGTTTATCATTACTCAGAATAGTGTATTCTTGTGTTCATACTTCAAAAGGTTTTCAATATTGCTATACACAATTCAACAGATTACAATATATAAAGGGCTAAACCAATTATAAAATGAATTGCAAGAATTTGTAGACTAATGAATTTAAGTCCCTGTATCAAAAAAAAAAAAAAAGACATACATGTGTTATTCATATAATAAGATGAAGCATATGCTTAAATAATTAAATAGACGAAGATAATATTCAAAGTAACTATACCAGATTATCAGACAATATACATAGAATCAAAGACTACATTGAAAAGTACAAAAGAAATTAAGGGGTTACCAGATAATGGAATTTTTTAAAACCACATAAACCATACTATATCTAAATTACTACATTGCAAAGTAATGCATTTTATTTTTTCTATAAAATGGATTATCATTCAACAATTATGCACTTAAAATATCACGGATTTATTTTCCACTTGAAGAGCATTACACAGTCAACGTAATTCATCTTTAATTCCAAATTAGGAAAAACATTAATATCGAAAACATTAATTGTTGTGATACCAACATTACAAAAGACCAACGGCTATTATTGAAAACATTAATACGGTTTTCATATGGAATCCAGTCCTCAAAAATCAAATATAAAATACAGCAGTTGAAAAATAGAAGTTCATCACAAGTCTTCAAGTAATAGTACATAAAATAATAGAAGGAAACATATTTGTCAGAGAAGATACAATACATATCAATGCCTACTTCAAACCTCAAGTTGTATCCAAACACTCATCAGAAACAACTATTTCTTCAGGTCCACAGCAAATCAAAACAGAATGAACCTACAATCCCCAAATTTATTCCCAAAGAAGATAAATCTGCAGCATCAGATGATGGAAACATATATGCAAATTTTCACCAATTGCACGCAATGCCAAAAGTTGTGTACAACATCATGGTATGTAGGCAGTGGAAGGAAAGATCGGAGACTGATACTCTATTATATGTAAATTATCTAATATCAGATGACCAGGTATTGTACTAAGACCATAATATTTGAATTAAACTATATGTATTATATTTAATTGACATTGTTTTACTAGTACTGTGACAGGGCAACACATTAATCTGTCGAGCTTCAAAAGATGTAGCAAACTCCTTCAAAAAAAAAACTCAGAAACGGAGAGGTATATAGCATCCAAGGATTTACAATTTCAAACATCACAGGATATCCACGCATCAGGAAAAACGACATTATCATGATCAATATTCAAAAGTATACTCAGATAACCAAATTGGATTACTGCTGCACTGGTTTCTGCCAATATCCAACTCATTTATCTTCATTTCAAGATATCAAACCAAATGGCTCTGAATATCTAATAGGTAAAGTCTTCTGGATCAAAATTTCAACAAAACTGAAATTCGATGAAGGTAATTGGAATATTTTCTATTGCAGACGTGGTTGGAACTTAAGGTGAAGATGCTTGGACCATCATGCACATCGTTCGAAAATCATACAAAGAAATCGACACCTATGCCCCATATTCTCCTAACAGTTATGGATGTTAATGAAGACAAAGGTTGGTATACAATGCAAGACATTTAATTATTTATTTTTAATTTAAACAATGCAAAACTATTTCTAACCTTTTTTTGTAAACTACCGCCATGCTACAGGACACCTATATTTGGAGAGCACTACAGCAACTGTAATTTATACAGATACGAACGTGCCACAGATAACAAGCTACCACAATGTGATGATGTATTCGGCGAAAAACCTAACCTATATTATATCTAAATACAAGATTATATAATAACACAAGAATTAATTTAATACAAAATAGTCTCAACTGATTTATAACATAAACTAACCATTTCTATAAACAGGTTTGGTCTCTTCAAAAATGCATATCAAGGCAATAAGGACGCGATCGGAAAAAATGGCACAATATTCCAACTATTGGAAATTGGAAGACATCGAAAGGCACTCAACAAACAGGTATCATTAGACATTCATAAACAAACAAACAAAACTGATGTACTGGAAATAAACGTAATATAAAAACCTTCACAACAGCAACAAACACCATATGTTGCGTTGCTGAGATAAAAAGGATAATAACAAGATGGAGTTGGTTCTATTATTCATGCCCAATAAAGAACTGCAATATGAAGCTTATGCATATCCAAGACGGTTACTACTGCACGGAGTGTGGCCCGCTGTTTGAACAACCACAAACACAGTAAGTTTAATGGAAACCCGTATATTAGTGTTCTTATGATATACAGATTATTTGCTGAAAATAAAAACACAAAAACATATATGAGTTGGTACTTGAAGTTGGTGACAAAACAACAACAATGGAGGTCATCGTTTCCAACAATTTGGCAGAAAAGCTGATTGGAACACCAGCACAAGTCCTACTTTCAACAACAAACAGTAAGTCGGTAAACTTTAATATTCTATAATACCACAAACATGTGACTTCTACCTAATGTTATTTGGATAATTTCACAGAACAAACAGTGCTTGAAGGACCAATGCACGTTACCAAAAGCAGTATACAGTCTAAGGCATACATTCCACCGACTCGAGATAAAATCAGATACATACTACGAGTACGGGACACACAAAGGCTTCACATGCAACGATATAATCAAAGATAAAAGAATCTGGGAGATAGAGACTAAATGCCACATTCGAAGACCGGATTCTCAAATCAGAACAAAGCCATTATCATCAGACGGAAAATTCAAAAGAACGGTGAAAAAAAGGCTATGGTCAGACAGTACGATACACCTGCAACTCCTTATACAACATACTGAAGAAGATGTGATTAGAAATGCAGAAATGAAGAAAACAGAAATACAATAATTTGTAATACAAATAGAAACAATGAATAAAAATATGTATCCTATTTATTAATATCAAGAAAACACAACCATAAACCATTTTAGATAACATGCCTAAGATTTATAACACATGCCCAAATAAACATTAATAATACTGCTTAATTATGTGGAAAACAGATGCAACAAAACATACATATCAACGTATTACAAAAGAAAAACAATGCATACAAAATAAAAAATAAAAGTTCAGAAATTTGAAAGAAGAAAAAGAATATTAATTAAATTACAATTTCACCGGTAATTCATCTACTATAAATATTCTAACAGGGGTTTTGTTCATCACTGTGTGTTATACTACTGTTTTCATCATCATCTTATAATACTTGATGAAAATGTCTTATTTCTTATGTAATTTATTATGGTCAATGACTTAATGGTAAATGCATTTATAATATTCTAAATATATTTCCTAATCAAATTACCATTAAAACCACCAAAATGAATGAGACATTAAATTTCTCATTTATGGTGAAATTGATGTCTGAAATACATAATTAGTAAATAAAACCACCAAAATGAATGAGACATTAAATTTCTCATTTATGGTGAAATTGATGTCTGAAATACATAATTAGTAAATAATATGAAAAATAGACCCTATAAATTGAGACTCCATATACATTCAACTTACATTACATTCTATTGTTCACCCATTGTTTTGTTTACCCAATTATCTGCCATCCCACATATATCAACAAACATGGCTTCTAATTCATCACTTCAGTTGTCTGCCGCCGACAAGGCAATTAGGAGTTATAAGACCAGAAGAGGTTGTGGGAGTGCATCATCGAGTAAGGTAAACGGAGTTCATTGCGTGCCTGCTGAACAAGAAATAGAAACTTCTCAGAATGCAGTGATGTATGTATCTAAACATCAAAGAAATATATTATTCCTTATTTCAATAAACAGAAATAAACAAAAGTTACAAATGACAATTACACATGATTGCTTAGTAACAACCAGATTATGACAGATCAAGTGTACTCATCATAGAGATATATAGGGACTTCATATGTTAAATATTATGACATGTATGGTGGTATCCCAGGCAAAATCAGGGACGAAAATATAGACTGCAGTGAATATAAAACTGTGTTGCAGCTTCTGGAGATGGGAAGAAAATCAGAGTCTACAGAACATAAGGTGACAAATAGCATAATACAAGTATCTGTTATAATCAATCTATAAGAATAAACAAACTAAAAAAAATCATGCATCAGGTATCACACACAATATATTGCAATCTTGAAATAAAGCAAATTATTCCCAGATACACTTGGTATTACCTGTCATGCAAAAATGAGGATTGCGAGAGAGGTGTTGTCAAACATAACAAAGAGTATTGGTGCACAACATGGCACGGAAAGTGCAATAACCCAATAAAAAGGTATGATACATAAAACAGTGACACAACGATGATAAAATAGGGTACACAAAACTTACATAATAATAATCGATAGACTAGGTACCGGCTTTGTTTAGAAGTAAAGGATAACACGACAATAACAGAAGTGATTATGTTTGGTTCGGTAGCTGAAAAACTCATTAACATTCCGGCACACACACTATTAGCCAAAAATGCAGTAAGTCTGTTCCTTTACTATTAAATAATGATAAATTATTAAAAACAAAAAAAATAAAACTTTCTGTTGTTATTCAAAAAAAACAGGACAATGAAAGTGACCTTAATCTTCCTGCTGCAATCAGCAGTCTAAGACACACGAAACAAAGACTTCAGATAAAGACGCATTCTTATTATGATCATGGCACACATGAATCATTCGAATGCAGTGATGTCATAATTGAAAATCCTCCCTACCGGGTAATACTTATCTTTTTTTCATGTACAGAGCTTTGTTATTTGCACAAATTAAGTATGTCCCATTTCATATTTTATAACCACACTAATATACATACTGCTATTAATAGTGTCAGAGAATTTGTGCAACCAAGAGGACAAATGCAGAGATCATAGATGCATCGGAATCAGAGAAAAGGATCAAGGAATCAACAATCGATGGGCAACTGAAAAAACAATAACAAACCAAAAAAATGGGAAATAAAAAAATACAATGCAGAAAACATGACTCACTTTATTAGCTTTTTTTATACATACTCCTCTTTTGCTTTTTCACCTTGCTACTGAATTATAAGGATTTGTGGTCTAAAAGGAATAGTCATCTATGAATAACAAAGTTCACACTAATACCAACATTACCTGTCCATGAATTCAGCATAACTACTACTAATTCAATCAACTCAATATAACAACAATATATAACTACAACAAACAACAAATTGGTACAGTAAAAATTAGACTAAAGACAAAAAGTTTAGACAAAACCAAAAAGATAAGTTAACCAGAAAACATACCCAGACTGAACTCGACCAAAGCAAATGTACCCTGAAATAAAGGGCAGATAGTTAGATATAGGAAAATGAGTGGATTCAATACAAATGTAAATTTCCCGTTATCTCAAGACCAACAATGCTAGATGACTACAGGATTACCTGAAGAAGGGAAATTTAACTGCAACTATGTATGAAAAACATAAAGAAAAGTAACAAAAATAGATATGTTTGAATGATCAATGAGGACATTAAAAAAAAACAATCACAGTAATACATACAATTCATGTCAAATAAAAAAATACAAAAAGATAATAGTAACATTAGAAAAGTAGGGAATGATATGGAATTGGAAACAAAGTTTTAATTACAAAATAAAATGAGCAGCTTTAATTGAAAAAAAAAACATAAATAACCAGGAAAAACAACTGTGGCTGGAAAAGTAAAATGAAAAGAAATACAGTAAAAAAAAAAACCACACATTACTAAGAAATCATAGAACACAAAAGTTGTATAGACAAAACCAATAACAAAAAACTTACCAAGCAAAGTAATAATAGGTAATACCATAACAACAAGATAATAATCAAAATAATATGACAGGCCAGAACGATCACATAATACAGAAATAACCAACAACGACACAAACATTCCCTTAGTAATTACCAATGTCTCAGTCATTAATGAAACTACATCAAAAATAACATTACAACATGTAAACATAAATAGATAAATCATAAAATAAAGATAAAACACCCAACAAAATGTCAACAAAGTGACCACTGCTGAACAGTTACAATAGGAAAAAACAAAATACATGCGCTGCAAGAGTATTGAAAACATAGGTAACAATGTCTAGAGATATAGATGAAACAACCCAATGACAACACTGCACAACAGTGAACGATACAGCCATGAAAATACATGTGATTGTTCAAAAGAAAACTGCATTCCCGATAACACAAACTAACTAACGGCGGTGAGCCACAATAACACTGTAGACCAGGTACCTTGGACCCATTAGCACAAACTGGAAAATATCACCTTCCTTCACCGCGTTCTCAGCAACAAAAACTTTCCAACCAGAAGAGAAATAAGTAAAGTCCTCGCCGACTGAAAGACTTACATCTCATTTACGATCGCCAACATACAGCATGACTTCCTTAGAAAAAGTGTGCCAAAAAACTAATGAAACATGCGGAACTGGCACCCACTGCAATATCCAAAAATAACAACAAAAACAAAATCACAGAACAAAATGTGAAGAAACAACTTACAAGACGGAAAGGCTTCTGAACATAAGAAGACTTCATTTCCATGGAAAAACCAGCAGAATTTGCAACCCCAACATGACAAACAGCGTATGGCCCCCTTGTTTTTAAGATCGATGTAAACCAAACAGACGATATTACATCCATAAAAGGCAAAGTTCACAAAACACATAACAACAACACAATACTCACTTCTTAATATCTCTTTCGCGGCGCCTATTTCCCAATAACCAATCTCAAAAGTTGAGTAACCTAATATCTTGATATTGAAATGGACAGAAGAAGATTCATTGAAAACCACAAAAAAAACCAACACCAACAGAATAATACTTCGTCATTTTTGACCATCCTGAAGCAAGGAACAATTCCCTCTTTCGTTTCCGCAAGAAAACCTTAAACACCTTGCCATCCGGAGTGTGCAAAAACACACACTTATCAACGGGAGAACCCGTGGAAGCATAAAAAGATTTGGGAAGTGGTTGTTCAATGGAAATAAAAACCACAGATTACAACATAAAAAAGAAATACAACTGTAAAAAAACATTACCATTTCCACCAAGGAATTCTTATCAACAACTGGGCGAAAGAAGGAATGAAGATCGTTAGCCGCAGCAACAGAAGAATCCATGGTCCGAAAATCAAACAAACCTATAAAGAGGGTGATATATTGGTCAGCCATAAAGCAAAGAGGGGGGGGATCGGAGGAAAAAACACAAACAAAAATATAAAATACAAAATCATAAGGAAAAAAAATCAATAATTATTACAACACAACCACAATTCCTGCAAAGAAATTATACCCTATCAAAAAACATTAATCTTGAATGCAGTGTCACTTCAAAGGAGGTAGGATAAGTGATGACATTACAACCATTCACACAGATGTGAAGGATAATGAAATCAAAACAAACAACAATGCAAACTCCTGAGGATAATAAAAATAATGGCTATGACAGAATCGAAACAAGATTTATACATAAACACAATTACACACGGATACAAAGCCTTAAACAAAATCACGCATTCATGAAATTCAACCTGGAAAAGAGAAACACTAAAAAACAAAGGCTCAAAGAGAGATGAATAGGTTAGAATAACACAGAATTCTACCTTTTCTAATAGGACTACAACTGAAACTGCCAATAGAAAGAGCAAAAACAGTCAAAGACATTAAGTAAATAGGCAATAAAAAACAGATCCATCCAGAATAATTAACAGAAATACCCCACAAGTAACAGTAAGAAACAGAAAAAGTAAACATGTTGTACTGAAACGGGAAAAAATAATCACAATTAACTAACCTACGAAACATGAAATAAAATCAGCAATGCTTAATAAACAACTCAAACATTCACATGCACTACAACACACGACACTATTCCGGGAAACTTACAATCAAACATATAAGCAATGCTAACATCAAATCGTAATGGGGCAAACACATAATATCGGCAACCAAGAAAACAGAAACGCAGCCATATCTACAAGGAAACAAGGAAATAATGAACCAGATCGATGCAACCTGAAAGAAATCAATGAACGAGGAACATACATCAAGGAATCAATTGAAAGAAGAAAGACATTAAAGAAGCTACATACCTCTTCAAAAAAGCATCGAAAAATGAAGAATGACGACTAGGCCACACCAAAAAACCAAAGTCATGAAGTCTGCTAAAGCCCAATAAGAAGGTTATAACATTAATAATGGACCAAATACAAATTCAGCCCAATTAAAAAAAAGGCCCACAAACATCTATATGTCATTCAAGAAATTCGCCCCCTTTTTTGGGTAAGGCCTTTTTCATTTCTTATCTATCATTCCCGGATTCAACTAAGTAAATTAAAAACAAACGATAAATAAATAACAACAAACCAACAAAGACGTATGAATGCATTAAAAACGTAAACGAAAAACAGGCGGAAAACACGAGTGCCCGTTAGGAATATAAAATGATTAATACACATAGGTAAACAGTTTCATACGCGCGCAAATCGTAGGTTAACCATTTCATAATCACGTGAAACATAAGTCAACCGTTACATACCCGCGTTCGCGCGGGTTTCCGTTTCTAGTCATTAATCAAAACAAGACACTCTTAGGGTTTGTTCGGATTCCACTTATTTCCTACTTTCAAATACTTATAAGTGTCACTTCTTTTTTTTCACAAAATTAAGTATCAAATTGGCCTGTTCGTATTCCATCTGTATCACTACTTCTATACACTTCTGCATACTTCTATATACTTAAAAAAGGCAGTGATTATTTCCACTACATTTTGTAACTTTTGGCACTACATTTTCTTACGTTGAAAGCCAACGTACGTTGGAACTCAACGTACAGGCAAAACCAAAAAATTCATACGTGAAGCAAAATACGGAATACGTGAAGCGGAATAAAAAATACATAAACTGTACACGCTAGGTTTCAACGTACGTTGGATCTCAACGTACATGTATAATTTGAAAAAGTAGCCGTGAAAAAAATAGTCGTTGGGAAAAAATAGTTGTTGGGAAAATTTAAAGTTGTACGTTGGAAACCAACGTACGATTTCCCCCCAAAAAGAGCCGTTAGGAGATTTTACACTGTACGTTGGGTTCCAACGTACATGCAAAAAATTTCCCCAGCAACTCTTTGGGAGAATATGACCGTTGGAAAAAGCCTATTTATACCCCCACTTGGTTGTGTTTTTCATTCGAGTCATCCGAAAATGTAAAATAATAGAGTTACAAACTTGGATGATGGTGAGGAGATTGAATATGTAACGGAGATTGAATATGCGAGCGGCGAAGAGAACGAGTATGTGGGTGGCGACGATGGTGAAGGAGACGACGGCAATGTCGATGCCATCGCGGACGAGAAAGAGTATTCTGGTGAACCCGAAGACGGGATATGGAACGATAGCGACGAAGAAGAAGGAGACTTCGACGCCCGTGATTTTTCGATTAGTAATTTATTCTGTATTAATTGTTTTCTCTCTATTTAGGTACATATAAATTAGTAGAATTGGTAGTTGTGATTCATGTGGATTAATAAGATATAGATGCGATTATTATTGTAGTTTCGATTAATTGGGGTTAGCTAAAATTAATTATAGGGTTTGGATTACTCGGAAGCGTTTGAATCCGAAGAAACGTTTCCTACTAAGGAACATTTGAGGCATTGGGTTCAGAGTACTGGTAGAGAGCTTATGATGGTATAAATATAATCTTTTGTTTGCATGTGAACTCATATGTTAATGATGTGAATAAAATGAATCATTATTATAAGGTTGTATATGATGCTAGAACGACCTATATATTATTATTACCGTAGGGTGATAGATGGACTTTGTGTGTTGTTGTGAATGACATGTATAAGTAGTTTAGGAGCGCTATATGCCATGCGGGAGGCTAGCGGCTTCTTGATAATATAAGGGGATAGGATGAGAAATGCCCTATTGCCTCTTTGATTGGGTCATGACCGATCCGCTTATTCAGATATAAGCGGAGGTGCACTTAGCCAGTACCATTATAAATTCGTCCACATATGTCCTGGAGGGGATGAGATGTGGTTTAAAAGCTTATAACGTGAATGTACGTTTTGGAAGTGAATAAGATAAGTGCAGATTGAGCACCTAATTAATATACCTCGGGCGAGGAGTACAACGTGGAAACCGCCCGGCCTCTTGCTTAGTGACTATCTCTTCAATCTGGATTCACATGTGTGGTGATTCACACAATATATGTGGTGAGGTTGATCGTTAGTTCATTATTCTAAGTTGGTTGTTTTAAACATATTGTGTGTAAATTAACTATAATGTTCCCAAATCATATTCTTCCCATAAGACTCAATCTTTTGGAGTCTTCTCTTGTTGCATATTCTAAACACATAAAACATTCGGTATGAGTATCGAACGTCCTTCACTTCTCGGCTTTCACTCGAGAGTGTATGTGGCTACTAGACACGATTACAAGAACCTCACATAAATTCCACTTGTGTAGTCTTTCATTAGACTAACCAACTGTTTCCTTTCCTTGCATGGTTGGCTGGTGTCATCCGTCTCATTACGGCACATCAGGCGGATCTGCGGTGTGAAGAGGAGTCAAACGTTACAGAAGACATGATTGTTTTATTATTTAAATAAGGTTTGTCTTGGGATTTGGTTAAGACATTTTATGTAATCTTTGAATTAAGTCTTCCACTATTTTATTTGAGACTATATAAATACGCTTCCGCATTGTAAACGTTAATTAATGACATAAACGTTTTATATTATTTCAAATTGTTTTTGTATTTATGGTATCCGTGATAAGCCTTGGGTGGTTTCAGACGGTTAAGTCCGGGGTCACTGGCGGTAATGTCGTCTTTTCGAACACGTAATGTTTTTTGAGTTTGTGAAGGCATAAATCCTTGTAGGATATAAACTTTGCCATCCTCAAGCAGTCCAAAATACTTATCTGCAAGATTCCTATCTGCCCGGCAAATGATTGTATTTCCCTGATTGCATTAGTGAAAGAAGACTCTATTAGTGCTAATAACATGTGTTTTATGTTGTCTAAGGTTTTAGTAACATACCTGATCATCGGAGACAACATAGCAGCATGCTTTAAGGTTGTCATATTGCCCGATTTCCACCCACTGTCTACATATCAGTATGTGAAATATCCCTGTAGCCATCACATGCAATTGGTAAAAATTTGCATATATCATCCCATCTTCTGCAACTGGAAGCAGGTGCGTTTTTGGAGTCAATTTCATGTTTTCCATTGCCATTATCAAAGGTAATATTTGTACTACAGTTGGCTTGTTTTTTCCTGTAATTTTTTTCAGGTGTAAAAGTTCCCTATGTTTGGAAGTTTATATAGTACTGATGTCTTGGATCTTCACACTTGCAAGATTATCTAGGGTTTTGTAGCCAATTAAATGCAAATGCCACATAGGCTGGTTTTTTTCCTTTTTTGATTTTGATTAAACGTTTCAGAAATTTTTTATTATTATGCGTTGAAAATAAATGGTATAGTAATGGCCTTTATTTCGATAGAGTAATTAGCATGTCATTAAGTACGGGGTGTGATGATGAATTTTTTTTCTGAAAATAAGGATGGAGGAATCCAATGTACCTGTTTCCATATAAAAAATATATCCTATTGTCATGGTCATTTTGTTTTTTTGAACGTAACATGTATATATTTTAAAATACAATTGTATGAATGTGATTTGAAATTCTATTTGTAATCTGCTGTAGTGACTTTGGTATATTTTTTCATCTTCAACAATGGTTCAATATTCTTCACCACCAAATAAATAGATTGCAACATATGTAACAATATATATACATACCTTTATTGTTTTGATTAATTTTTTCTCATTGATAATACTGGAATGTTAACTGTTTAGATTTTTTTAATTCAAATGTTTATACAAATGAGCTGTTTTTATCATTATAATCAACCCGATATCCAACCAAGATACGTTTTTGAGTTCAGTGTTCTTGATAGGTGTCAATGGATAAATTCTTTATTTGTTAATACAGAAACAAATTCATCAGTTTGTAGTTCATGAATATCATTGTGTATGTCAAAACGTACTTTTTGTTTGCGTAAATTTGGAAACAAAAACCTTGTCTTGTTCTTAAATAAAATGGAATATATTCTAATGGAAACACATAGATATAGATATAAGAAATAATTATTCATTGTTACACAGGTTTACTGAATAAGCTCTTGTTAATGTAGCAAACTGATTTGTGTCTTGAGAGATCTTGATATTGACATATCTCTTCTTTGGGGATATTGTTGCATCATTGTTTAGACTTGTTCATTTGGAAGTCTTCTATTTTTGCGGTTGTACTTGCTCCACGTAAAAAACAATAGTTAATCATATGGATTATAGAGAAACAGATAAATGTTGAAGTTTAGATAATAACAATTATGTTATGAAAGTATTCATAAAAATACATGTCTAAGAGGGTGATATTCAATAATATCACTACATACGAAGCACTCATAAGTTCCATTGTAGTAATAGGTGTGTGTTTTCAACACAAACATGTGGAATGTATGCTTCAGGTTAAGAATATCCATTGGAATAATGCTTGGTTTCATCCTTTCTTTGAGCTGTTCATTTGAATTAAGTCTTCCGCTATTTTATTTAAGACTATATAAATACGCTTCCGCGTTGTAAACGTTAAGTTATTACATAAATGTTTTATATTATTTCGAATTGTTTTGTATTTATGGTATCCGTGATAAGCCTTGGGTGGTTTCGGGCGGTTAAGTTTGGGATCACTGGCGGTAATATTCCCAAGTGATTTTGGGGGTGTTTCAGTGACCTCCGTGACGGCGTTGGAGAATGTATTCACTCCGCCGTCAGGTATTAGTCATGAGTTGAAAAAGAATATTCCCGAGAATGTAACATCCACAAAACAAATCGCAAACGTTATTCAGAAGTTGCATTTTGAGGATCGTGGGGATTTGAGTGTTACACAGTGGACCTTGAAGTTTCTGAAGGAGCGCAGCTATGTAGTGCATCCCCTTTGCAGGAAGAAATCACACGAGGTGGAAATCTTGTTCTTTGCCCATCAAGACTCGTTGCACTTGTTGAAGATGTTTTCGTACGTCGTAGTTATCGACGCCACCTACAAGACGAATAGGTATATAATAGCGTACGTATGTCTTATTGTTTAATGTCCCATTGCGTCCTTTTATAACTATATTATTCAGGTATAAGATGCCTCTTGTGGAGATTGTCGGGTTCACCTGCACGCATAAGACATTCAACATTGCGTATGCGTTCACGCGTACGGAGGAAACAATGCACTACTTGTGGATAATTCATAGGCTTAAAAAGTTGTTTGAGGATGCTGGAGTAATGCCGACTGCAATAATGACCGATCGAGAACTAGCTCTCATCACTGCAATCAAGATAGTGTTCAAAGATCTTCCGGTTCAACACCGCTTGTGTTGGGTTCATATCTAGCACAACATCGAGGTAAATGCTACTAGAATTTTGAAAAACAAGGAATCGGTGAAAATGTTGTGCGTATGGAGACTTTTTCTATCAAGAACGGAGGAACAATACGAGGAGAGGCTGGTACGGTTGAGAACATCTCGGGGAAGCGGAATTGTTGGATACCTTGATAAGGTCTGGCTTATCCCTTACAAGACAAACATTGTTTGCGCGTGGATGGAACACAATCTTCACTTCTTCACGAGGACCTCAAACAGGTATGTTATACATAAACATTTCACATTTGTTTATTAGTTGATTAGTTCATTGTTGTCTTAAATAAACACGCCTTTGAATGAATAAACCATAGGGTTGAGGGAATGCATAAGGTGTTGCATAAGATAGTGGGTTCAAGCATAGGCGGTTTTAACCGAATGGTTGTCAGGATCAATGCAGCCATCGAGGGCCAGATTGTGAAGGTGAGGGCCAGCATGGAAGAGGATCGGATCAAGACACCCGGGATTTTCAGAAATATGAATCCACACGCCAAATTGATCTTTCGGCATCTATTCCATAATGTTTCGGATAGAGGGTTGAAGAAGCTATTTGCGATATGGGAGGATATAAAGGTTAAGAATTTTGAGGTACATTGCGATGATTACTGGATGCGTGAATGCCAGGGCCTACCGTGCATCCACGAGATAGTCCAACATATTATTGATGAAAAGCCAATCAAGTTGAACGAGATCCACAGATTCTGGAGGCAGCTACAATGGGATAGGATTGAACTTGATAGCGGAGGGAGTTGAGATTCATTGAGCTCAACGAGAGATGGCAAAGGGGGGAACTTCCGGAAAGTCAGTGGTCTCAAATAGCGGACTTGTACACAATGTTGGAGTATCTGCATCAAACTACTGCGGTGGAGCCGACGGGCATCCAGGATCTTGGCAGACCAAAAGGAGCCGTAGGAAAGAAATGGGGAACTGAGAGAGAGAAGAGCGGGTTTGAGTACGCAAGGGAAGAATTAGATAAAAACGATGCGGCAAAGGCGAAGGCGAAGAATAAGGAGGTTAGGGTAAAGGGAAAAGAAAAGGCGACACAGCCTACTTCCACTGAGCCTACTATAATTGGGGAGTTTGAAGTTGCTGGGTGCACTGCGGGAGAGTCGTTCGGTTATTCAAGTGGCACTGCTGGAGAGGGGTTCAGATTATCAGGTTGCACTCTTACAGATGAGTTCCCTCAACCAACAATGACGAAATGTGGGGTAGACTTCGGGGTTGACAATGTTGATCTCTTCATGTTTCCATACATTGTAGATGCAAAAGACGTAAGGGCAGATGGACATTGTGGATATCTGTCACTAGCTGTGTTGTTGGGGTTTGACCAACAAGAGTATCCTCGCATTCGCATTGAAGTGGCTTCGGAGGTGTTACAGGTTTGTGATATCTACAGACAAGTCATGACTAGATTACGCCCGGATTTGGCAAAGAACTTTGAAGCTCTTGTTCAAGAGGTCAACTATATCAGTCACCTTGTCCCGAAAGATACTGGATGAGTATGCCCATGATTGGATTAGCATTTGCCACTCGGTTTCAGGTTGGTTTGATATACTTATCCAAAGTCCGGTCCTATTTGTGATTACCCATGAGGGTGTATCAACAAAGCTCCAGTCAGGGTTTGAAGATTTATGCAATGGCTCGTGTTGGCTTAGCAAACCACTACATACCGGTATGATTTTCACTAAAGTATTTGTGTTTTCACTCAATTTTCTTAATGCTTAATATAGTATTTATGTTTTAACATTTAGGTGTGTCTTAGAGAAGACTGTCTGGTACCATCTGTACCTGGAGTTTGGCGCATGTTCAAGGATCCTAGTGCGAATGGATTGGATTGTGGGTTCGCGTTGAGGATGCAGCATTGGAAGGACTATCGCATTAGTTATGGTAGTATAGATGTTGATCTCTAGTGAATTCAGATGTGTTGAATGTTTCACCGTTTGTAACTTTAAAGGACTTGTCTTGTATGCTTTTGAGATTGTAGTTGATGACTTATGTTGTATGTTTGTTCTGCTTTTAATGACTTGTCTGCTTTGTATAGAGGTATTGTCTTGTTTGTTATTTTTTAATGTTTTAGATGGGTTACATGAAATAGATTCTGATAAACTACAAGGGATTACTCGTTAAATTAAAACATACAATCCAGAAACTACAACAGACTTAGCATAAATTAATACAGACACTCAACAAACTTCAACAGACACTAAAGAAACTTCAACAGACTCAACATAAATTGAAAAAGACTCATTAGAAAATAAAACAGACTCATTCTTGAAATTGAAACTAAACACAGACTTAACATAGACTAAACAGCTTTCAAGACACATAACAACATTACATCCTCATCGGAATCAGGGGAAGGAGGACCACGACCATATTCATTGGGAAAGTTCACTCCAAGGTGGAATTTGGCTGAATCCATACTCGAAGACCTGTTATAAATATGTAGTTTAAGCTCCATGTCAGCGTGTTCCTTCAACAGTTTTGCCATGACTCGGAGATGATGACGGTCGTATTCTGGCTCAAGATACACGATCCTATAGTTGCAGTCGCATGTAACATACCTTCGTCCATACGTATGGGGATTTTTCTTGTCATTAGCAGTGAACACCTTGATTGTTTTTTAGCACCTTCTACTCGGGCACTGGATCTCACTGCCTTCTGTTGGAACTGAGGAGGATGAAGATGATGCCATGGTTGTTTGAATCTGTAATAGCTCCGCGCGACGCTTAACTCCGCTTCAAACTCCACGAATTCTAAATTCATGAGGTAAACTTCAAAAAAGCTCATGAATTGTAAATTCGTGAGCTTTGAAAACATCAAAAAGCTCACGAATTCACAGTTCATGAGCTTTGAAAACTTCAAAAAGCTTACAATTCACAATTAATGAGCTTTGAAAACTTCAAAAAGCTTACAATTCGTGAGCTTTGAAACTTCAAAAAGCTCACGAATTCACAATTCATGAGCTTTGAAACTTCAAAAATTCAAAAAACAAAAATAAGTCCACGAATTCAGAATTCGTGGACTTTGAAATTTCTTGAAACTCCGCGCGGAGCTGAGCAACGCGCGGAATTAACCTCGTGTCAGACTGTGTCTGACACGAGTGCAATAAGCCTTCTCGTTTCTTTTTCTATCTATAACCAAAATTATTTTTTTGTTATTTCTTCAATATTGTTAATGTTATACACTAATAGGCTTTGTTTGCTAATTTTAGGTTTTGGGTTATAACACTTTTCAATAAACGATTCTATTAATTTTGACAAGTGTGCAATAAAATTAATTTTAACTTTTCTTCTCTTCTCACACCTTTCTTCATCTATTTATACGGAGTACCAATCTAAGTATTTCTCTTTCATTTTTCATTATTTTGATCAAATTTTTCCTTTTATTTTTTTTCTCTCAATTTTTTCCTCCTAATTTTTTCTTTGCCAATATTAAACAAAATTAATATTAATCTTCATAGTTAAATAATTTTTACTACACATCATTGACATATACATATAGTCGTATTAGATTTAACTTTTAAAGTTAATGTTGATTAGTTGTCTATTTATTAATAGCTACAGAATATAATTTTTATAGTTTAATATGAAAATTAATCTAAAATATAACTTATGTTTAATATGAAAATTAATCTATTATATAATTTAGCCGCTATCACTCACAATCCTGCTACGCCACTGGAGACCATAATGGAGAAGACGAGTGTGGCAGTTTCTCACCTCTTTCTACCTTCAGATGCATGCATATGATTTTAGGAACTTGGTGTGGTCTCAAGGCTTCGCGATGGATGATATTCTGATGATAGGACTCTTGCTGCCATAGCAGGTACTTCATCTGTAGCTATTTTTCATCAATTTTTTTCAAGTAGGTGTAACCAATTTATTCCTCCTCCATAGAAATAAATCCTACTGTAAATGATCTTAGCTTTGGCAGGTTTGTGATCCCTTTTCTTATTTAGTCATTACCTTTGCTTCGAATGGCATCCTAAATTTTTCTTCTTGTATTGGAATTACTCGAGGAAACAAAATATTTGTTGTAAAGTCTTACGTGTCAAAGGTTAATTGGATAAGGAACCGGGCTCTCTTCTATCTTTAACTGTTATTTTACCATGCGGTTTTTTGCATATAAAATATATTGTTTAGGATATTAAATATATTGCTTAGAGTTTGGAGTTTAAAGTTTTGGGTTTATGATTTTTTAATAGGGGATAGGGGATAGGATTTAAAAAAAAAGAAAATTGAATTTGTGTTTAGCTACACATTTGGATGTAGAAGATCAATCCGATTATTCAGGGAGTTCCGTTCAACAAGAAAATGAATGACAATAGAGGACTGTTGGACTCGGGTAAAAAGAGGCCAAGAAGTCCATTAAGAAAATGCCCAAATACAAGAGAAGTAGTATATATATGTGTGAGCAGTGCTCGAAGAAGAGGCAGATAGAAAAAAGAGGCAAAAGGGGGAGAGAGAGAGAGCTAAGAAGAGGCGGGTGAGAGCTGGGAAAACGGAGCTCAGAAAGGGGGCGCTCATTACGAATGAAGTAAGAAACACCTTCTTCTACCCTGTTTTAGTTCTGGAACCGAGTCATCTCGGCCTGGACTCGCCCGTTCCCTCCATTTCCGAGTTCGTCTCTCCTATCCTCACACCCTGCGTGATCGAGACGAGATCCGGTTGACTTAGAGCTCATGGCACTTGCGAGCCCACGGTCGTATGCCTCGCTCGGGCGATGACGGCACCTTAGAGGCAGTTCAGAGGCCATTTGACCTTTGCCGACCTCCGACAGAGTTTCGATCCTGCTCATGAGCTCGGCCCGGACTTCACAGTCATCCCCGCGAGATCGATCGTCCTTCTCCCGCCGCGGACTGAATCGGATCTAGCCTCCATGGATGCCCTTGCCTTATCTAGATGTAGAGGTCTACTCGCGAGGTAGATAACCTGATATCAAAGAGTTAGGTATCGGCCACGCCATGTTCATACATTATTCAACGGCACGCGAGGGGTAGTCTTGGTGTTAAGCGTGACTTCAAGGGCTCGCGTCCTCAACGTTACGATCAAAGTCGAATTCCGACTACGTATCACTCAACTCCATGATCCGTTTTGGTCTTCCTCGCGAGTTTTCGGCTTTATCATATACCAAGCGACCATCGTCGACTCCCGACTGTACTACGTACCGTCTCGCGAGCTCACTCGGCCCCCCGATCGGGGATAAAGGATTACTCCGTAAGTTTATAGCAAGACTAAGAGGAGTTAACCTTGCTCGCGAGCCTAGTCACATGTAAGAGACTATGTCTCTTACATGTGATCACGTCCCTTTAATGACCCATTCTAATCATGTTTATATATTGGGATAAGCTCCTCCCGCATGGTTTGATAAACAGTAAATAAGTATCTCCTTAATGCCATTCTCGTGTATTGGTTAGCTTATGCATGTGTTGATTAATAGTTATATCTGAAAGTAAAGAGTTTGAAATCCTCACGCGAGGTAAGACGTTCAAGTAATTATTCATCTATTATATCGTTTGTATGATTACTGACTTGAGCGTCGGAGTGCCTTCCCCGAGGAGCCTCCTCTCCGGGTTTGGCTTTTTGCAGGAACTTGGAAATATTTCCTTTGGAAACAAGAGTGCTTTAGAGGCTTGCGAGACTGAATGCAAGAGAGTCTAAAGAACTCGAGAGAAGAAAGAAAGATAAAGACTCAAGAATCTGGAGTGTTGCCGGTTTCCCTTCCGTTGGAACGAGGTTCCAACAAATCTGAGTTCCAACGCTGGCGCCGTTTATGGGAATTTACTCACACAACTAGCTTGACATCCGTCATGATAAGAAATTTACTATTCTCGCTCTATGGAAGACCAATCACAAGAGTAACAAAAAATGAAAGGCAAAGGGCCAGGTGAGTCCCGCTTGACTCGTACTTTGTTTTACGGAGAGTCCATTCATTTTAGTGTTACATGAATGTTATTGCTTGACTTGTGGGGCACACTTTGCTTTGCCTTGCGGATAGTCCTATATTGCACCTAGCACGATTTTTGCCTTGCTCACACTTTCTTGTATTTATTTAATTTGCTTACAATTAGCGGCATCGGGCTAGTCACCGAGCACGCGAAATATGTCATGACCTAGGTGAGATGTACACTCACCTAGGCCATGATGCCGTGACGCTGGAGCTCGAGAGACAAGTATTCTCGCTCAGGTCGCGATGCAGCTTCCAAGGTTGAGCTCAAAAACTCTCCTTGGTCGCGAAAGCGTAGACGGGTTTACGCCAATGAGCTCACCCGCCATGATTCCGCCTCACTAGGTTGGGCTAAAAAAACCTCCTAGGTCGCGAAGCAACTTCCAAGGTTGAGCTAAAAAACTCTCCTTGGTCGCGAAAGCGTGGACGGGTTTACGCCAACGAGCTCACCCGCCATGATTCCGCCTCACTAGGTTGGGATAAAAAACCCTCCTAGGTCGCGTTTCAGCTTCCAAGGTTGAGCTAAAAAACTCTCCTTGGTCGCGAAAGCATGGACGGGTTTACACCAACGAGCTCACCCGCCATGATTCCGCTTCACTAGGCCGGGCTCTAAGCCCTCCTGGGTCGTGAAGCCGCGACGCTGGAGCTCGAGAGGCAAGTATTCTCGCTCGGGTCGTGAGGTCCTTAAGATTCACATCATACTTCCACCTTGCGTGCCCTGCATCTTGAGTGACTTCACCATGCGTGCCTTGCACCTCTAGTCTATCTATATATAAAAGTTGATGGGTTTGAAGAAGTAAAAGCAATATGTACCTAATAAATGTTACTCCAATATTTTAAATTTTTATTCTAATACATATTATATTAAATGTTAATTTCATCATCAACTAAGAACGCACCATCTTTGTCTCTTTTCTCTACCACAATCTCCAAACTCATTTGCATCTCTATCCCGTTCATCAATTCCTTCGTTTCATTGCGACGCCCCCTCCTTGCCCCGATTAAAAAACAATCTGGATTAATTAGATAGTTTTATTTATATATTGACAACACCTAAGATTGATTCATATGCGCCAAAACATATAACACGCCAAACAACATTGGCCTGAGTAAAACATCAACATCATATAAATACTTTATGTTGCAGATTTCGGCTGTAAGCAACTGTTGCAATAGTTGTATTTGCATTTTACGAGTTTGTAGAATTGTATTATATCATCGTTCACTCATTTTGAATTTATGGCCTATTTAATGACTAGCCGCAACCGAAAAACCATAATTTCCCGCGCTTCGCGCGGGATTCCGGATCTAGTGATGAATTAATAATTAACCGAAACAACAATGCATTGCCCAATTTAATGAATTCCTATTGAATGTTGTGGATATAAGTTGTGATATATATACGGCGAAAAACCCCGCACCCACTTTTTTATAACTGGCACCCGCCTTGGGCGCAATCCGGATGCGTCCAAAATGTTTTTATCAAAACCCGGTTCAGTTTTGGGCGCATCCGGGATGCGTCCAACTTAAACCGGATTTTTTGAACTTTTGACGGCAAAAAAAAAAAAAAAAAAAAAAAAAAAAATCTTGGGCGCAGCCAGGATGCGCCCAAGAATGACCCGGTTCAAAAAACAAAAATTGGACGCACCCGAAATGCGCCCAAGACGGGTGCCAGTTATAAAAAAATGGATGCGGGGTTAAACGGCCTATATATAAAGCTTCTGATTTAAATGGTTCGTAACAAAAGACTTACTCACATGGGTTGTTACAAAAGAAGTTTAAGAGAAGTTTGAGAGTCATGGCAGTATGTAGGTCACATGAATATCTGAAAAGTAAGATGAATCACAATTCACTTATTTTTAAAGAAACACGAAAATCAAGAAATACCTTATTTTTAAGATATTCAAACTCATTGACTTTGTTTAGAATTGGCTCTAAATCGTATCTAGAAATTTTACAGTAGCGAGTGTTTCCAATCAGTCGTTTGATGGTATATAACATCAAGGAACTAACAGCTATATGCAAAGGATTTTAGAAGCGTACTTAAATAAGAAATGTTTCCTGAAGTAGCCATTGTGACAGTTTGTAATAACCACAATCTCGTTTTATACTATAGAAAAATCAATCAATCTCGTTTTGCCGGGTGATCCCAAAATCGGTATCCCGCACTACGGGTATGATATCTAAATTAATATTGATTTAATGATAAATTTTAGAAGATGGTTAGAAAGAAATTAGTGTCACAATTGTATAGCTTTGTGTTAATCAATAGTATATTAAGAAATGTCAATCTAAGGACATACTATCACGCGAGACAGTGGCGTAGAAGAAATGTCAATCTAACGACAAAATTTTTAAACATAAAGCTGGAATTTTCATTTACATACAACATTATTTATTCTAATGAAATAGTGTACTGACCTTCCAAGGTAGACTTATTTCTGTGAATACTATGCCCTATGGAAAAAACAATAATATGCGTCCAATGTGTCACAACCTGCTTCATTTCTTATATTCTCTCATGGTTATTGATTGAGAATTGTAACCAGTGCTCCACAAGTCCGCTTTCAAATTGCTAAAAATGTATAGTGCGCGCTTCCGATCACAACAATCGAATCAACTCTACTTTTCACCCGATGAATCATGTCAGCTTCTGATTACAGAAAATATGGACAACCTGCACCATGCATTTTGTAAAGATAAGGTAGTAAACACAACAAAGAAAAACAATATATTCGACTATTAATCTAAACCGAATTCCTGAAATGAAGTTCTCAAATTAATGACAAATTGAGTGAAAAGGAAAAAACAAAGGGGAAAATGGAGAACAATTGACCTAGATTCACATATAACCTGATCCACAAATCTGTCATTCTGCACAGAAAGCTCGAGCCCTATCATCTTTAAGATAGACACCACCATTGTGTGATTTACAATATTTTGAACACCACTTTGCAAGCCTAAAACAAAAGCAGCTCAAGATTCACAGTGCCCTCAGACTTTCTCCATATACATCTTTATTAGCCCAACAATGTGATGTACACAAAAACTAAGTAAGTTAAGGAATCAAATATGGAAGAAAAATCACCTTTCAAGCATGTTGGTTATAGATGTATTGATATATGCTACCCATATATGCAATCACGCTCATCCTACAAATAAAGAAATTAGATTCATAACAAAGACATTTAACCTTTTGGAAAATGTCACTCAACTATTATTCTTCTTTTGCCTTTTCCTCAACAAAAAAGTGTACTCAATCTTACAATATCGAACATTTACCACTGTTCTTCTTCTTATGTTTTTGTGGTTAAAGAACCACCTTAATCTCCCCACCAAATACTGCTTTTACATTTCGTTTCTGTTAGAAATATACACTAGGATCTCGTTCATACTGTCATTATTACATTCACACTATACTTTCCTTACTTCTCTTGTATATGTAACACTATATATATGCACTCAATACAATGGTCAACCCTATGAGATTTTACCTTCATACATGGTATCAGCCTAATTATTCTCTAAAGACCAAATCCCTCTCCTTTCCTCTCTCATACGCTCCTCCTTCAACGATCCTCTCCTTCACCCTTCTTTCGCTTCTTCACCATGCCAAGTGATGATACTACCAACAACACCAATGACACAACCACCACTTCATCCACTCCTTCTCATCCTAACCCAATTTCTCTTGCTCAACAACAAGCACTTCATGTTGCTAGCATCAAAACTCACATCCAAGATCCCCCTCGACTTCTCTAACTACACTCAATGGCGTACCCTTTTCCTCGTCACCCTCGGCAAGTTTGCGCTACTGTCCCATATTGACGGATCGACATCATCCTCCGGCCACGACGAGACATGGAAGTTGCTTGACTTCATTGTTGTCTCATGGATCTATGGATCCATCACCAAGGACATAATGGCCAACATTCGCAAACTTGATGCTACCGCTCAAGAGCTATGGATAGCAATCGAGAATATGTTTCTCGACAACAAGAAGACAAGGGCTATACACATGGAATCAGAGTTTCGTGGCCTTGTTCAAGGAAGTCTGACAATAACGGAGTATTGTCAAAAGCTCAAAACTCTCGCCGACAGCCTTGCGGATGTCGCTCAACCGATCTCAGATGAAACTCTTGTTTTACAAACAATTCGAGGTTTGAATGATGATTTTGCAACGATGGCTGCCATAATATCACTTCAGAAGCCCTTCCCGTCACTTCTTGAGACCCGAAGCATCCTCCTTCTTGAAGAGTCACGACGTGCACACACGGCTCCTCTATCCTCCGCCTTCACTGTCACCATGGACAACTCCGCAGCATCGTCGTCATCCATGAACAACCGCCCGCAAGGTCCAAGTCGCCCGCAGCAGCAGCCGCAACAGCACCACCACAACTCTAGTGGCTACTCCAGTCGTGGGCGGGGACGTGGCCGTGGCCGAAACAACTATGGTTACGGTCGTGGTGGATATGATGGACGTGGTTCTTTTCAACACCAACTCTTGCAACTTCTTGGTCAATATCAGTGGAATCCTCCTCAACAACAATGGAACTCAAATCAATGGGGAGGTGCTGGAATCCTTGGTTCACGTCCTCAACAACAAGCCTTATTCACTCAAACGGCTCCTTCTTGGGACCAACAGTCTCTTGTTCAAGCACTTCGAACCAAGGTAACCTCTCTCCCGTTTTTAATCCGGGTATTTATTCATCATCTAAAATTATTGTGGGCAATGGCCAAACTCTCCCAATCACAAATATTGGACATACAAAACTCCCCTGCAACCCTCCTCTACACCTCAAAAATGTCTTGGTTACACCCACTATCATAAAAAATCTCATTTCTGTTCGGAAATTCACCATTGACAATAATTGCTCTATTGAATTTGATCCCCTTTGTTTTTCTGTGAAGGATCTTCCAACCAGGAAAGAGATCCATCGGTGCAATAGTCGGGGCGACCTCTACCCTTTTCTACCTCAAAGTTATCAGTTGCGTCGTCCAATAGCTCTCACAATAAGTCTGTCTGCGTCTTCCTCCATTTGGCATCGACGTCTTGGCCACCCCGGGTTCAACGTCCTCAATAAAATCGAGTCTATTCCTTCTCAAAAAGATCATGTCGATCTATGTCATGCATGTCAACTAGGAAAACATGTTAGATTGCCATTTACTGCTTCCATTTCTCAAACTACTATTTCATTTGAAATAATACATTGTGATCTTTGGACATCTCCTATCTATAGTCAAACTGGGTTTAAATACTACCTTGTCATTGTGGATGATTTTTCTCATTACATTTGGACATTCCCTCTAAGAAACAAGTCTGAAACTTCCACAAAAATACAAGAATTCCATGCATATGCACGAACTCAGTTCAACCTTCCCATCAAAAATATACAATGTGACCATGGAAGAGAATTTGACAACTTCAACCTCCAAGCCTTTCTCCTCAAAAATGGCATTCAGTTTCGGTTCTCATGTCCTCATACATCTCCTCAAAATGAAAAAGCCGAACGCATGATCCGCACCATAAATAACTCGATCCGAACCCTTCTCTTTCAAGCCAACTTACCCTCTAAATTTTGGGTTGAGTCCCTCAACACAGCTACCTATCTCATAAATGCCCTCCCTACAAAAACGCAGAATTTTAGGACACCATTTGAGTCTCTATTTCGTACCTCTCCCTCCTATACTCATCTTCGGGTTTTCGGGTGTCTTTGTTTTCCAAACCTATCGTCTGTCATACCCCACAAATTAGCCCCAAGGTCCGCCCCATGTGTTTTTCTAGGATATGCACCTAATCACAAAGGATATCGTTGCCTTGACCTCTCCTCTAAGAAGGTCATTCTTTCTCGACAAGTTATATTCTTTGAAGATAATTTCCCTTTCAAAAATATTCCAAGTCAAACACAAGAGCAAGATCTCCTCAATTTTCTATCCTCTCACCAAAATCATGTGCAAGATCTCCCAAAATCAATCTTCACAAAATAATCCACCTCCTAATTCTCCTCCACAAAATATTCTCTCCCTCCCAGAAAATCACGTACACTCTCCCCATTCAAATCAATTGGGTCCCACCACTCAAATTCCTTCCCCATCTTCACTTAATTCCCCATCTTCCCCATCCCCTACAACCCAAACCCTAACCCTAACGGGAATTAATCAAACCGGGTCCCACCCTCCCACATCAGCCTCCAACTCCAACAATACCCAATCTCAACTGGATCCTCCAGTGACTCAATCAAATGCACACAATATGTGCACACAAGCAAAATCCGGTATTTCAAAACCAAAACAGATCTTCAACCTATCTACAACAATCTCTCCCGTACCCACAACATACAAATCAGCCCTTAAATGCCCACAATGGTTTAATGCTATGCAAGATGAATATAATGCTTTGATTAAAAATAGGACTTGGGAACTTGTTCCGAGACCATCAAGTGCTAACATTGTGACAGGAAAATGGCTTTTTCGCCACAAGTATGATGCTACGGGTTGATTGTCAAGGTACAAAGCGAGATGGGTTGCTCGAGGGTACTCTCAACAACAAGGTATTGATTTTGAGGAAACCTTTTCTCATGTTGTGAAGCCGGCTACGATCAGAACTGTTCTCTCCTTGGCCATCTCTCGTAATTGGCCGATTCACCAACTTGATGTAAAAAATGCATTCCTACATGGCAAACTTGATGAACTTATCTATTGCCAACAACCACCAGGCTTTGTTAGCTCTCAGTTTCCGGATCATGTGTGTAAACTCAACAAAGCTCTATATGGTTTGAAACAAGCTCCTCGGGCATGGTTCCAACGGTTTGCTTCTCATCTGATTCGTCTCGGTTTCATAAGCAGTAAGTCCGACCATAGCCTCTTTGTGTTCAAGTCTGCATGCCATCAAGCTCATCTTCTGGTCTACGTAGACGACATTATTCTTACGGCCTCTTCCACCTCTTTTCTCACAATCATCATCCATGCTCTAAGTAAAGAATTTGCAATGAGCGATCTTGGTCCACTACACTATTTTTTGGGCATCTCTGTTAACCGTACCGCATCTGGCCTTCATCTCAGTCAAGCAAAATATGCAAGGGACATCTTACAAAAAGCAGGCATGCTTCAATGCAAACCTAGTCGTACACCGGTCGAGTGCAATCCTAAGTTGAGCATGAACTCAGGCGCCCCTCTCTCAAATCCGACCGAGTACCGATCCATAGCAGGCGCACTACAGTACTTGACATTTACCAGGCCAGACATCAGTTATGCAGTACAACAATGTTGCCTACATATGCATGCTCCACGTGAGGGTCATTTTCTTGCCATGAAAAGGATCCTTAGATATATCCAAGGCACCATGAATCTCGGCCTTCATCTTACAGCCACCAAAACCAATCAGCTCACAGCCTATTCCGATGCTGATTGGACCGGTTGACCCGACTCTCGACGATCCACCTCAGGATTTTGCATGTTTCTTGGAGACAACTTGGTCTCTTGGTCATCCAAGCGACAACCGACCGTGTCCCGATCGAATGCAGAAGCCGAATACCGAGCCGTAGCAAATGCCGTTGCAGATTCATGTTGGTTATGAAGTCTCCTGCGTGAACTACATGCGCCTATCATCACAGCAACTGTCGTTTTCTGTGATAATGTGAGTGCCATCTATCTCTCATCCAATCTAGTCCAGCATCAACGGACCAAGCACATAGAGATAGACATTCATTTCGTTCGTGAAAAAGTTGCTCTAGGCACGGTACGAGTCCTCCATGTCCCGTCACAACATCAGTGTGCAGACATCTTCACCAAAGGGTTGCCATCTCCACTCTTCAATGAGTTCCGGTCCAGTCTCTGCGTTCGACAACCTACCGATTCGACTGCGGGGGGCTGTTAGAAATATACACTAGGATCTCGTTCATACTGTCATTATTACATTCACACTATACTTTCCTTACTTCTCTTGTATATGTAACACTATATATATGCACTCAATACAATGGTCAACCCTATGACTATGAGATTGTACCTTCATACAGTTTCCTCCAAAACTCAAAGAGAAGAATCTCTAAAGCACATGTGCACAACCAACGATTATTGTAGTGTTTGATGAATTAAAAGAAGGCGTGTATTACCTATTGTATTTTGAACTGCATTTAATGTTGTATGTTTGCATTGAAAAAATATGTGGTTGACTGCTTGTGGTGACATTTGAGAATGGTAGGGAAAATCAATCTTTCTAATAAAAAGTCATATCAAGCTTTGTGGAACACCACGTGCATAGTGTCTTAGCTTAGGAATCCATTGATAATGCAAAAACCTCAAAATCAACACACCCAAAGCAAGAAGAAAACAATCAACAATTAAAACGGACTTCAAAACTAAAGGGGGGAGATGTGTGGGAAAAAAAAAAGATCTGGCAAGAGAATGAACAAGGTGATAATTTGAATTTATTCACACAAACCATTTACTCACACACAAATACAGAGTTCACTGCTGAGTAAAAAAAGATGGATTGTTACTGTTATTTATCACATCCGCGGTTAAGATCTTACACTGCCTATGAAAAGGTTCTTAACTAAAACAGCAAAGAAACGAAATACCAATGATACTCAAGAAATCCAGACATGGACTCCGTTGATGAACTGGGAAGAAAGAAAGCAGGAGAGAAAGTAGATGATTCTATTATTCTTCGCCCTTCCACAAAGTTAGAAGATTATAAACTAAGATTGTCCTTTTAACAACTTACCGGCGTTTGCTCTCTGATCTTGTGAAAATAACACATGTTTACCTAATAGAACAATCCACAATACACATGGACTTTGAAAACTAAAAGTATTATGTAAGAAAAGCAAGGCCTAGCAAGAGATGAAAACTTAAAATAGAATTATTTGAGCAAGCCGTTTATACATTGTGAAAACAATCCTATATTGAGTTTCAGGCGCATTTCGTAGGGGTAAAAACTGAAACAATAAAGTTACAGCTCATTAAAGAAATAGCAAGAAACCAGTGTTTGCTATAGCACATTTTCAGTCATGAACTTACATGTTGCCTATGCTTAGCACCCTTAAAATAAAGAAGGGTGTGACGTGGCTGATCCTCTGAGAGAAGCAATCTAGGCAACATATGAGTGTAAGGCACGATCACATCCTTGATCAGTGAAACTTGTGTGTGATCAATCCTCTCTGAAGAGCTTCCATTAATAGAAGACTTGGCATCAAGCCTAAGCTAACCACCAAAATCAACCAAAAGGAGGATGGAAGGGGCAATCTCCTCCTTAATATGCCACATCGCAACCGGGTCTGCCAAATAATGCCCCAAGGTTTATCACAACTTGACAGAATCCACACACAGTGTAACACATAAGCTGCTACTCTGCAATTTGTATTTTTCTTCTATACATTTTTTTCAATCTATTTTACTGTACCATTAGACTTTTACACCAGTGAATGAAAAAGCTACTCCGCTCCCCAGCCAAGGCATCCTCTAGGTCTAGGCGATGAACTGCTGAGTCTGGTTACTGGTGGTTCATTAAATAGAGTAGTTTAGCCAATTGCTAAAATCGGTTAAAAGAAGGACGAAAAATCATATTTATACCGCCCCAGCAAAAGCCAGCTACTCCAGCAAAAGATACGCCTTTAGTTTTTAATGCAGAGATGACTAACTTTGCATCTTCACATCCTTTATCCTAAAATATTAATAAGAGAATCATAAATAAGCTCAAGAAAGAGCGAAAGATAAACGAAAGGTTGAGATGAACTAAACTTTCCATAAATTTCCTTCCACGCTTCCATATCAAATCCAGGATTGGTAAAGTTTACAGGATCACCATGCAGCAAATCAGAAACCATTGCAAGGAAACTTTCAACCTTATCCCCTAATAATAAAGCAAAATCAAGTATATCAACCTTGGAAAGGATTAAAAAGTATTCGGATTAAAGAGAGTTACAAAGGAAATTATGAAGTCTTTACAGTTGTAGAGAAGCAGCTGAGTGGAAATAGACTATGGAAAATGGCTTCTGTATCAATGGTTCAAACTCTTGAAATCGAAATTTCAAAATTATAACCTATTTTGCAGCTAGACACACTGAGTTTCTTAGCATAATGAAATGAAAAATATGTAAAACATATAGTGAAATCAAATGCTTGCTTATGTATCAGTCCAGAAGAGAGGTATTATGTCAGCAGTTCAGCAAAAGAAGAGTTTTCACCTTCACCACATATAGCACAAAATGATCTAGGTCAAAACATCTTAGCAGGAAATGAGCTCCAACAACCACCATCACTGGACGACCTTCACTATCTACTCCACCGCGATATCTCTATAAAGAAGCAGCACACATAAATTTTATCACAAGCTCCAAAACTTAGAACAAACAAAGCCAAGGATAGAGCACATCTCCGTTAATTTAATGGTGAGGTAGAAAGTATAAAAATATGGAAGCTGCAATGACAAGAGGATAGCGTAAGATGATGCTTACACATTTTTCATTTCTGCAATTTCAGACAGATTAGCTGAATTTGCTTTGGCAAGGTATCTAGAATGAAGAGAATATTCCTCTGCAGCAGTTAATGGGGCCCATCCAAAATCACCAAATACAAGCATTTTAGCGCAATTCTATCTGCTTTGAGCTTGTACAGACTTATCCCTTTGCTCTTTTCGCCTCTGATCTGGATCTTTAATCAAAGACATTAAAGCAGGGTCCAAATACAGTCAAGATAGGAAGATTTCCTGTTAAAAAATAGTCGTTCATCATAATCATGGATAAATTATCAATCATGGCAAGAGAAAAGGCTACACTTTCGAATCAATTAGAGATTCGATATTCAACTATTCTGTTTTGACACACTTTCAAATCAAAACAAAAATGAGATGAAATGCAAATGATAACATAGAGCGATTCGAAGTATTTATACTTGGGAAGGATTTGAAAATAAAAGGTTAAATCAATTAAGGGAATCAATCTCTTTGCATATTTGCAACAACAACAAACCATATATGTTACCTTTGTTGCAAAAACTCCAGTATGATATCAATCTTTCTGGGATTAATCAGAACCCTGGCATTATCTGATCCAAAGCTTCTATAAATGTAACCTGCACGATCAATCTAATTAATAAATTCCAAGTCTAAGGTAGAGAAAAAAGATACAAAGAGGAAATTTATGTCAATCTAATTAATATTTCTTAGTAGTACAAACTACTCTCTAAGATACAATGCTGTCAAAATAAGGGCTTTGCCTAACAAACTTGCAAACAACATACAGTTTCATATTCCAAAAGAAACAAAGAATAAATTCATACAAATTTTCAAGCAAGTGCAAATATTGGAGTAGATGCATTCATAACTACGGTTCTTTCCCTCTGAAAAATAGAAAACTCGGGATCCTTGATTTAGTAGACTTGAAAGTATCATTGATAGCAAGTTTTCAGCTTCTTGTATCATGAACTACAAGTAGTAGGTCATTTTTAGACCCCCCTTCCCAACTGGCCACTGAAAACAATATCTTTGCAGTGCCACTTGTACAGAATCTATTGGGATCTGAATAGAAGCTCTTGTTCTATGAAAAAATCAAAAAGCAAATGCAAATTAAAAAAGGGTCAAGTTGGCACCTCACTTCCAAGTGCAGTATAAACCCTTATCTTATAAAAGAGCCTCTAATTAATCTCTCAAGCTTTCAAAATCAATAATCACAAACTTGAAATAACCACCACAATTTAATTATATGAATTACCATCTACATTGTGCAAACTGGAACTATTTGTGTCCAATAAATCTTCCTCAATTAAACGCTAAGCTTCTACACTCCCCAACTAAACATTAATAAAATACCCTAGGGGATACACACGCGCCTCTTTCTTCCCAGATCTGAATCTCCTCCTTTCTTTCCTCCCTCTTTCTTCCCCATCTGAATCTCCTTCACTCCGCCGCCTTACTCTCCCCTCTGTCTTCGCAATTCCGACCTCCAAACGCACAGTCGAACAAGCTGCATCCCTCGGAATCCCTCTCGCCATCCTCGACGATTATCCGCGCCTCGATTTCGCAATCGACGGAGCAGACGAGGTCGATCCTAACCTAGATCTCGTCAAGGAACGCGGAGGTGCGCTTCTACGAGAGAAGATGGTGGAATCCGCTAGCGATAAGTTCATTGTGATCGTCGACGACACAAAGCTCATAACGAGACTCAGAGGAAGCGGATTGGCGATACCTGTGGAGGTTGTGCAGTTATGTTGGAAGTATAATTTGGGGAGATTTTCAAGGAGTTAGGTTGTGATGCGAAGTTGAGATTGGAGTCGGATGGGAAACCTTATGTTACTGAGTACTCGAATTACATTGTGGAATTGTATTTCAAGACTCCGATTAGTGATGCGGAGGGAGCTGGTAAGGCGATTTCGTCGTTGGAAGGAGTTGTGGATCATGGATTGTTTCTTGGTATGGCCAGTGAGGTGATCATTGCTGGTAAAGATGGGATTTCTGTCAAGAGCAAGTGATTTTTTGCTGGAGAAAACTGGTACTGTATAATTTATGCTCTTGCAGATTTAATTTTTCATGCATTGTAACTTTGTGTACACTAGAAGGATTGGTTGTAATATCATTTGATACCATATTTCAGTCCACTGTCACATTTGCAAATGAGATTTGTCAATGGAATAAGGTTGAAGAAAATATAGACTCATAACTGAGGAATTTCATTTTGAGTTTTGTGCAACAAGCTTCTGAATTTTAGTTCTTTTTTTGTTCTGTGATGTTTGATTAGTTGTTATGTGATTCTTGAAGGTAGCTCCCAGCCTGCGCTCTCAACCACCATTCTCTCCTTCTCCATCTCTCCTGATTGCAGTATAGATACAGTGAAACAAATGTGTGTAAAATTTGACAGTGTTGACAAGGATTATGCAGGGACAATGCAGTTTGTTTTAGTGTGTAAAAAAAATTAATGTGTTGACAATTATTTTTTTGACAATGTAATTTAGTGGTGTTGACAAGTTTTGTAAAGTGTTGACAAAGTTGACAATTTTGTAATACTACTCGTGTTGTATATTGTTGACCGTTTATTAGTCGTCTAAACAATTTATTTAGTTGGGCTGACAATTTATTTAGTCGTGTTGACAACTTATTATTCTTGTTGACAACTCTGTTAAAAAATTTGTTGACAACACTGTTAAATTTTTTGTTGACAAATCTGTTAAATTTTTTGTTGACAGCTCTGTTATATTTTTCACGTCAACAAAGGGTTATTATTGGTGTTGACAACTTATTATTCTTGTTGACAGCTTTGTTAAAAAATTTGTTGACAGCTTTGTTAAAAATTTTGTTGACAGCTCTGTTATAATTGTCACGTTAACAAAGGAGTATTTCCATATAACTTAAAAAAGTGATGAAAAACTTAAAAAACATTATCAAATACCTCAAAACTGGTGCAAACTGCCTGATTTTTGTGATCAGAGTGTTCAATTATAAGAGTAGTGAAGGAGATGCCGACACTAACCTTCCCTGCTTCAAGCCCATTATACGCAAACATTAACAGGCCCAACAAAAACGTTTTGGGAAGACGTGGAATAAAACCGGCCCAACAAAAATAGCTGAAAATATATAGATAGAATAAAAAAAAAAAGATAGATAGATAGATAACATAAGAGAAGACAAGGTTTAGCGTATCAGAAAACACATCTGAGAAGACTTTCCCTTGTTTTCCCAGAAACAGAGAAACAGAGAAAGAGAAAAAATCGAAGGTTGCAATGGAATCCGGGCGAAACAAAGTTGATTGGACGGCTCTTCCTTCGGAACTGCTTGCAATCATCTCCGGCGGGCTGTGCGACTGTATGGAAATCGTCCGATTCCGGTCGGTCTGCAAACCGTGGCGTATCTCGACCCCTCTCCGGACGAAGAATAAACTGTCGCCGTTGTTCCCTCTGAAATTTCCCGTATGGGACAAAATCAACCCCCGTTTTTACGATCTGGTGATTAGCGCCACCGCCCATTACCTTGTCCGTCCAAAATCCGATCCTTCCAAGGCTTGGATGGTGTCCGTACACGAAGCAGCTGCCGGCAGCCTCATCCTACGCGACTACTCGACCTACAAGGAGTTAAATGCCAGATCCAACCCCGATTTGGAAGTCGACACAATTGCAGCAACTCAAACCCTAGTTGCCAGATCCTATGCTCAATACGGACGCTGTCCGGATTGCAATAGCGTCTCTAGTAAATTTAAAGTGATTTTCGTACGCGAATCACGAGAATTGGTTGGCTTATGCTTGTATCCAGAGACCAATGTCTTTGCCTATAGGCTTGACTGGCGCAGCGGTACAGGCCGGGCTGTTGAGTTGGCTGGCAGTCTAGGCCCCCATCGTCGCGTGATTCACGACTTTGTGGCCTTCAAAGGATGGATCTTTGCTGTTGATAAAGCAGGCTTAGTCTACCGTCTTGACCATGAAAAATTGGAGTTGATTCAAGTAACACGGAGGCCTGTAAGGGGAGGAGATATCATAGGCCGCCAATGGGTCAACTTCCTGGTGTCCGATGGTGAATTATATTTGGTGTGGATATCCTACGAGCATCCGTCTCCCTGTCAAGTTTATAAGCTAGTTGTGGTCACTGATGACACAAAATGCAGTGAGATATTGGTTGAGCAAGTTGAGGATTTGGGGGATAGGGTCTTCTTCCTCACCCACAATTGCTGTTTTTCAGTGTCCGCTCGTCTTCTTCCCCGTCCTTGGAAAGGAAACGCAGTTTCCATCTCTTGTACTGTAGCTTACATGTGTAGATGTAATGTCACGGTAGATTACAAGAAGCCAGATTATGTATTCCACCTTCAAGACCAGACCTTCACCAGGATTTCGTCTTCCAACGATGGCCATATAGACTTGTTTTCTCCCCCTGCTTCCTTCGTGCATCATCTTGATTTCATTAAACCCGCCTTGTAGGATTAATTCATTTCTGTTAGGCTTTTTTATTAATGTTAATCATTATTGATTTCATGTAAACCCTGCATTTTGAATGAACCCTGCATTTTTAATTTAAGGTTTATGTGCTTCTTTTGCATTATTGATTTCATGTAACAACTAACAACCCTGCATTTTGAATTTCAGGCCTACAGTACAAATAAATCCTTTTTATTAATTCTCTCTTCAAAAATACTCGTTCGGAGGGGTTCCGAACGAGTGTCGAACCGGTTCATAAATTACGAACCGGTCTCGTTCGGAACCCCATTCCGAACGAGAAATTTTTTTTAAAAAAAATTAAATTCAGGGATTCTTGTTCGGAACACCGTTCCGAACGAGATGGTGTTGCCGGGTGTAAAAAAGGTGATGCCCGGTTGTCTTGCATTGTTAATTTTAACACATCAAAGGTTTATTTCATATAAAAATTGATTTATAAAATTTAAATATATCAATCTTATGTGGACAAAACTAAATAATAACCCATGATATTACTTTAACTTATAATCCAAAAACTAATTATATTCATGTCATTTTTCGTCATTTTGCATCCCAATATCACTTACATCAACTCAATTCAACTCGTTTTACCGAACACGCCATATCGAACTTCAGCTCCTAAAATCTCAACTTCCGCTACCTTTAACTTCAGCTCATTTCAGCTACGTTCAACTTCACCTTACTTCCACTTCAACACTACTTCAACTCATGTCAATCCGAACGGACCCTAGGAGTGACAATGTGTCAGCAGCTTGATTCACAAAAACTCTTCCTTTCAAAAATTGTTATATAAATTAGAGGTTTTTGCGTTAAACCACCCCTTATTTGACCGAATTTGCACGGAACCACCCCTTATTTCACTTTTTGCAAAGAACCACCCTTTAATGTTATTCTGTTAACATGGAACCACCCATCCCTCACATTCGTTAAACAATCCGCTAGTTTTATTGAAATTACTGACTTACCCTCACTTACTTCTAATTTCAGAGGGCAATTATGTAATTTAGCAATGGATGAGATTTTTTATCAATATCTCACTGACTTACCCTCACTTACTTCTAATTGCTATAGGAGTATAGGGATTAAGTACTAAGTTTCTAATATATTACAATTATATGGTCATGAAACTAAATTATGGTTTCTCTATCCTATTATTTTACTAATAGATCTATCTGTGTCTTTTTTTGGAAGGTGTGTGTTCTTTATATTCTTAGGGTTGGTGTGACAGATCAGTGACAGAGCCTACTCAGCGTTGCTTCTTAGTTGTTCTAGCGAAGCGGGTTTTGCTATTCTTGCCTTCTTAGATTATTTGTTGACATGAAGTGCGGAATTTCTGCTTGAAACCTTTTATAGGATCCTATTGTGGATCATAGAGAGGAGAAACTTACTCCATCTCTATGGACCTTTCTTCCCAAAGGTACATTTTACTGGTTTATTCAGTTCAATCTTAATTTATAGAGGTTTTTGTGTCAAACCACCATTTATTTGACCGAATTTGCACGGAATCACCCCTTATTTCACTTTTTTGCAAGAAACCACCCTTTAAGGCTATCCTGTTAACATGAAACCACCCATCCCTTAGCTCCGTTAATAAATCCGTTAGTTTTTGTGAAATTACTCACTTACCCCCACTTCTAATTTTAGAGGACAACTATGTAATTTAACAACATATGAGATTTTAGTCAATAACTCACGAGATATTCAATCATGATATTCAATCTCATCAATTTGAATTTTATTCTTTAAAAGTTAACCTAAATTGAATCCAACCCCCTCCCTGCAATCAATAACATCGCTTATCCCTTCGCCGCACTACCACGCCGTCCACCGATAGTCGTCCACCAATAACCTGTTTTTGATACTCCATCTTTTGCGACGCTGCTTCTTTTTTGCCGATCTGGGGAGGAGTCCGGATCTAAGTGAATTTTAATTTATTTTGGGGGTGGAGATGAACCCTAATCTGAGAACTAGAGCGGAATGATCGAGTTGAGATTAATTTGGGATAATGATCCGTAATCTAAGCAAAATCTAAGCGAAATACCCAAATTCATCTCAACTTTGGCTAAATCCCCACTTTGGCTTTTTCGCTTAGATTTTGCTTAGATTACGGATCGTTATCCCAAATTCATCTCAACTCGATCATTCCGCCCTAGTTCCCATATTAGGGTTCATCTCCACCCCCAAAATAAATTAAAATTCACTTAGATCCTTTGTCACCTTATCTATTCGTCTTATGCATGGTTATCAAAATCTAGATTCAAATCTACGATTTTAACGATTTTACGATTCACATTGAGGTGAGCGATCCACGATTCTATGTAGAATATATTTACAGTAGAATCTTAATTTATCGAAATAGAATCAGTAGAATTTTGCATACGATTTTTATTTTGCATACGATTCTACGATTTTACGATTCCACACAAATGACTATTATATCCTTGTCTGGAGGTATTTATTGTTAATAGTTAATTATCATTATAATTTATCTTAATAATATTAGTAGTTACCTTGTATACAATATTTATAATATTCTAAAACGTAGTTTATAACGAAAATAGTACTAAGTTGTAAATATATACACTTTTTTCCTATAACGTAGAACTTACGATTCTACGATCCGATTCTAGAGGGCCCATGCGATCCGATCCTAGAATCTCGATTTTAAATTACATAGTTTTCCTCTAAACTTAGAAGTGGGGGTAAGTGAGTAATTTCACAAAAACTAACGGATTTATGAACAGAGCTAAGGGATGGGTGGTTTCATGTTAACAAGATAGCCTTAAAGGGTGGTTTCTTGCAAAAAAGTGAAATAAAGGGTGGTTCCGTGCAAATTCGGTCAAATAAAGAGTGGTTTGACACAAAAACCTCTATAAATTAAGATTGAACTGAATAAACCATTAAAATGTACCTTTAGGAAGAAAGGTCCATAGAGATGGATCGTAAGTTTCTCCTCTCTATGGTCCACAATAGGATCCTATAAAAGGTTTCAAGCAGAAATTCCGCACTTCATGTCAACAAATAATCTAAGAAGGCAAGAATAGCAAAACCTGCTTCGCTAGAACAACTAAGAAGCAACGATGAGTAGGCTCTGTCATCTGATCTGTCACACCAACCCTAAGAATATAAAGAACACACACCTTCCAAAAAAAACACACAGATAGATATATTAGTAAAATAATAGCATAGAGAAACCATAATATAGTTCCATGACCATATGATTTTAATCTATTAGAAACATAGTACTTATTCCCTATAGAACATGAAACATTTCAGGAAAGAAGTCTTCTATGTTGCTTCACCAAAAAATGATCAGATGGAAAATTAATTAACATGAAGGCATAAATGTCTAAGCAGAGTACTCATACATACATTGTCAACTGATGCATTTTTTTACATTGTAGTGGTTATACAAAGAACTCCAGTAAAAACTTGATTTGTGCAGTACATTCGGTCAGCAGTTCAGCAAAAGAAGAGTTTTCACCTTCACCACATATAGCACAAAACGATCTAGATCAAGACATCTTAGCAGGAAATGAGCTCCAACAACCACCATCACTGGACGACCTTCACTATCTACTCCACCGCGATATCTCTATAAAGAAGCAGCACACATAAATTTTATCACAAGCTCCAAAACATAGAATAGACAAACCCAAGGATAGAGCACATCTGTGTTAATTTAATGGTGAGGTAAAGAGTATAAAAATATGGAAACAAATTTACAGCAAGCATGAGCATCCAAGATCACCAGCTGCAGTGACAAGCGGATAGCTTAAGATGATGCTTACACAATTTTCATTTATGCAATTTCAGACAGATTAGCTGAATTTGCTTTGGCAAGGTATCTAGAATGAAGGGAATATTCCTCTGCAGCAGTTAATGGGGCCCATCCAAGATCACCAAATACAAGAATTTTAGCGCAATTCTATCTGATTTGAGCTTGTACAGACTTACCCCTTTGCTCTTTTCGCCTCTGATTTGGATCTTTAATCAAACACATTAAAGCAGGGTCCAAATACAGTCAAGATAGGAAGAGTTCCTGTTAAAAAAATAGTCGTTCAACATAATCATGGATAAATTATCAATCATGGGCAAGAGAAAAGGCTACACTTTCGAATCAATTAGAGATTCGATATTCAACTATTTTGTTTTGACACACTTTCGAATCAAAACAAAAATGAGATGAAATGCAAATGATAACATAGAGCGATTCGAAGTATTTATACTCCAGAAGAATTTGAAAATAAAAGCTTAAATAAATTAAGGGAATCAATCTCTTTGCATATTTGCAACAACAACAAACCATGTTACCTTTGTTGCAAAAACTCCAGTATGATAATCAGTCTTTCTGGGATTAATAAGAACCCTGGCACCTCACTTTCAAGTGCAGTATAAACCCTTATCTTATAAAAGAGCCTCTAATTAATCTCTCAAGCTTTTAAAATCAATAATCACAAACTTGGGATAACCACCAAAATTTAATTATATGAATTACCATCTACATTGTTCAAACTGACTGATTGTTGTGATCAGAGTGTTCAATTAATTATATGGAGCCTGCTTCAAGCCCATCATAGCGAACATTAACAGGCCCAACAAAAACGTTTTGGGAAGACGTGGAATAAAACCGGCCCAACAAAAATAGCTCAAAATATAGAAATATTTGTGCCCAATGCCCTATTGGGCACTATATTCTCAATAAATGCACCACTAAACTAAGTCTTTAATTTCTACCCCTACCCTCACCACCCCAATTTCACGCGCTCCACTTTCCCGATCATTTTTCAAATCACGCGCACTTTCATTCTCTCCTTCCTCTCCCCCTCATTTTCACTCCCAAAATCAAAAACTGAAACCGTTCAACTTTCTCCTCCTTCCTCTTCTGATGCTTTGCTCGATTCCACAGTCGATTCCGTCTTCGTTTTCGTCTTCGCTCAGATTTCGCCTGCTCAAGTTGTGATCAGTACATTTTCATTTTCCAGAATTTGCGGCTCTTTCTCATATAAAATCAGGTATTTAGCCCTCTTGTTTTCCTATTTGTTGTTTCGGTTGTTTATTTTGGAAGATTTCTGTGATTGCGTCTTTGTTCCTTTGTTTCAAGTCAAAATCGAGTTCGTGTATGTTCGAAACCTAGATTTTGAAGGTTGTTTTTATTTGCATGCGTCTTTATCTGTTTGATTTTTAGGTTTTTAAGTTTTTCGACAGATTCAGAGCATCTGGACTGTTCAAATGTGTGTTGAACATGTCATGTTGTGTTTTATTATGAATTTTTCACTTTATTTGTTGATTCTTCACTGTATTTTAGCTTCTGTTGTTGAATTTTTCATGGTTGACAACTTGTTGTGTCTGTATATGTAATTGTTGAGTGCTTGTTTATGTCTATGTTTTTGAATATGGGATGCTGACAGGTTTTTGTGGCTGGAGATTCTATTTGTTTGGCATTTTCCATGTTTATGTTGTGTAATATGTCATGCTGACAGCTGATTTTGTCTTGAGATCATATTTGTTGTCAGCTTGTTAATGTTGACATCTTCAATATGGCGTGCTGGCAACTTTATGTGTCTCTAGAGCTTATTGTTGACAACTTCTTCATATTTACATCTTTTGAATATGAATGCTGACAGGTTTTGGTCTTTGACATCTTATTCTTGTTGTCGTCTTTGTTCATGTTTACATCTTTTTCATATATTACATTTTTGAATATGGATGCCTTAAGCTTTTTGTGTTTGACATCTTATTCATGTTGACAGTTTATTCATGTTGACAGTTTATTCATGTTGACATCTTATTTTTTGTTGACAACTTGTTTAGATTTCCAACATTTTTTTTTATGGGTGACACCTTGCTCTGCTTTTATATCTTTTTGTGATAATTTTTTGACACTCTGTATTTGGTTTTTGTTGACAGGTGTCATGGATGTTTCTAAGCTTCAGTTTTTGGCTTCCCAAGATTTATTTGTAGCTCCTAAGGTTACAACATACCACAGATTTGCTGTGATTGATCAGATCGAGGGTCAGTTAGACGAAGTCAGTAATTTGTTGTTTGCTACTGGTGTATTCAAAGCTATTTTAAGCATGACATCGCAGCTCAACTACTCGCACGTCATAGTTCACTATGCTTTAATGCGTGCAGTTAAGACACAGAAAAAGTACGAGATGTGGTTTAACATGCAAGGCAATGTGCTGTCCTTTTCACTTCAAGACTTTGCTGCGATCACGGGTTTGAAGTGCACTGATTTCGAAGGTCATGTCATCCCAGATCAAGTCTTTGAGTGTACTCAGGGAACCAAAAACAAGATCACTCTTGATGACATAATTGCAGAGTTTGCTATCTCGTCAGGGGAGCGGAAGATGGTTCTAGCACACCTTATTATTGTTGAAGGTGTGCTGATGCCTCAGAGGAAAGGCTCTGCTGTTAGATTAAAATTTCTAAAGCTTGCTAGCAATTATCAAGCTTTTTTGAACTATCCCTGGGGTAGGGAAGTATACTTAGAGACTCTCCGGGCTTTTCAAGATGCTCCAGCCCATGCAAAACGAACAGGAGGTGGTTCTTCTAATGATAGAGTTTGGTATACTCTTCATGGCTATCCTCTTGCTTTTTAGGTATTTAGTTTTTCATTTCTCTTTTTCAGTTAGTTGCTCAAATACATTTTCATATTCTCCTTTTTAATCCTTAATTTTTTTTTGTAGGTTTGGGTGCTTGAACATTTTCATCAGTTTCGCGAGTTTGTTGGAGCTGCTACTGCCTGTCTTAAGACCATTCCATATGGCGAACGCTGGTTCTCATTGGATAATAACAAACTCGCTTGGTATCATTCTGTGTCAGATCATTTCGATGCTCATCCTTTGGTATTATTCTTTATCTTATTATACATTTATATTTTTCTTGTCTGTTTTATTTTTGTATTTAACTCTTTTTGTTGACAGCACATTGTTATAACTTTTTTGCTGTTTTTTCATTATTTTAGTTGTGCAGACCGTCTCCATATGAGGAACACTCTACATTTTGTCACCTTAATTTTCTCGACGAGGTTGAAGATCCTTTGTTTGATGCATTCGCTGAACAAGTTCTTGTCACTGCTCGTCAGAATTCAGAGCAAGCTGTTTCTAACACTGTTATATCTGAGCGACCGGCTAAGACTGCCAAGAAGGTTGCCACGAAGCCAGTGAAACCTGCTCCCAAAAGGAATGCCAGGAAGCCAGTTTAGAAAGTTTCAATTGTTGTCAACAAAGTAAAGGAACCTGTTCAGAAAGTGGTGAAGGTTGTCACCAAAGAAAAGGAACCAGTTCAGAAAGTTGCTAAGGTTGTCAAGGTTTTCAACAAAGAAAAGGAAGATGTCAACAAGGATAAGGAACCTGTTAACCAAGAGAAGGAAGTTGTAAGCACTTCAGTTCAAAATGTTGCAGAGATGGGCAAAGGTGATTGTAAAGACAAGCAAGTTGTCAACAATCTAATTTCTAATTTGTCAAAGGTTGCAAAAGCTGTTTCTAAGAGAAATCAACCTGTCAGCACTCCAGGTATGATATGTTTTGCATTTTTATACACTGTTGACAACTTCTTCTTTTTTCCTATTTCGCCATGTTTTGTTTTGTTGACATTTGTTTTTTCTGTTCTTGACAGTTCTCTATACTTTGTTTTCAGATTCCCCTCTAGTTGTCAGAACTTATAAACGTAGGCTCTCCTTACAAGATCGAAAAGTCTTAGTTTTTGAACAAACTCCAAGGAAATCACCAAGACTAAGCAAATCAGAGAGCAATCAGCACGACAAGCACAAGGTTTTTGTTGGTGCTCTTTCTGCCCCTGCATATAATTCTCGTAAAAGACCATCAAAGTCTCCAGAGAAGGTTGGAGATGTAAAAGATTCTGCTGGTGTTTCTGCTGTCGCTTCAAAAAAATATCCCAGTAGAGCAACAAGATCAGCTTGTAAGGTTGAAGATGATCAACATTCTGCTAATCTCGACGTTGTAAATAAGAAGAGGAAGTCTCCTCCTTCTCCCTGTCCCAAAGTGATATTTAAACTTAGTGGTTCTGAGCCAGAACTTAAGAAGGCAAAGCAGGACTCTGTGCGGGACGTTGTTGTGTACGAATCTGTCCAAGTTCATGTTGACAACATTCTCAGAAAGCTATGGTCTGACATCCCAGAGCTAGCCGCCCAAGATGCTGCACCTATTGTTCAGTTCCCTTCCTCATCTGAGAGTGGTAAACAATCTTCAGTTAAGCAACAATCTTCTTCCATTCATGTCCCCATGGAAACAAATGCAGCTGGCCCTGCATTTGATTCTACTGACAGTGAGAGGACAGCGTCTGTTCGTCCCTCAGTTGACATAGTAGGAAATGTTGCTGCAGCTTGGGGTGGACAGTTTGATGTGTTGAGCCGAAAAATTGAATTTTTGTGCGATGCCATGTCTGAAGTTCAATCTTCCACCAAAGAACATGGCCTGTCGTTAGTTGATGTCGCAAAGAAGCTGCACGATCTATCTAGTTTGATGCAGAGCAACGTCAAGGCTTCGTTCCAAGATAAGAGCACACAATATGAATCTGAAGATTTTGTAGATGTCAGCACACATGAAAATGTTGACAGCTTTGTGACTTCTTCAGAAATTGATGGAACTAAATGTTCTGAGAAGGTAGAAAAAACTCCAGAAAGGGAAGGGGACCTGGGTGAAGCTGGAGGTGATGAAATTCCATCAATAGCTGATGCTGGTGGAAGTGGTGTAGAGGGCAAAGAAGACATTGCTGACACTCCTCCAAATGCCAAGGATGTTGACAACATTCAAGTTGACAACATCAAAGTTGGCAACATCCAAGAAGACATTGTTGACACTCCTCCAAAAGGCAAGGATGTTGACAGCAGAGCATTGGGTCAACATGTTGACAGCAAAGCATTTGCTCCAGGTGTTGACAGCGAAGTCTTGGGTCCAGATGTTGACAGCTTGACAGTGGGTAAAGATTATGACAGCCTGAAAGTTGTTCAAGATGCTGACAAAATTACACTTGTGCCAGAAGTTGACAGCTTCCAAGATCCACAAGGTATTGACAATGCTGATGTTGGTGGTTCCAGTCAATTTCTCGATGACAGCGGGTGTATTGATCAATATCTTTGCAGCAACCCAGATTTTTTAGAGAAGGACTGTGTTCTCATATCTTCTGGAATCAGTCTCACTCAAGATAGCTTGGATACTCTTCCTGCTTCACAGAACTTCATTGACTCAGAGGAGCAAGTGAATAAGTATCCTAAGAAAGCTCTTGATGTTGGAACACAAGTGAGGAAGTCTTCCAGGCTCACAACTCCAAGTGCTCTTGTTCAAAGCCCTTTCACTGAGGAGAAGAAGAAGAAGATTTCAATGCCTAGTTGTCCACCATACTCATTCTATGGAGATGATGATCGCAGAAAGTTCTTCGAATGGTTTTATTGGACGTATGTTTTATATTTATAATTTAAATTATTTTCTTTTATTTATGAATATATGTGTTTACTAATTTTGTGTTTTTGTTGCAGTGGTAAGAAAGAGGTTATTAAGCGCAAGGAACATGATTTTAATTTCACCAAGGACTTTTTTAACAATTTATTGTTGAAAAGCACAAAATCTATTGGGCAAGCCAAGTGGTTAAATGATTGTGTAAGTTAATTACTTTTTACATGTCCTGACAACATTTTTAAAAGTTTTTGATATTTTGCTGTCTTGTCAACGCATGCTTCATATTTTTGTTGTCAGTGAGGCTTTTATTATTTCTTCTACTGTCAGTTTGAATTTTTTTTATTTATATTGTGTTGTTATTGTTCAGTTTTATTTTATTTTTTATTTCTCTTTTAACCTTACTCTTTTTTCTCTTGTTTTGTAGCATATCTCTGAGGCTTTATTTTTCTTCCGGAAGCATATCAATGAAAACAGTGAGAAATTCAAGGATGTTGCAATCATGGATTGGATCTGGTACTGTCATTTCAATGCGGATAAGGAAGCTCTTATTGCGAAAGATGATGAAACAGAGCTTCTGTTTTTCCAGAAGTACTTTATAGGAATGTACCCAAAACATGAGGGCAGGTGCTGGTCCGAATCTGTGACTAGGGTGTATACTCCTTTCAACTTTCAAAATGAGCATTGGGTTGCCCTGGAAATTGACTTAGCAAACTGGCATGTCACTGTGTATGATTCCAGCATTCAAATCAGCAATGATGCTTATTGTTGGAGTAAAATTAGTAGTTTATGCTGTATGCTTCCTGTTGTTATGAAGAAGTCCAACTTGTTTGGCCATATTAATTCTTTGGACAAGGATTTCTCATGGTCAAGGCGCAAAGATGTTCCTCAGGATGGGATGATGTAAGTATCTTGTCAACATTAGATTTTTTCTTTCTTTATATTCCTCTGATTTCCTGATTTCTCTCTTTTTGTTCTGGGGTGATTTTCAGTGGCAATTGTGGTTTATACTGCATTAAGTTCATTGAGCATTTGGCCATTGGCACCAGCTGGGATGATCTGGATGACGAACACATGAGGGCTCATCGGGAGAAGATGATTATTGACCTGTTTAACGAGAAATGGGAGTTCAAGGCATTGCCACTTGAGAAGGACAGACCTAAAGCTTGAATTACAATGTTAATGTTCTGATGTAATGTGTGTGGTTTGGATTGTTGCTATGTCTGTTTGATAGTGTTTTTAGTTCAGACTTTAATGGCTTTTGTTGTCAACCTTTGTACCTTTTCGATTTTCAGATTTGTAAAACAGTTTATATTCCACTTTTCAGTAAGACAGGTTTTGTTTACCCCAACAGTTTGTGCTTAAGTCAGTTATTGCTTATGGTTATTTTTATTTTTTTTATATGTCAACAGTTTTACTCAGGTGCAACAAAGCACTCAGCGCGTAGCGCGTGTAAGTTTATTATTCTTACGAGGCGCGCGTAGCGCGCTTCGTTAACACACCTTACTGCTAAATAACCTGTCACCATTCTAAATCTTTGATATATAACCTGTCAACTTTTTTTGTCGTCACATTATGTCAACATTTTTCACCTTTTGTAATAAACTTTTCATTGTCACAATCGAATCTGTTAATATTTTTCACCTGTTCCCATTTTTTGTGTGCATGTCAACACATTTCGTATCTTTACAATATGGCAAGCTGTCATCAAATCTGGAAACACAATGTTGTCAACACTATTTATCAGAATATCTCAATGTTGTCAACATTTATTTATCACATTAGCAGAATATCTATAAACACAATATGGCAAGCTGTCATCAAATCTGCAAACACAATATGGCAAGCTATCATCAAATCTGCAAACACAATCTTGTCAACATCTCAACAGTCTCAGAATAAGTATTTTTGACATTTATCTCAAAATCTACAAAACATAATGGCAAGCTGTCATCAAATCTGCAAACTTATTTTACAGTATGAATATCAATGTTGACAGGATATAAAACTATTATCCCTTTTTCAATTAAAGAAAAAAATTGAAAATTAAAATCCTAAAATGTTGTCCACACTGATAACTCTGTCCCGATCTTGTCAGCAAAGTTTTTTTGGCAAGAAGTCTTGTTGTGTCCCATATTACCACAGAGGCTGCATCTTCCTGGCTTTCTTGTTCCTTTTCTCTTCTTGCTTCTGTTTGGGAACTCACCTTCAGATGGGTATCTTTTCTTCTTTCTCCTCCCTTTATCTGTCTGCACAATTGGTGGCATGCAGATTGTATCTGTTACATCTTTCGGTACACTCTTCTCCGTTTCTCTTGGCACCGGGTAGATCGTTTCTCTATATGCAGCTGTCCAAGCTTCAGTTTTGTAATAGTCGCTCACAAAATCTGTCACAGTTGCTTTTGCTTTCTGTATTGCAGCTATAGCATGCACACACGGGATGTGGTCCACATCAAATACTTTGCAAGTGCATTTCCTTTCTAACAAATTGACCACCCCGTAGAAATCTCCACCAAGAATATGATATTGTGCTTGATTTAACTTTCTCACCTCATACGCCTTTGACATTTGGTACCTAGACTCCAATATTTGCCCTATATTTGGTGTCACCTTACTATTATTTTTTTCAGCCTCTAAGCGCCTATCATTAAACCACCTTGACAACACATCTCTCAGAAACTCTAGTAGAGCGACAACTTGGAAAGACCTGTCAACATCAAATTTTCAACTGTGTCAACAACTTTAATATATCTTTGACAATTCATAGACGGTAGAATTGGTTCCAGCATTACTGATTTTTCAACAGTGTCAACATCATTTTTCAACAATGCCAAATCTATAATATTTATCATACCTTGCTTCCAGTATTACTGAATTTATTGTCTCTGAGTTGTTTGTTGTCATTATGTTGTATCTATTGCCTTTGGAATGTGCTCTTGCCCATTTTTTTAATCCTACTGCTTCTAAGTATTCTCCCATCTCCTTATTTATCTCACAAATTTTCCCATAATTCTCTTGGAATTCCTTTAGCGTGTATGCATCAGCAGCCAGAGAGAATAGTTTGTGCACCCCTTTATCTTTGTATCTTGTCTTCAGATTTTGCTTCAAATGTCTCCTACACACAACATGGTTTGCTGTTGTGTACACTCTTTGAATGGCGTTGGCAATGCTGAGATGTCTATCTGACACTATTACCAAATCGTCTGTACATGGTATGACTTTCAGAAGCTGTGTAAAAAAGAATGTCCACGATATGTCGTTTTCACTATCCACTACTGCATATGCAAGTGGATAGATCTGTTGGTTTTCATCCTGAGCTGTAGCAATGAGCATATGCCCTTTGTGCTTTATATGCAAGTGAGTCCCATCTACCATTATCACCTGTCAACACAAAACGAATGTATTATTACTCATGTCAACACTGTATAATGTAAGTTGTTAACAACAATCAAAATGTCAAAATCAGACATTATGTTTTACATTTTTTATACTGTTATCATATGTTTAAATTTATTTGTCAACAATAAATCATTCTATTAAACAATATATCATTTAATTCCTATTTTACTCACTGCCATACCTTTCTCATTACTTGGAATCCTCTTGTGCATGCTCCAATAGATATAAACACGAATCTGAAGTCGTCATGCTCACCAACTTCTAGGCATGTGTAAGATCCTTCATTTACTTCTTTTAGCATATGGCAGTACATGGGCAAGAGTACATAGTTTTCTTCTGGTGTGCCTCGTATTAAATCTTGTGCATGTTCCCTTGCTTTCCATGCCTTCCAATAGCTAACATCCATGTAGTGTTCCTTTCTCATATCATTGCAAATGCTCTTTGGTATTGGTCCATTTTTAACATCTTCAAACCTGCATGTATATCACATTACTATTAGTTCTCTGGTTATCTTCAAGCAATTAATATTTTTATGATATTTATGATTCAGAAACCTGTAAACACAATACCTGGTTTTTATTTGCTCCCCAATCATTCTGTATGTTGGTTTGCACTCATGTTGACATCTAAAGTCAAAGGAACATGTATGTTCTCTTTGAAACTTTCTCACCTCAAAGAATGTAATGTTTTCTAATGCAATAGCCCTCAATCTCCATTTGCAGCTTGTGTCTGTGCACATTACTATTAGAAGCTTTGGATCTGATTTCTTAACTTTGTAAGCAAAGTTCTCAGTCATTGCCAATTTTTTCAAAGCTTCGATCAGCTTCTTTTTTGTGTCAAATAGCTTCCCCACATGAACAAAGTCTGCATCTGTTCCACTGTGACTCATTTCATCCTCCCCTGTTTTTTTTTCTGTCATTATCTTGCTTGCAGATTCACAATCCATAATTTCACTATTCCCTTGTGTTGGCACTTCATATTCCATAGGTAGAAACATGTCTTCATTCATGTTGACAGCAACTATACTACTACATCTATTCTCTCTTGCTATCTTCGGTTCATAATTCATGTATTCCCTTGATACATATAGTGGACAAGTCCATTCCACCTCTGCTGTGCCATTGATTTCCATGAATGATGCAAGATCATCATTTGTCTCCACAGAATACTTGACTTTGATCTTCTGGAATGGATTAAGATGGCATAGTTGGAGATGCATTCCCTCCGTTTCGAGTTTGAACCGTTGTGTAATCAACGATTTCATTGCTTGCAGAGTTATGTTCATATCAACTAAAAATGCTTTTGATATGATTTCCCCATTAGACACCATAACACCATCTCTTATTTTTATTTCTTCGCCATAGCAGACTGTCAGAATGTGCTTTTTTATCTGCATATATATTCAATAAATTTTGTTAGATAATATTTCTAATCTCTCTGTCAACATTTTCCCTAATGAACATAAACATTTCTTTTTTTACATGTCAACAATATTCTATTAGCTACAAATTTATATTTGTATTTTATAACGAAGCGCTCTCAACGTGCTTCGTAAGTTTATTATTCTTACGAGGCGCGCGTAGCGCGCTTCGTTCAATTACGTGTTAATAAAATCTAATCAATAAACATCAACTCAATAATAACCCATGATATTACTTTAACTTATAATCCAAAAACTAATTATATTCATGTCCTTTTTCGTCATTTTGCATCCCAATATCACTTACATCAACTCAATTCAACTCGTTTTACCGAACACGTCATATCGAACTTCAGCTTCTAAAATCTCAACTTCCGCTACCTTTAACTTCAGCTCATTTCAGCTACGTTCAACTTCACCTTACTTCCACTTCAACACTACTTCAACTCATGCCAATCCGAACGGACCCTAGGAGTGACAATGTGTCAGCAGCTTGATTCACAAAAACTCTTCCTTTCAAAAATTGTTATATAAATTAGAGGTTTTTGCGTTAAACCACCCCTTATTTGACCGAATTTGCACGGAACCACCCCTTATTTCACTTTTTGCAAAGAACCACCCTTTAATGTTATTCTGTTAACATGGAACCACCCATCCCTCACATTCGTTAAACAATCCGCTAGTTTTATTGAAATTACTGACTTACCCTCACTTACTTCTAATTTCAGAGGGCAATTATGTAATTTAGCAATGGATGAGATTTTTTATCAATATCTCACGAGATTTTTTTATCAATATCTCACTGACTTACCCTCACTTACTTCTAATTGCTATAGGAGTATAGGGATTAAGTACTAAGTTTCTAATATATTACAATTATATGGTCATGAAACTAAATTATGGTTTCTCTATGCTATTATTTTACTAATAGATCTATCTGTGTCTTTTTTTGGAAGGTGTGTGTTCTTTATATTCTTAGGGTTGGTGTGACAGATCAGTGACAGAGCCTACTCAACGTTGCTTCTTAGTTGTTCTAGCGAAGCGGGTTTTGCTATTCTTGCCTTCTTAGATTATTTGTTGACATGAAGTGCGGAATTTCTGCTTGAAACCTTTTATAGGATCCTATTGTGGATCATAGAGAGGAGAAACTTACTCCATCTCTATGGACCTTTCTTCCCAAAGGTACATTTTTCCTATAACGTAGAACTTACGATTCTACGATCCGATTCTAGAGGCCCCATGCGATCCGATCCTAGAATCTCGATTTTAAATTACATAGTTTTCCTCTAAACTTAGAAGTGGGGGTAAGTGAGTAATTTCACAAAAACTAACGGATTTATGAACAGAGCTAAGGGATGGGTGGTTTCATGTTAACAAGATAGCCTTAAAGGGTGGTTTCTTGCAAAAAAGTGAAATAAAGGGTGGTTCCGTGCAAATTCGGTCAAATAAAGAGTGGTTTGACACAAAAACCTCTATAAATTAAGATTGAACTGAATAAACCATTAAAATGTACCTTTAGGAAGAAAGGTCCATAGAGATGGATCGTAAGTTTTCTCCTCTCTATGGTCCACAATAGGATCCTATAAAAGGTTTCAAGCAGAAATTCCGCACTTCATGTCAACAAATAATCTAAGAAGGCAAGAATAGCAAAACCTGCTTCGCTAGAACAACTAAGAAGCAACGATGAGTAGGCTCTGTCATCTGATCTGTCACACCAACCCTAAGAATATAAAGAACACACACCTTCCAAAAAAAACACACAGATAGATATATTAGTAAAATAATAGCATAGAGAAACCATAATTTAGTTCCATGACCATATGATTTTAATCTATTAGAAACATAGTACTTATTCCCTATAGAACATGAAACATTTCAGGAAAGAAGTCTTCTATGTTGCTTCACCAAAAAATGATCAGATGGAAAATTAATTAACATGAAGGCATAAATGTCTAAGCAGAGTACTCATACATACATTGTCAACTGATGCATTTTTTTACATTGTAGTGGTTATACAAAGAACTCCAGTAAAAACTTGATTTGTGCAGTACATTCGGTCAGCAGTTCAGCAAAAGAAGAGTTTTCACCTTCACCACATATAGCACAAAACGATCTAGATCAAGACATCTTAGCAGGAAATGAGCTCCAACAACCACCATCACTGGACGACCTTCACTATCTACTCCACCGCGATATCTCTATAAAGAAGCAGCACACATAAATTTTATCACAAGCTCCAAAACATAGAATAGACAAACCCAAGGATAGAGCACATCTGTGTTAATTTAATGGTGAGGTAAAGAGTATAAAAATATGGAAACAAATTTACAGCAAGCATGAGCATCCAAGATCACCAGCTGCAGTGACAAGCGGATAGCTTAAGATGATGCTTACACAATTTTCATTTATGCAATTTCAGACAGATTAGCTGAATTTGCTTTGGCAAGGTATCTAGAATGAAGGGAATATTCCTCTGCAGCAGTTAATGGGGCCCATCCAAGATCACCAAATACAAGAATTTTAGCGCAATTCTATCTGATTTGAGCTTGTACAGACTTACCCCTTTGCTCTTTTCGCCTCTGATTTGGATCTTTAATCAAAGACATTAAAGCAGGGTCCAAATACAGTCAAGATAGGAAGAGTTCCTGTTAAAAAAATAGTCGTTCAACATAATCATGGATAAATTATCAATCATGGGCAAGAGAAAAGGCTACACTTTCGAATCAATTAGAGATTCGATATTCAACTATTTTGTTTTGACACACTTTCGAATCAAAACAAAAATGAGATGAAATGCAAATGATAACATAGAGCGATTCGAAGTATTTATACTCCAGAAGAATTTGAAAATAAAAGCTTAAATAAATTAAGGGAATCAATCTCTTTGCATATTTGCAACAACAACAAACCATGTTACCTTTGTTGCAAAAACTCCAGTATGATAATCAGTCTTTCTGGGACTAATAAGAACCCTGGCACCTCACTTTCAAGTGCAGTATAAACCCTTATCTTATAAAAGAGCCTCTAATTAATCTCTCAAGCTTTTAAAATCAATAATCACAAACTTGGGATAACCACCAAAATTTAATTATATGAATTACCATCTACATTGTTCAAACTGACTGATTGTTGTGATCAGAGTGTTCAATTAATTATATGGAGCCTGCTTCAAGCCCATCATAGCGAACATTAACAGGCCCAACAAAAACGTTTTGGGAAGACGTGGAATAAAACCGGCCCAACAAAAATAGCTCAAAATATATAGATAGAATAAAAAAAAAAAGATAGATAGATAGATAACATAAGAGAAGACAAGGTTTAGCGTATCAGAAAACACATCTGAGAAGTCTTTCCCTTGTTTTCCCAGAAACAGAGAAACAGAGAAAGAGAAAAAATCGAAGTCTTTCCCTTGTTGACAAGTTTTGTAAAGTGTTGACAAAGTTGACAATTTTGTAATACTACTCGTGTTGTATATTGTTGACCGTTTATTAGTCGTCTAAACAATTTATTTAGTTGGGCTGACAATTTATTTAGTCGTGTTGACAACTTATTATTCTTGTTGACAACTCTGTTAAAAAATTTGTTGACAACACTGTTAAATTTTTTGTTGACAAATCTGTTAAATTTTTTGTTGACAACTCTGTTATATTTTTCACGTCAACAAAGGGTTATTATTGGTGTTGACAACTTATTATTCTTGTTGACAGCTTTGTTAAAAAATTTGTTGACAGCTTTGTTAAAAATTTTGTTGACAGCTCTGTTATAATTGTCACGTTAACAAAGGAGTATTTCCATATAACTTAAAAAAGTGATGAAAAACTTAAAAAACATTATCAAATACCTCAAAACTGGTGCAAACTGCCTGATTTTTGTGATCAGAGTGTTCAATTATAAGAGTAGTGAAGGAGACGCCGACACTAACCTTCCCTGCTTCAAGCCCATTATACGCAAACATTAACAGGCCCAACAAAAACGTTTTGGGAAGACATGGAATAAAACCGGCCCAACAAAAATAGCTCAAAATATATAGATAGAATAAAAAAAAAAAAGATAGATAGATAGATAACATAAGAGAAGACAAGGTTTAGCGTATCAGAAAACACATCTGAGAAGACTTTCCCTTGTTTTCCCAGAAACAGAGAAACAGAGAAAGAGAAAAAATCGAAGGTTGCAATGGAATCCGGGCGAAACAAAGTTGATTGGACGGCTCTTCCTTCGGAACTGCTTGCAATCATCTCCGGCGGGCTGTGCGACTGTATGGAAATCGTCCGATTCCGGTCGGTCTGCAAACCGTGGCGTATCTCGACCCCTCTCCGGACGAAGAATAAACTGTCGCCGTTGTTCCCTCTGAAATTTCCCGTATGGGACAAAATCAACCCCCGTTTTTACGATCTGGTGATTAGCGCCACCGCCCATTACCTTGTCCGTCCAAAATCCGATCCTTCCAAGGCTTGGATGGTGTCCGTACACGAACCAGCTGCCGGCAGCCTCATCCTACGCGACTACTTGACCTACAAGGAGTTAAATGCCAGATCCAACCCCGATTTGGAAGTCGACACAATTGCAGCAACTCAAACCCTAGTTGCCAGATCCTATGCTCAATACGGACGCTGTCCGGATTGCAATAGCGTCTCTATTAAATTTAAAGTGATTTTCGTACGCGAATCACGAGAATTGGTTGGCTTATGCTTGTATCCAGAGACCAATGTCTTTGCCTATAGGCTTGACTGGCGCAGCGGTACAGGCCGGGCTGTTGAGTTGGCTGGCAGTCTAGGCCCCCATCGTCGCGTGATTCACGACTTTGTGGCCTTCAAAGGATGGATCTTTGCTGTTGATAAAGCAGGCTTAGTCTACCGTCTTGACCATGAAAAATTGGAGTTGATTCAAGTAACACGGAGGCCTGTAAGGGGAGGAGATATCATAGGCCGCCAATGGGTCAACTTCCTGGTGTCCGATGGTGAATTATATTTGGTGTGGATATCCTACGACCATCCGCCTCCCTGTCAAGTTTATAAGCTAGTTGTGGTCACTGATGACACAAAATGCAGTGAGATATTGGTTGAGCAAGTTGAGGATTTGGGGGATAGGGTCTTCTTCCTCACCCACAATTGCTGTTTTTCAGTGTCCGCTCGTCTTCTTCCCCGTCCTTGGAAAGGAAACGCAGTTTCCATCTCTTGTACTGTAGCTTACATGTGTAGATGTAATGTCACGGTAGATTACAAGAAGCCACATGATGTATTCCACCTTCAAGACCAGACCTCCACCAGGATTTCGTCTTCCAACGATGGCCATATAGACTTGTTTTCTCCCCCTGCTTCCTTCGTGCATCATCTTGATTTCATTAAACCCGCCTTGTAGGATTAATTCATTTCTGTTAGGCTTTTTTATTAATGTTAATCATTATTGATTTCATGTAAACCCTGCATTTTGAATGAACCCTGCATTTTTAATTTAAGGTTTATGTGCTTCTTTTGCATTATTGATTTCATGTAACAACTAACAACCCTGCATTTTGAATTTCAGGCCTACAGTACAAATAAATCCTCTTTATTAATTCTCTCTTAAAAATTTCATATGACTCAGCAACATGAACATGATGAAGACATTCAAACTAATAGCTACAATACAACTAAGGAACAAATTAAAAGCCCAATGAAATGACAAACCATTGCTCATGAACTTAGAACAATTAACAAAAGTACCTATCATTTTACCTTGCCACAGGTGAAGCAACGCACTAGGATAATCATCTTGATGAGCAAAGCAAATCTTCTCTCCTGTTGCCACAACGGCAATAGTCATGTTCGTTACCACGATAGCTTTAGTTTCATAGAGTCCTAAACAAAAGACTAAGAGACACTATTGTAGTCTTACTAGGAGTGACAATGTGTCAGCAACCTGATTCACATTAACTCTTCCTTTCAAAAATTGCTATATAAATTAAGATTGAACTGAATAAACCATTAAAATGTAACTTTAGGAAGAAAGGTCCATAGAGATGGAGTAAGTTTCTTCTCTATATGGTCCACAATAGGATCCTATAAAAGGTTTCAAGCAGAAATTAACCTTTCAATTTTCTCCTCTATACATACGGTCTACAATAATAAAATGAAATGCAAATTTTCAAATAATGCATCACTTGAAAATATAGTACGCACTGCAACAACTTTCACGGTAGAGCTAACATCATGGGACTGAACCTGCAAATTTCAGAAAAGACATTGTTTTCAAAAACATCACGTTTAATTCCGCACTTCATGTCAACAAATAATCTAAGAAGGTAAGAATAGCAAAACCTGCTTCGCTAGAACAACTAAGAAGCAATGTTGAGTAGGCTCTGTCATCTGATTTGTCACACCAACCCTAAGAATATAAAGAACACACGCCTTCCAAAAAAAAGACACAGATAGATCTATTAGTAACATAATAGCATAAGAGAAACCATAATTTAGTTCCATGACCATATGGATGTAATCTATTAGAAACTTAGTACTTAATGCCTATAGAACATGAAACATGTTTCCAATTTTCCTTTCAGGAAAGATGTCTTCTATGTTGCTTCACCAAAAAATGATCAGATGCAAAATTAATTAACATGAAGGCAGAAATGGCTAAGCAGAGTACTCATACATACATTGTCAACTGATGCATTTTTTTACATTGTAGTGGTTATACAATGAACTCCAGTAAAAACTTGATTAGTGCAATACATTCGGCCATTCACACATTTTAAATTTGTCCCATTGTTACCAATAACTTAATAAACCTTTAAACATTCAGTGTATAAATAATTTCCTGCATATATTATAAATATCTTGTATCCTACAACTGTAGATTAGTGCAGTACATTTGATCATTCCCGCATTTTAAATGACCAGATAAATATATTTGAGCCCTCGATTAGCTTGAGTAGTAAGGAACCGAATGCTGAAAGTCCCCGACTTCCATCGAAATAATTGTTTCCTTCTAAAAGGGTAGCAAGAAGGAGAGGATGGCAAGTAGAAAGCACATTCATATCCCTTTTATATCATGTTCACTTGGTCACTTTGATAAAGAGACAAAAGTCATATCAGATAAAAGCATGTCAAAGCATGTGCATCGACAGAAGAGTCAAGTCAAAGCATGTCCATTACTTGTATAGCATAGGCTTGAAGCTCAATATCAGGATGCAAATACTTGAGTCGTGTGGTCTGAATTAATTGAACCATTATGAATCTCTAATACATCCATCAGATATCGTAGTGCACAACGATTGCCAATTTGCCTTCAAAAAAAATACCATGAATGAAATAGCACCTAGAAATGAACCAGAAGTAATTGAATTCTACTAAAAGATGAAGAAATACCATAATTCAGACACCACACTGCAAGAGTTCATCCTCAAAACATAATTTATTCCAACTAACTGTATGTAGAAAACCACTAAAACAAAGGACATTCAAATTGACATTTCACCAAACAAATGCACTAAGAGTACCTTGAGAATGTCTTCGTTGACCTTAGCCCCCTTCCCTTCTCCCTTTGTACCGTTCTTAGCAGAGAGAAGCGGATTTCACTAATGGAGGACTCAGGTGACTTCAGCGGCAGCGACTGTGCAGACGGAGGCAGCACCGGCTTCGACGAACTAAATGAAGACGACAACTGATACACTCGATATGTTAGTGTTGTTGGAGGATGAGACTATTTGGTGTTGATTGAGTTGGAGTTTTGTTGGTTGTTAGCTAGGGTGTAGGTGATTTCACTTGTTTAGATTTATGAGCTTACATGTTTAGGTGCTACATTCTTAGTATTGAGTTTTCTTGTGTACTTGGATGTCTATGAGCTATATTGATGATGAGTATTAGTTTTCTATCTACTCGGACGAGTAGAGATTCAAGTGTGGGGGAGTTTGATACACATGATATCAGAGTGTGTAAGTATGTTGTTTTAGGGTGAGATTACTGAGTTTTAGGAGAGTCTTGGAGCTTATTCATGCATTTGGAGTGAAGACGACGTATGGAGCTTTATGTTGATATTAGAGACTTATTATAGAAGAAGAGAAGCCAACAGAAGACAGAAGACGAAGACAATTACCAGCGGCGACCGCCGCCCATCTACGTGCAGAAACTGAAGTTATGTACTGGCGGCGACCGATGCCCAAAAGGCAGCGACCGATGCCCAAAAGGCAGCGACCGCTGCCTCTGTCAGATCCGAAATTGCAATCTTTATTTTCTATTTTTTTTTCTATTTTTCCTTATTTGTTTGAACTCGTTTTATGCTTTGTTTTTAGGATATTCTTTCTATATAATTAGGTTAGAGGAGAGCATGTTCTTCTCTAATCCCGTTTAAACTTTTCTTTTCATCAGCAGACAGTTTGTTATGAAGAACTAAGCCCTTTTGAAGTATTCGTTTTGATTAAGTTGTGAGATTTCTCGTTCCTTATCAATTGCTTGGAATTAATCTATTCTTTTTCTTGAATCTATTATGACTAATATTGATTGTTTCTAGCCTGATCATCTAGGTATCGTCTTTATTGATCTATTGCTAGAATTAGGTTGTTGCTGGTTGAGCATATCTAATTCGTAGTAGCAACTGCATCGTGCTAGTATCTGGTTGTGCTAGTCTTATGTTGTAACACCCCCAAATTACATTGAGAAATACAAAATACAAAATAGCAAGTCTGTCCAAAGTCACCCAAGGCTTTACAGTATGCATCGCAAATACAAAATAGTAATTGAAATGCAATTATATTATAAAAATACTTAACCGAGTTTACAAAAGCGGAAACGATTACATTAAAAATCATATTATATTACTTAATAGTATTACATATGCGGAAGCGTTATAATGAAGACATAATTCTTAATGTTATTACATGGATTACAACGGAAGACTTAACTAAAATATTAGAATTACAGAATAGGTCTTAAACCCTATTACTAACCTCAAAATCTTAATCTTATATATAGAAACTCTAAAACATTATCAGTTGCCTTCAATGTCGGGAACTTGATTCTTCACTTAGAAAAAACTATCATCTGATGTGCCATATAGGCAGATGACACCAGCCAACCATGCAAGGAAAAAAACGATTGGTTAGTCTAATGAAAGACTATGCAAGTGGAATTTATGTGAGGTTCTATGTAGTTGTATTAAGCTACTATCGTAGTCTCTCGATTTAAAGCCGAAAGACGATATATAACTAAGTAAGTCCACTGAAGAGGGAGGATAGACCAAAATATATGCAACACGAGAATACCCGAAATGAAGGTGGGTATTATGGGAAGAAAATATGATTTATTTGGGAACATTTTGAAAACATCACACACATTAGAACTCCTTTGAATAATCGGGTTCAAACAACCTCACCGCATACGTATCGTGCGAATTCAGATTGAAAAGATGTATACATTCACGTTATAAGCTTTTAAAATCCGCATCTTCCTCTTAGGATACCTAGTGGAACAGAAGAATGGCACTGGTTAAGTGCACCACCACTTATTCATCCTCACGGGATATACATAAGGGTAGGTCATGACCAAAGAAGGCGATAGGGCATTTCACATCCTAACTCTTATATTAACAAGAAGCAACTACCCTCCCGCAGGGCATGTAGCGCTCCTACGCATGCGCGTGCTAATCTAATATTTATCTTATGCTCCCTTTGTCCCTATTTGTTTGTCCACTTTCCTTTTCGGGTGTCCCCTTTTGTTTGTCCACTATTCCATTTATGTCACTTTATTCTACCCATTTTATCTCTACTATCAACCTATAATTACCACCTTTTCACCTTTTCTCTTTCCCAAATTCCAATCTTATCTACTCTTTCTCTCTATCTCTCTCCTCTAACCATTCACTTTATACTTTTCTCTCTCCTATAATCATTATATTCCTACAATTCCTTAATTTCCGCGAAAATCGTATTTGTGGACAAACAAAGAGGGACGGAGGGAGTATGTTTTTAAACCACATATGATCCACTCGGGATACTCGTGGGAATGGATCCAAAATAACGGCACTGGCTAAGTGCACCTCCACTTATACACGGTCAAGTGGAACGATCATGACCAAAAAAGTATTAGGGAATTATCAACCTAACACGATTATCAAGAAACAACTACCCTCCCGCAAGGCATGTAGTGCTTCTACACATTAAACTTTTTTATTTATTGTGTTTATTAATTAATACAGTATATGACTTACAATTAAGTACACATAGCACACAAAGGTCACACACATCATTGTAAGACGTTAATCAACCTAATACTTATAACTAAATATAGGTATAGAAAATATCTAATAACCTAGATACAAAACATAGCACACAAGTGTTCTCAAACAAATTAATTAGGTTTCAGAAATTACCCAATTATTCAACAATTAATTTCAATATTACTTGTCGGTTAAATATGCAAGGAGAAGAGAAAGCAAGAGCGAACCCCCACTTGCCTGAAATAGAAGGCAACGGGCGAATGAAGTCGGAGTTGAGAGTCTTGTTAACGAACTCGGTCTTCAAGAATCTCGATCCATATGTGATACCCAAATTACAAGAATAAATTAAAGTCAATAATCTAATTGATATAATAATTCTATTAATTATATCAAATTAAATAAATTATTTATACTCAAATTATATTTACTGCAATATAATTTATAATGTATAAATGAAGTCACTATAATGCAATCTATATCTATATAATAATCCATGGCTTTTGCAAAAGTAATGGTGAATTGTACCGGGCCTAAACATTTAATTCCGGGCTTGATGATGGTAATTTGGACCGGGCCATTATCGGGCCTGCTTGGATTATCGGGCTACGTCACCTTTCGGCTTCTCTATTCATTAGTCTTTATTCTTGCTTCCGTCCTTTCTCATTCATTTTGCTCCCATCCCCGACTCCCCAATGCCTCCTTTCCCATTCTACAACTCCTACTTTTGCCCCTTTTCTCAAGAGCCCTAATTCCATATCAGATATTGGAATTTGTTGTCGATCTCTACTCACGCCTCTGTTTTCTTTCCAGTGTCGATATCTATCCTCAGCCTCCGATGAATCATCGTCATCTTCCCACATGAATATTCATTTTCCCTCCTAAATCACTGCGCCTCTAACGCCGACGATGACAATCAGCCTGAAACGGAACAAGAGCGGCAGCCTTCTGCTTATTCTTTTGGGCATTTACCCATCTCTAATTCTCTCCAACTGTGGATCAGGCAAGTGACGAACATCATATTAATATATTGCTCGATCTCTTCTGTGATTTTAACCTAAAACAAATTTTTGATTCAAGTCAATCTTTCCATGTATACGATCTTTACGTAGTTTAGATTTTTAATCAGATTTTGCATTTGAAAACTTCAAAATTAAGTTTTGAAATCAGGAAGGATTAACTGTGTTGCTGCAAAGGATATAATGTCGACACTAATATGCAAAATAATTCTAGGCTAGGGTTTTATATATAATAGTATAAAGATGTCATACGAGAATAATGTATCTGCATAATCAATTTGGCGAATTCTACCTATAGAATATCATATATCAATCGGATGATTTGGTGTAGTAATTGGGTAATTTTGATGTCTACAAGTAAGATTATAGGCATACTGACGTAGTGAATGCTCTTTACCATTGAACTTTTCTCTGTATATTAATTTAGACTATTATTTTATAGCCAGAGCAACTGATGCTTTGTATAATGGAATATACTCTCTGTTTGCTTGAAATTTTAAATTTATTCAATAATTTATCTTTACTCTAATGCAATTTTTTATTCTAATTAACAATCCAGGTTGCAAAACTTAGGACACAGTTTTTCAATTCTATCCCGGTGGTCTTGCTGGTGATAGAAGGAGGTGTTGTTCCTGCGTCAGGATCTCCTTATAGTGCACGAACACGAAGGTCTTGGCGGCGACCACGAATCCAGTGAAGAGTGTATTCTCCTTTGTTGGGAAGCGCTGCGTAGGCGACGACGATCTGCGACAAAGTTTCAAAGTACTAATTTCATTACCCCTCTCTTGAAATTTGATGTTTAATATTTATTTAATATTTGAGTTTAGGAGGAATTTGAATATAGGGGTACGAAGACGAATGCGAAGGTCACGGCGGCGGCCACGAATCCAGTGATGAGTGTCTTCTCCTTGGTTGCGGAGCGGCGAGGCGGCGATTCTTCGAGGTACGAATATCATTAACACTCTGAGTTTGTTGAAAGATCATGAACAAATTAGGGTTTATGTTTAATTGCATAAAACATATCATGTTGTAGCTATAATATTCGTGTTGTTAACGCTAAAAATTGTTGTTCTTGAGCTGACACTTGGTGTTTTTATACGTGGGTTTTAACAGTCAATAAAAAATTTAACACCACAGTAAGTTAACTAAGAGATGGGAGGGACAAGTCGTGATTGTGAGATGATTTTTCTCTGCACCATTCAATTAACAAATAAATGAATAAGTTGATTTCAAACCCATAACTTATGATAACAAACACCCTTATCACACTTGGAGGTATCGGTCTATTTAGAAAGGGGGGCATACTGAAACTAAAACCAAACTTTACATGGGTAACAACAAACAAACAACACTAATTTAGCAGTATTTAATTAATGCAAGTCTTTCTTTTGTGTGTTTTCAAGCTCTTCCCTGCATTCCACTTGGTATTAGATCCTTTATCAAACCAGTCTTCTCTCACGATTTTATGAAGAAAACAACATGTTCTTCTTGACGTACTCTGTGAGTTGACCTCTATAATTTCAGGTTAGACATCAGCAAAAATGGGTAATCTTCTTAACAAATTAGTCTAGCATTTCTTTCTTCTCTTAGACCTATTTGTGTATGTTTTCTCCTTCTTTAATTCTGAATTTTTAATCAATTGTGTAGATGATTTCATGCGTAATTTCATTAAATATTAACTTGGTCGGTTCTGATCCCATTTAGGTCTAAGAGTTGGTAAGTTTGTTATATATATCACTTGATCTATATTAAGCTTATATGGGTGAGCAATCGGATTATCCGATCCGATCCGGTAAGCCGGATATCCGCTAAATGTTTTTACACAAAACCCCGATCCGTATCCGGTCCGTTTTGGAGCGGATATCCGGTAAATATTGTCCGGATCGGATCGGATATTTGACTCGGATATCCGAATTATCCGATTTCTAGAAGGTATATGAAAATTAAATTAAACTTTTTATTTCTATTAAAATTAAAATTCACAAAATATAAAATAAATGTTAAATATATAATTATATATATTATATAGAGGAATTAAGATGTGAAAATTAATATATTTGATTCATTTAGCGAATCAACAATTTAAATAAGCAATTAAAATTTAAATTTTTGAGAACAACAATAAAGGTTATGTTATATACAAGAGAATTTTTGTGTTGAGAGAGTATATCCTATTGTTTAAAAATGTATAAAAATAATTATTGAATCATCTACACTTATAAAAGTATATTTTAGTTCTATAAAAATATATTTATATATTATAATAATAGTACCGAATATTTTCGGATATCCGTAAGCTAAATATCCCGATCCGTATCCGGTCCAAATATCCGGAAAATTCGCCCGGATCGGACCGGATTCGGATAAAACTTAATCGGATATTTTCGGATGCAGATTTTTAAGGATCGGATCGGCGGATTATCGGATCGGATCGGCCAGATCGGATATTTTTGCTCACCCCTATAAGCTTATGTATATCTCCAGTTTCATATCAGCAAAGAACTTAATCACTGATTTTGCTGATGTTTTGCTGATGTATTTCCATCATAATGAACACTCATTTGTTGTTTCCTTAATGTAAAAGTGAAGTGTTCTTTCTACAGTAGAATTTGGAGTCTGAACCTTTTTTATTTCGTTTTTAAAGATAAACAAAATGTTATCAATCTGCTTTCTTCTTTCTCCAAACTATTATATGAAGTTATGAGTTTCAGCTCCACCTAACTTATTTGACTGACTTTTGTCCAATATAAAGGTTGCAGGTGCGTATGGTAAATTCTTATATATATGGTCTTAAATTTGAGCATATTGAATTATTAGAATATTTGATATTGTCGCTGCACAATTGACTTTGTCTTGCATTTTAAAATGCTAGAATGCCTGAATTGATGTTGTAGATTTGAAGAAGGAAAGCCAGATAGATGTAATTAACTTTTTCTTAAATAGTATATACCACATGATTTTAATGATTGACTTGATTGTTTTTTATCTCTGCTCTGCCTTTGAATATTATCATATGTCATTTGGCATCATGTACCAATTTTGGCTGAAGAATAGTTTGTAGTGTTAATCTTATTTAGTCTGCCAAGGTGATCTATTGCTTCTCTACTTCTCTTTAATCGGATTTGCAATCATTTTTTTAATATTAGAATAACATATTGATCAAACCAAGGCTGACAAAAACCCTACTCTCTTTCTTCTTCAGTCTCAGCATCCTTGCTAGGCTCAGTAGTAGAGGCGAGGACGGAGGAGGAATTCTGTACTGGTGGAGTTGGTAGAGGAATTCTTCATTTTATTCTTACTTATTATCTCGAAACTGAAACACTGTGTATTTGGCAGTCACTGGTCACTTCTAAGACAGTGTAAGTGTATTCGGCAACCCAGGATAGACGTAACTTGCAAGAATCATCTAGAAATGTAAGCTTAAAATTTACAATGTATTAGGGTCGATTGGACTGCTCAAGTCCATGCCCCATTTTGAATTTCATTGGTAGTTTTTTAATGTCAGAAATAAGCTGAAAGCATTGGCCTTCCAACTTTTTTTGTTGTTGATGCAGGACGAACAAAGGTGATCTCGATGTGTATTTCATTCCATGATTTTCGGTGTTTGTACTTAATCCTATCAGCGTCCGCCATTGGAGTTGCCTCACCGAATGAATGATTTGATGGCAACTCGAGCAAATTCAGCTCTGAGTCAGGAAGTTTAGTAGTTTGGAGGTGATAAAGATTATGGGAAAGGGAAAAACTTATTGAGATTCCCTTGGCTGACCCTAAATGCACTAAGAGGAAAAGTTTTGTCTTTCTATTGTAGCATTATTTTGTGGCCCTCTCTTCGTCTTTAGAATATGATTAACTTTGTTTATTCACAGTATTACTTCGGGGTATTGGCTCAACGTCAATCTGTTGCGCAGTCAAAAGAGAGGAAGTTTAGATACATTGCAGAACTGGAAGATAAGGTTCAAACACTTCAGCAAGAAGCCACTACGTTGTCCTATTGATATTGAATTCAAACTTCTGAAAAGACTGGAATGATTTGGTGCAAATTTAAGATGGTTGGAAGGGTAAGGCGGCTTCTTTTTGCACATATGTGTTTTTGGTTCTTTTTTAGTTTTTTTTTGCTTGGCGGAATTTGGTACCGACAGTTGATTGTTGTGGATTGTGGTATTCCTTTTTTATGTGGGATTTTATGATCAACTTACTATTACCTTTCCATTGTTTCTTTTCTAAATGCAGTTTTAGCCCCCATTGGATATATTTTTATAATATATGATTTTAGATGAAATGCTTGATAATATTTAATCATCCATATTTTAATAATCTTTGTTCAGGGCCATCAGGGTCGCGGTTTTATAATAAAATCTTGCAACTGAGATATCTTTGCCAATGAGCCACCCTATATTTTCCTCATCTAATGTCAAATTAGAAAATGACCCATCTTTCAGCAGTTTCTCATCTAATTGCATTACACTATATGCTCATACTCTTATTTCGTATCCATTATATAGGGCTAGGGTGAAAGGTATACATCGAGATGAACTTGATCGGCAACGCAATGTTCCAGTGGCGAAGAGTATGTTACATCTCCTTGCTGCAAATTTTATCATACTTTGTTTGTGTATGTCTCTGCACGCCTATGTATGTTAGCTGACTATTCTAGCTGCATGCTATTATCTTCTTTTTTTTATCCTCTTGGTGTTTTTTTCGCTCTTTGTTTTAGTTTTTTAGTAAGTGTATATCTTTTGTCCCCTTTTAGATCTGATGCTTAGGCTGTATACTGTGATGTACTACTATTCAATATTGAATCCTACTATTGGATGTATGGTCAGGATAGAAAATATTTGTGTTGACTGTATTTAAGTCACCCATGAAAAATTGAGTGTTCTGAGGAAAGAAAATTACTTGCTTGATTTTTTGTTTGTTTAGCATCTTTGTAGGTAGCTATATGTTTGTTAGCTGATTATTTTTTCTTAAACTTATTGAAGACAGACATGGAGGAGGCGGGCTAAAAAAAGTGTTAATGGTTAAGTTGCTGCTAATTTACTTGCTTCAGTGTTAGCCTATCTTTGTCAATTTCTTCTATTGGTCACTGCAGCTATAAGTTATCATTCTTTATCTTGATTGATTTTTACTATATATTGTAGGCTACTGAAAGAGTTATTTTTCTCTGTCCAGGATGCTCATGAAACTGTTGCTGGTGCACTTTGGAATCTTGCTTTCAACCCTGATAATGCTCTTCACATTGTGGAGGAAGTTGGCCACTTGAGATGCAGGTAATTCCCAACTTAAGAAAGGAATTACGAAAACAATCTACATTAAATTTACATACAAATCTATTTAATTGGAGAGAATCTCTTTACTTGATCAATTAGGATACTTCATAGAGAAAGAAAGAAGAAAATGACTTCTAATAAATCCTTAACACTCCGCTGTAAATTTCTTAGTTGTATTAACATGATTAAGTCTCACATATAATTAATTTTAAATTTTCCGGGAGTGCACAATTTTTGATGTTCTCTCGCTTATATGTTAACATGAGTTAAAAATCTATAAATAGTTATGTCTCATCCAATCTCTTATACTTGAATAATTTCGATCTCTTATACTTGAATAATTTCGAGGTTTTAGTCTCTGATGGTATTTCAAGGTTTTGCATTCATAGTATTGTATAATCATTCTACGGCTCATGAATATTTACATGCCATACACATGTCATTGTTAAACTGAACTGATTTGGTTGTATATCTTAGCGAGTTTTAAGATCATGAGATTTGCGTAGAGAGTTAGAACCTAGATGAAACTTAAAATCTTCAGCTCATCGTCTTATTCCTAGGCATGTTATGGGATATGATCATGAGATTTTCCTAAATTCTACCTAGGATGGATGCATGCCTATATGGTTTCATCCTAATATAAATATAAGTACTCATTATTTTATATTTTAAAACTAAAGCATGAATCTTTCTCAAGCATTCATATAATATTGTTGATTGAGCTATGGACTAACATTCACACTTAATTTTTTAATCATGTTTGGAAATTTGATTGTGTATATCTGTTCTACTTGATTCCTTGATAGACTTTCTTACTATTTGTTGGATTGTTTGTTCTGTCATTAAGAGATAAGTTATAGGCTTGACCCCAGAATAAAGATAAAATGATGACAATTGTACAATTATCAAAGAGGGGCCAAGAAGATGATGTTGAGCTCTGCTACAATCATCATCAAAAGGTACCAATGTCATCATCCTAGATTTTAAAACTAAAGCATGAATCTTTCTCAAGCATTGATATAATAGTGTTGGTTGAACTATTGACTAAACAATCACATTTATTTATTTTAATCATGCTTTCCAATTGATTGTGTAAATGAGTTCCACTTGATTTCTTGATAGTTGTGCTTACTATTTGGTGGATTGTCTGCTCTGGAATTAAAAGAGAAGTTATAGGCTTGACCCTAAGCGTAGTGTAATAAAGAAAAATGGTGGAATTTGTACAATTATACAAAATGAGCCAAATGAACCTACTCTTATTTTCTTAAAGTTGTGGTTCTTTCCATTAGTTCTTCACAGATATATTCTCACACGGGCTTTGATTTGTACAATTGATGGTGTCTGCATTTTGTTTGAGCTATGATGACATGCTAAATGAATGGAAACAAGCAATTTCAGGGAACGACGACTCTAATCATCTTTATGTGAATAACATAGCATGTGACATTCTATCTCGAACGTTATTTGGAAAAGACTATGAAGAGGTAACCGTAGCCTACATTTTCCATGTATATTATAGGTTCAACCAACATCCAAGGAAAGAGGTAACCTTAGCCTACATTTTCCTTTATGTCTATCTATGAAAATTTACTCCATTTCAAGTCTTGACTTGAACGATTAGTTCTAACAAAGAAATTATAATTACCGAGCAAATCATTTATCTGGAAAGTCACGAAATAAGAGTAAGAAAAGAAGGTTTGAAGAATGTGAAGCTCAAGCATATTGTTTACCAGATGTAGGATTAAATAATATTGTTGAAGGCTTTAGAAACAGAAGTTGAGCCTCATATGCTTTATTTCTAAAAATCCAAATGAATGTTTCCCACAAATGAATTTAGAATATAATCTCATTGATTCTGACATTGAATGGAAGAATCTTGAACTTAGAGTTAATTCTATGATAACCATAGATGATTTCTACTCTTAAAGTCTTATCTTTAGTTCACTACATTTGCATGCCTCAAAATTTCCATCCAAAAGAGTATATCTTGACTGGATGCAGTCCTATAGCATCCTACATATAAATAGTGGCCACACAGCTTGATGTTGGTGTTTAAACATGATGCAACAACGTTAAAACATACAGAGGTTGTTGTTCGTCTCCGTCATTACCTGGAACTAAACCCTAGGATTCTACAAGTGTGTTGTTCTTTGCAATTGTTTAATTATTTGTCGTTTAAAAGAAATTGATGTTGTATTTTGTAACACATTTGTTCAGTTTGAAAATGGTGGAAGCTGAGGGAATTGAGCAGTTGAAGACGAAATGCTGGAATTTGTAGAAAAGTTGCTGAAGAAGGTCAAGCAAGTTCCCGAAACTCAGTTGTATGTTGCTGTCGTAAAATTGACTTTGCTTCTTTCCTTGCTTTGTAAGAATTGAAACTATAGTCAGAGCTATTTTTCAGGGCATGGTGGAGAAGACTCCAACCACTGAGATGTTAGAGAAGTATGAATAGCTCGACCCACCTCAAAACAAGGTTTATTATAAATTCTTTGAAAAGTTGGACCTAAATCAAAACAAGGTTCATTTTAAGTTCTTTGTAAATTATAGTAAATCAATTCTGAAGCAGTTGACTAAGATAATTGTAAACTACATTTTCTTTCCTAAATGCCTCCTTCAATATTAGAGGAACACTTTTGATGCTCTTAAATAAGAGTAATTCTATCCTCTTCACTTTTTAAACATTTTTTAGCAAACATGTTCAATTATTGCAAAACATGCTTTAAAGCGCACATGTAACTCTTTATCTTTCAAAAAAGAAATGTTTACTCCTATAACTAGGGGTGACAATGGGTCGGGTGATGAACGGATGAAGTACTTTCAACATTTAACATCCTCAAGCGCACTTATCATCTGCCAACTAAATTTGGTCATATTCATTAAGAATGTCCTACTGAAACAGATCTGGTACTACTTATCATGCCCAGATGGACAATGCAAAAGGGGGATACAGAAAACAAATAACGAATATTGGTGTGAGGCATGCGGAAGAAAATGCGACCTACCCACTATAAGGTTACACACCACTGCATGATTATTTTAAATAAACACTACAGAAAGCAAGAATAGCGCACAACTAACACAGCACAAAAGGTACAAACTATATCGTCAAGTCGTCCATCAGACAGAGTCAACGGATAGCATTTTCGATTGAGTTGCTAAAAAATTGGTGTAGATCCCGGCCCACAAGCTCCTAACCATAGATGAGGTAAACAAATAAAACATTTTTTAAGGTCAATAAAAATTTATCCTCACTAAAATATTCATAAGGTCAATACATTAGCTCATCTGTGGCCTATTATGACCTCCCATAACGATTAAGTAGAATTTGAATATGCAAATAAAAGGGAATTCGAAATTATATACCAAGTTACAACATTTTTGCACCATTACTTCCCATCATACTCCTGTAACGCTCCATATAATTTGACATTTCCTTATAGTTTTTAACTTAAATTTGACAATACAAATACCCCGATCCAATTTGGATACGCCAATTCAACAACATTAACTGTTTAAAAAAACGCGTTTCATACCCGCGCGGAGCGCGGGTTTCCGAATCTAGTTTATTAACATAATGCATTAAAACAATTCAGTTTTGGCTTTAATTAACAATCTGATATTAAAGGAGATTGGGCTTCCTTGGCCAAATATCACACGGCCCTTATCAAATCAGCAGCCCTCCACTAAAGGAGATGACTTTAAGTCATCTTCTTCTTCTTGCTAAAAACAGAGACATGGAGCTCACCCCAAAAATGGCAGACGAATTCCCGGCGACGGCTAATCCGGCCACGAACAAGACGACGCGACTTCCGGCGGGAATGAGGGTACTCCGACAATTCTTCCTAGACAAGGACGAAGTTAAAACGTGGTTTAATGAACCCGAAATAATATCGAAACGATCGAAAGTCGAAACCGTAACTTGCCTAAAGTTTGACGGATCGACTCGGGATGGAGACGTCGTTAATGAGGTGACTTCGGCGATGCTTCTGGTACACAACGAATCTAAAGATAATGGGTTAACGCCCTCGAATTACTATCGAAAACGATATCGAAACGAAACCTTACCGAAAGCTTCTCGATTTGGCTCGGGAATGAGATACGAATAAAGTCTGTTGTTCAGGGATGAACGGGCAACTTCGAATCTGGAATCGAAACGAAGGTTATGGTTTGAATCTTGGATGTTTAGAAAACAGAGAAATAACAAATGGTACCTTCGGCTTAGAATCTTAGATGAACGAGCAGACCACCCTCAACGGTGACTATAAGGGAGGGTTGTAACATTAAAAACAATTAAAATATGTTATAGATCCTTATAGTCTTTTTTATTGGGCTTTAATATCGTTCAATTTTAAAGACTCAGCCCAAAATGCTATAGTTTTACTGTTGTTATGTTGTGTTTGTTTTCAATTTTTTTTTCCAGTTCAAATGAATCAAAACGACGTCGTTTCGGGATAAAAAAAAGCCAAAAACGCATCATTTAAAGAAAAAGCCAAACGGATCTTACTTTTAATAAAGTGACACGTGTCGCGCTGTTGTTGGCTTGCCCAAGAGCGCCAGATGGGCACCACGTGGCACGATCGTGGTCGTCCGCGCTTTTCGTTATTAATTGTTTAAAAATGTTATATCTACAAATATACTTAATTAAAAATTATAAAACAAATACCATAATTCTAGTTACATTTTTCTCTATCCATAGACACCCATATTGTATATATTTTGAATAAATAATTTTATTTATTTATTTTGAGTATTATTAATTTCTATAAATCCTTTAAATATTAATTAATTTGTTTTAAGATAAAATTTTATACAAAACTAATGTGTTTACAATTAATTTACATTTGAGGGAACTATTTGTATAAATTTAGTATTTTTTATATTATAAATATCAATTATAATTATTTATATTACTTTAAACTACATACAAAAATTGAAAAAAAGGATAAAAACATTCAAACAAACATACAAATATTGAAACAAACATACTAATATTGAAACAAACATAAAAACATTGAAACAAACATACACATATTGAAACAAACATGCAAATACTAAAACCAAAATAAAAACACACATACAAAGATTGAAACACACATATGAGAATTAAAACTTGCAAGACATAAAAAAACATTAACTCATCTTCATCACTAATGAGAGCTTGTATCATTCTCCATAATATGATTGTAGAGGATGAGCGAGATTCATATAGTCACCATGGGTACGAAATCCCAAAATTCGATGAAAGTGTGAGTGGAGAAACACTACCGGAAACTGACCCAAATTGGACTTTCTCCAACGGCACACCTACGCATATGAGAAGCTACCTACAATGGTCAAGAGATCTTCGGAGCTCAAATACTCACCACCTACTTCAAGAAGACTTGAAGGAACACATTTGACAACTACATGGTCAAGATTAAGGTATTTCTAATGTTTTATGTATTCAATTCAGTAATTTATTGTTCAATTCAGTATTCCGCCTTAGTTTATTTCTTTTTCATTGTAATGTCTTCAATTTATATGTATTTCGGTAATGTGTTCAATTTATGCATTGTGTGTTTGTCAATAATGATCTAAATGCCTAATATTTTATCTTAATTTTGATTAATTAAATATAACAAATATTTCAATTAACAAAAACAAATATTTATGTTTAATATAATAAGATCTTATTTATTTATTTAAAACTAAAATATATTAGTAATATAATACAAATTCAGGGATATAAACGTAATTTTATAAACCTTACAGTCTTTCCCTTACCGCCTTCATTGCAGCACAAAAAAAACAGTAAAGCTATAAGAAGGGCTTTAGCTTACAGCCCTTCTTACAGCCTCGATTTTAAAGCCCCCACTGGACATGCTCTGAATGAAGAGATGAAGTGGTTTCTTGCCTTAGATAAATAAAGGAACGAACGAGGGATGAAGGATGAAAAGTTTTCTCGACTCTCAGTTTGGAGGAGGAAAATGTAGAGGAACTACTTTTTGCTTTAATGAGCTTGTGAGAGTTCGTTCGAGTAAGTTAACATACTTTCTATTTGCGTTGCATTTTGCTATTCATCGTCCAGGTCATCCGTGCGTAACACATGGTTCTATTTCGTGCGTGACGCACGGATTACACGTTCCAGAAAACGCACGGATTGTATCCACGCGTGACACATAGAATAATTTCATGCGTGACGCACGGATTGTATCCACGCATGACGTGTGGATTTGCATATATGAATATAGGGTTATTCAATGTATTGAATGTATTTCTAGTTAAGTGTGCAAAGAAACACATTTTTAGTGTCTTTTTTAAGGCGATAAAGCCCAATTCGACAAAAACTACATCGAAACTTTATCGAAATGGAATGAAACTTTGTTTCAATCCTTATAATGTCTATTTGATCATGTGTGTAACTTGAAATTCAGATTTCTACCTTTGTAAGTGAAACATAGTTTGAAAACCGAACGAGGTCGCAATATGTATGGCGCACCATATACATTTGAAATATAATAAGGTTCAACATTCGTCAACATAACAACAATATAAGCATTCTAAATATAACAATAAGATTTTGCAACATACAACCACGCGTCACGCGTGGAATGCATCCACACATCACGCATGGTTTTAAACCATACGTGACGCATGGATTTTCATATGTTTTTTTGTTTCTTATGTGATCCATGTCAATATATTCAATGTATTTGTAGTTATGTCACGCAAAATAATTCATTTTCCGTGTTGTTTTTAAAGGCTTTAAAACCACAATTCGCCATAACGTCGTCGAAACTTCATCGGAATGGAATGAAACTTGTTAACGACGCATATTAGAGATATTTAACCATTTCGGTAACTTTGCATCAAAACCTTTTGCTTTTAGAGTAACACCCTCTTTGTAAAACATCAAACTACTCACCACAAGCTTAACTTGTTTCAATATATATGCTCGCAACATTGATGTTATCGTATGTTTGAAAAATTTATACACAAATGTGTTATAAGGCATATAAAGTCCGAATAAGGTCTCACACATACAAAACGGGATTCAAAACTATGCCTAAACGCTAAAACCACTAAAAACGCCTTAAATGGACTTAAGGCGGTTTTTGGCGAAACGACACTCGAACGATGTCCGAATGTAATGCAACTTGTTTTCAATGGCTATTATGGATATTTAACCATGTGGGTAACTCCCAATCACAACTTCTAATTTTTAAAGTACCGCCTCCTTTGTAAAAAACATACTAGTCGTAACCCTCTAACTTGTCGCAATATGTATATTCTACAAGATTGACGGTGATTATAGTTGAAAATACTATACAACTTACTCTTATTAGGGATATTGAGTAGAAAAAAGGTCTCGCTCACACGAAATGAGACACGTAAACGCTAAAACCACTAAAAACGCCATAAATGGACTTAAGGGCGGTTTTTGGCGAAACGACACTCAAACAATGTCCGAATGTAATGAAACTTGTTTTCAATGCCTATTAGGGATATTTCACCATGTGGGTAACTCCCAATAACACCTATTAACTTGTAAAGTAGCATATCCTTTGTTTGGACTTCTTACGTGGCCTAAATGTCCAACCTTTGACAATATGTAATTTTATTTTGATTGGAAATCATGCACACATGAGTGTTACTAAGGATCAAAGGGATCATGTGCCATTTGGTGCGTCACGCATGGACGAGAACCATGCGTCACTGATAAGCGGTGTTTTACATACCGCAACTATGGATTATTAGCTAGTTTTGTATAGGATTATGTTATTTGTTTCTATGTAATCTGTATCATGGAGCTGTTTGAGAGAAGATTTACATACGAGATTCCAAGAGATGATACAAGCATTGGAAGCATTGAAGCATAAGGAAGAAGCTGCTGAAGACGAAGACGAAGACGAAGACTTGAAGAAATCAGCAGGTTCTGCCTCAGACAACAAAGCCGCACCCGCGGGTCTCAAGCCGCACCCGCGGGTTTCACCTTCAGCCAAGGCTTTCGAGAAAGCTCAAGCCGCGCCCGCGGGTCTCAAGCCGCGCCCGCGGCTCTCACCTTCAGCCAAAGCTTTCGAGAAAGCTCAAGCCGCGCCCGCGGGTCTCAAGCCGCGCCCGCGGCCCTCTGCCATCCAGAGAATCTGAAGAAACTCAAAACCGCGCCCGCGGCTCTCAACCCGCGGGTGCGGTTCCTCGACAGAAGAATCAAATTGATGTCTTTGCCATTTGAAGTAATTTGTGTTTAATTTTGTAACTTTCCATACGTTTTTTAGACCTTAATTCGGCTGTTACATCAGCTGATACTATATAGGTAGTGGATGATCATCCTTGATCATCTAGTCTTGTTTTTGCTTAAGTTTTTGGAGAGTATTTCACAAACTTATGAGTTGCTAAGGTTCTTTGTTTCACTTGGCGTTTGAAGCTTTTGGATTCAACAAGTTGTGAGTTTATCCTTTCCTTTTGTCTACTCTTTGATTGTCTCAACTCTCTTGTTTGTATTGTCGATGAACTAGATTTACTACTTTAGATTGATCACCTAAGTTAGTTGTGTCTTGTTCATATTGCTAGAGTTTGATACTTCTAGTTGAATTATCATACTTGTTGTGTAGCACAATCTATTTGCATGAACTAGTTGTGATTGTTATTAGAGAAGAGAGTTGAGTACATGTCGAGTATCCGACTAGTTGTCCATGATATTGCATGTATCTATCTATTCCTGAATGCATTGCTACTTTGTTATTGAACTTTGATAGTTTCGAGGTTATAATCGAGTAAGGGTTATTAGGACTAGTTGGACTAATAACTATTCAAGAACAGGAATTAGAACGATCACTTGAGAACTTGACATAGGGATAAAAAGGATTTTCAGATCAACTTGTTAATCTGATTGTGGATAATCGCTAAGTGGAACACTTCGCTTAATCTTGTTATAATCAAGTTGACATTCGATACTTCGTATCAAAACCACAAAAAACCCCCCCTTTGGTTACGTTTATTGGTTAGTCATAGTGATAACTTATCAATTTGATAAACTGATTCTCTTGGGATTCGACCCTTACTTGCGCACTATATTACTTAGTTTGCATGTTAGGGTTACTTGACTTGGCACACGACAAATTCGCCTCGTCAGTCACGCATGGACGAGAACCATGCGTCACGCATGGTTGCAATCCACACTTGACGCATGGATGTCCACCATGCGTCACGCACGGATGTGCATATGAAACTTGAGATATATGAAGCCATATTCAATGTATTATTAGTTATGTGTGCAAAATAACTCATTTTTAGTGTGGTGTTTAAGGCGATAAAGACTAATTCGACTAAAACGTTATCGAAACATCATCGGAATGGAATGAAACTTGGTTTTCTTCACTATTACTATTATTTAACCATGTGTGTAACTTCAAATTAAGATTTCTTCCTTTTAAAGTGAAACCTAGTTTGAAAGTGAAACGAGTCGCAATATGTATGACGCACCATATAACCAAGAAATATAACAAGGCTCGACATGTTTCAACATACCAACTCCTAAGAAAAACAAGTAGTTCTTGCAATACAATAAGGTTCAACACTTCAAAGGTGCAACATAATAAGGGTTAACATAATAAGTAGTTCTAAACAAACAACATTCAAAGGAACAAGCAAACAAAGAAGGTCGATAAATTTTCAAAAAAGAAAGATCTAACGACGAGGGTTGAACGGCTTGAAGAGGTTCATGTATTCTCGTGCGGTCATCCTTGGTCTAGTGGATGGTTCCCCTCTCTCCCTTTGATGCTCTATTCTATTCCATACGTCACGTCGCTCACGAACTTGTCTCTCCCATTCACGTCTCTCCTGTTCAAGCATATCAAAGTTGTCTGCCACGCTAGACGTCGTACTAATATCAGAAACATCTGATTCTTGACCGGAATAGGACATCTGTATAATCACAAACATAACCAAATTATAGTTATATACTCAATTAACTTCTGCATAGTCCTGATGTTCTGAATGTGGCAATTCCATGCATGACGCATGGTTGTGTTCCATGCGTGACGAACGGTTCAATGCCATGCATCACGCGTGGAATTCCACAGTTTTTCAATAATATTATTCAAACCATACCATATCAAATTTCAACACCCACATTCATAACCCAAATTCAAAAAACCTAAATTCAATATCAAAATCCTAATTACACTATCTACACATGAAATTATCAACAAAGTACACAATTCTATCATAATTCTAAGTTTAATCCATTCTAATCAAAGTATAACATACACATTGGATCTACATATGTAAATATGTTCAAAACAACATCAAAATCTCATATATACATCAAAATAATAGCATAACAATGAAATCTTACTTTGTATATACCTTTATATGCAAAGAGTTGTTGCAAATGGTTGATTTTGGGTAAATCCGTGCGTTTGTGCTGCTTCTGCGCCGTCAAGAGAAGGAGGAAGGGAACAAAATGGTAGGGTTTCGATGCTGGACCTTTTATAGGCAAAAAATTCCATGTGTGACGCATGAACACAAGACATGCGTCACGCACGGTTGGCGTCCATGCTCGAAGCATGAATTTGAATGTATGTTTTTTGTTTCTTATGTGATCCATGTCAATGTATTCAATGTATTTGTAGTTATGTCACGCAAAATAATTCATTTTCCGTGTTGTTTTTAAAGGCTTTAAAACCACAATTCGCCATAACGTCTGCATGGACGGATGTGTGTCGGCATGGACGGATGACGCGTTTACTCTTGGAAGCAACACGACAAACATGTAATTTACACAACTATATTCCGTTTTTTGTGAATTTAAACAGTTTCTGTAAACTGCACATTTACACATCACGCGTGGAATTGTGTTACGCGTAACGCATGGAAACGCGTCACGCGTGGATGTGCATTTTACAGAAACTACAGTCCCTGAGCTCCCATCTGTGCTAGATTTTGAACACCTTAATAAAAATGCAGAGTGGAAGGAGCACATTCCTGTTTGAAGTCATATTTAAGTGGTGGACAAGGTAGGTTCGACATAGTGTTTGAGGAATACAGTGACATGGCACGAAACCAGCTGAACGAGATATTGGGTTCATTTAACGAGAGTCTAACAAAGACTTATACACTTGTTCACCAAACATCTTTGTTTGTACATTTGAATTGTAAAGTTTCGTACAAGGCAATGGACCTCTTAATTAAAGAATACGACAAAGGTGCACAAGGCATGTACAATCCACAATATTGCGATTGTGCAACCAAGGTCAGAGACGGGATGCTGTGTGTCCATGACCTTGAGAGTTGTGTGAAGAAACAAATGCCAATTCAGCTCGTGTCTTTGCATCCTTTTTGGAGTACGTTGTCTTTGAAAGAAGTGGATACACAGTGTCATCTCGAAACTAAGAAAAACGTGGCAAGACGTTTAATTGATGAATTTTATGAAGAAACATTCCACAACTTGTCACCACATGATCAAGAGAAGTGTATTGAATCTGTCAGAAAGATAGCTAAAGTGGATACACCTCTCAAAGAGCCGCCTATTTCGAAACACATCGGTGGTCGTCCCCAAGGAGCTCCTAACAAAGTGCCTAGATCTACACAAAGAAATAAGTCTGCATGGGAATACACCGACCAAGAGATGAGGTTTAGAGCTTTGGAAGAAACACCTCCCAAGAAGCAAAGGGTTCCTAAACCCTTTGGTGCACCTCCCGCTCCACAAAAAATGTACGCGCCTTCTAAGTACATTAGAAAGATACCAATGTGCATGCGACCATATGTGGAGGGTTGGTTTGACATCAGAGCCGATGGAAACTGCGGGTTTAGATCTATTTCTATGGAAACAGGTGACCGATATTATCTTCACTCTAATGTACACTTTATCCAAAATATTCCGTCACTCAAACTGTTTTTGAGATTCATGTAACAGGTGGGACCCAAGAGCATTGGAAGTTCATACGAGAAGAGATGATAAGAAACGCTAAAGAGATTTGGCATTGACTTAAAGGCACGTGGATTGGTGGACAAGAAAATCCTACATTGGAGTCCGCTATACATCAACTTACATGGGAAAATGATTACTACCCAGCTCCAAGGGATAAGTGGCTTACCGTACCAGAAATGGCATTTTTGGTGGCTTCGGCATGTAATTGTGTCTTTGTGTGTCTAGGCGAGCAAATTAAACAGACATTCCTACCTCTTAGACTTCCGACTTGGTATGGTCAACCTGGAGACAAGATGCAATTTGTTTGCCTATTACTACTTACACAAGAGGAACATTTCATCCCGGTATGTTTTTTTTTCAATTGCTATTTACCTAGTGCATTACATGTAAATTTAATTATGCAATTCCATAAAATCTATCTCAGATTCGCCTGAAGGATGAATGTCCACTACCACCTGTTTATGATCTTTGAGACCGTAATAGTTCAACAAATAATCCATCAATTTAATCAAATCAATTCATACATTAACAAATTTAATATCACAACACATAATCAATTCATACATTAACATAAATAAAAATAAACATACTTCATATTTCATATAATCAAATAATGAACTAAATGTTTTTTTTTCATTTTTTTTAACCATTTATCATAACATTAAATTCATATTAAATTAGTTATGATAAGTATTGAATCTATAAACCAAATTCTAATTACATACCTTTCCTTTTTGCACAAAAAAGGCTGTATGAGCTTCAAAGCTTATGAGCAGCTCCAGAATGTGTGGACCTCCGACAGTACCCCCCTCTAACTTAGGGACGTATATGTCTCTGACCGGAGGTTGTCGTTGTCGTCGTCGTCGTCTTCTGGGTTGTTCCTCTTGCTCTTCTGCTTCTTCATGAACATTCTCATATGTCTGATCCTCTTCCTCACCATGTTCCTCATGCTCATGCTCATAATCAGAATCAGAATCAACATTTGCACCCCCAGCTGATGGCCCTGCACTGCTACAAGCAACAAGTGCGTAGCGGTCATCACCCGTCTGAGGGTTATCAAAGTTATGAGAACCACTAGCATGTCTCATCATCTGCACAAATGATTGCTCTCGTTGTGGAGGCACAACAGGATAGCCTGAAAACTGTGTTTGTTGTGGATAACCCGGGAACTGTGATTGGTGTGGATAGCCCGGGATTTGTGGGATCATAATGGGGGTGTCAGGAAAGTAATGAGGGGGCCCCTGGGCATGAAGCTTGCAGCAGACAAACCTTGTTGTTGTTGTTGTTGTTGCCTCTCATAAGAAAACTCTAAACGACGAGGAGGCGATTCTTGTCTATTCTTCTTCTTCCTTGGTTTTGGAACTATGGGATCTTTTTTCTTCTTTTCTCTATTTCTTTGACGAGTATCGCGTCCAGGTCGATGACCACCATCCATAACTACATCATAAAATGTGCAATTCCACAAAATTAACCAGTTTACTGAATTTAATCAAAATATCATCAAAAACTCAATCAGTATATCATCAAATTCAATATGAAACTGCAGAACACAATTTCTGGAATGTGCAATTCCACACGTCACGCATGGTCACGCATGGTTGCAATCCATGCGTGACGTGTGGAATTGCACATTCCAGAAATTGTTCGTTTTTGCACTCCCACTGTTTCAAACACCTAATCTCAACAGTTTTTCCAAAATTAAACAGTTTTTCAATAATTTCATTAAAACAATACCAAATTTCAACAACCTAATTCATAACCCTAATTCACAAAACCCTAATTCAATATCAAAACCCTAATAACACTATATACACATGAAAATATCAAATTGGTCAATAAATTATCAACAAAGTACACAATCCATTCATATATTACAGGTTTAATCCGTTCTAATCAACTAATTAACATACACATTGGATTTTGAAGTAAATATCATCAAAACAACATGAAATCCTTATATATATACATCAATATCATACCATAACAATGAAATCTTAATGTTTACATACCTTATACGCAAAAAGATGATGAGAATGATGGATTTTGGGGTAAATCCGTGCGTTTGAGAGCTGCAGCCACCGTGGGAGATGTTGGGGAAGAGAACAAAATGGTAGGGTTTGATGTTTTGGGCTTTTATAGGTCAAAAATCCATGCGTGACGCATGGATTGTGTCCGTGCGTCGCGCATGGTTGTGGTCTGTGCGTGGCGTGTGGATTTAATTCATGCGTGACGCACGGATATAATCCATACGTGACGCACGACGCCTGGGCGGTAAATAGCAAAAAGGGCGGGCGTTAAATAGTAACGGCCTAAATTAAGGAAGAGGAGTTAATGGTTTATATTCGCAGATCTGAATCAACTGAAAATCTAAATAAGATAGATTAAGTTGATTAGTTTGTTTCGGATTTGGTTTCCAAAGGGAAGAAGAGATTGACGGAAATCGAGGACCGAAACTTAATCGGTTTCAAGTTCAACAGGTTATATTTTGGGTTTATATACACGGTTTCTACTCAACGCCCAGGGCAAATGCTAAACATCGTCATGGGCATTCTTGTGTTATGTAAGGAATCCTTACGTGACGCAAGAATGACATAATTTTTGGGAAACATTTCTCACGTCACGTAAGAAACTTTCTCAACGTGACGTAAGGAATCGTATGGCCATCTCACGCGACGTAAGAAATGCTTACGTGACGCAAAATGTAGTGGGATCCTTGTGTCAAAACAAGTCCTTGCGTCACGTAAGATTTTGCAATCATCTATGTGTTATACACACATGGTTGGAGCATATGTCCAAATAAATGTTGTATAAACTGCATGATCCGGAGTGTAAAGGGACTATTATTGTATCCTTAATAGTGTTTGACCAAAATTTAAATCAATTCCGACATCGTTGGGGCTATATTCCGACAAGTTAGAGAGTTATGACTAGTTCGGTATTTACAAAGGAGGTGCTACTTTAGAAGTTAGGGGTTTCGATCGAGAGCTACCTTCATGGTTAAATATCCCTAATAGGCATTGAAAACAAGTTTCATTGCATTTGGACATCGTTTGGTCGACGTTCCGCCAATATGGCTCTTAAGGCCTCTTAACGCCTTTTAAGGTCCTTTAGCGTTTACGCATAGTTTCGAATCCCGTTTTGTGTGAGGGAGACCTTATTTGGTCTTTATGTGCCTAAATACACTAATTTGTATAAATTTTTTAAACATAATGTTAGGCAAAAATTGTTAACAGAAAACAACTATGCACAAACACATCTTATTTGATTTTATTTGAGTTCGACCCGTATCTGTATATCCATACAATTCTAATAATATAGATACGTTGAACACTTATAGGTTTGTTTTATGATTTGGGCTGCACCCGGATTATGACGGGTTGCCTACGTACCTTCTTAAGAAGGATCAAGCCTTACGTAGTTCAGAGTGATTTGTTTATCGTACATCAGAGGAGTGAGTCTAAGCCCACCTTCTAGGAAGGGTTTCCTAGACGCAATCCAACTATCATTTGTACGTCGTGAAAGAGATTAAACCCACCTTCTAGGAAGAGTTGTCTAACTTTCCACTATATATGCTTATAACATTTTGGTGATTTTATTTGAATTTTTTTGTTTGTGATTGAACTCGATGAGCGATAGCTTTATATCGAATTTTCTACGTACCCTTTTAAAAGGGATCAAATCATACGTAGTTCTTGACGAACAATTTAGTTTCAATTTCAAGTTTTGTTGAAACTTAGCTTTAATTTTATTGTGACTGAACCCGATATATTTATGATTTAATATCGAATTTCCTACGTATCCGTTTGGTACGGAATCAAGTCTACGTAGTTCTAGGAAAAGAACCGTTTTGATCTTTGTTCTTAAATTTGGGTATGTGATTGAATTCGTTACTCTTTTATATTTTTGTAACGAACGTCCTACGTATCCATTTATATATAATGAAATCAAATGTCCGTAGTTCATATCAAAGAATTCTCGACTTCAAATACGGGTGACTAAAATGGACGCCGGTTATATCCTTGGTCCAAAAATCATTTAAGTCACATCTTGCAAATGAACTCTACTTCATCGACCCACTACTATATAGCATAAGTGAGTTTAGAATTTTGGCCTTAAATCTCTACTTAACTTGAGATTAAAAGAGTTAACCATGACACATGTATTATATATATATATGTCACTCCGTTGTTTTAGGTGGATGGTCAAAATATATCATTTTAGATCATGGACATACGGATGACTTTGAATTTTTAGAGTCCACTTCAATGGTCGAGCATCTATAATACGAACGATCCATTTAAACCATGTTTATCTCTTTTGAATCGTATCATTATAACGATATGCGTTTCGATACAAGAAACGAGCTCATTTGGATTTGAGAAACGAACCCGTTTCAACTTTTGAGGAAAACATCATGAATCTACATAGAAACACTTCTGTTTCGCTTTAGCAAAACATCATGAATCTACATAGAGACACCTCTGTTTTGATTTAAGAACCGAACACGTTTCAATTTTAATGAAACATCAAGAATCCACATTAGAAAGATCTCTGTTTCGCGTTAGCAAAACATCATAAATCTAATGAGAAACATCTCTGTTTCGATTTGAGAAACGCACAAGTTTCAGTTTTGATGAAACATCATGAATCCACATTAGAAAGATCTTTGTTTCGCGTTAGCAAAACATCATAAATCTAATGAGAAACATCTCTGTTTCAATTTGAGAAACGAACACGTTTCAATTTGGTAAAACATCATGAATCAACATGAGAAACATATCCGTTTCGGTTTGAGAAACGACCACGTTTCAACTTTGAGAAAAAAAACATCATAAATCTACATAGAAACACCTCTGTTTCGCTTTAGCAAAACATCATGAATCAACATAGAGACACCTCTGTTTTGATTTAAGAAACGAACACGTTTCAGTTTTGGTGAAAAAACATCATGAATCTACATAGAAACACCTCTGTTTCGCTTTAGCAAAACATCGTGAGTCTATATAAAAACATCTCTGTTTTGTTTGAAGAAACGAACACGTTTCAATTCGGTGAAACATCATGAATCCACATTAGAAAGATCTCTGTTTCGCGTTAGCAAAACATCATAAATCTAATGAGAAACATCTCTGTTTCGATTTGAGATAAGGACTTTGGATCCATTAGAATCCTTTCTTCGGGTCTTCTAGTTATGACGAAACTTAGAGTTTCGAACCAACTTTGATGGACATCTTCATGCTCGATCCAAGACAAGCTATGGTTGATTAGCATATGAGAGAATTTGATAAGGAAATGGGGTATACCCTATCTCTTCTTGTATTTGTTTCTCTCGGCCTCCTTGCTGCACTATGTCTTTGTTTTGTAGATTTTTTGAGCTCTCCCTATGCTAGTTTTTAGCAGCACCGAAGGGTCCTATATATTACAAGTGGTGCTAATATATATATCAAGTGGAGAATTTCCATTTAGACTCTCCCTCTCCCTCTTATCACAAGAGATCGGATTGATGAAGCAATTAAGCCTCCGTTACAAAACTCCATGAGGTTGAAACGGATTTTTTGATTTGATTAGTGCTTAATGCACATTAATTTGGTCAAACTTTGAAAGTAATGTGATATATAACGTGGGAATTACGAGAGGTCTTCAATTCACACATATACATAATATATATCCATCCGAATTAAAAGGCATTTGCTTAATTAGCTTGAGCCATAATAACATATACGCATGATAATATGTCACACATGCCAACGTGATCAAACTTGTGAGTGAAATAGTAAGATGAACACAGTGGGTATTTCAAGCTTGCGGACCAAACCAAATTAACGTCATTGATCTTAGACGATTAACGTAATTTTAATCACCACTAATTTATTTAGTGAAAACAAATGAGGGTGTATATAATTCCTAGTAAACACGTGGCACATATTATGTGAATAGTCTGTTCACTAATAATATATATATGACTCAAGACTTATGTTGATCTTGTTTTTGTTTTAAGCATTACTTTTTATGACTAATAAAATCATAAATGCTTAAAATTTTTACCCCTCAACACATAATATACCATCGATGTTGTTGACCATACATATTGAGACAAGGTAGATAATGATATGACTATATTGATGTTTACAAAGGAGGTGTTACTTGAAAATTAAAAGGTTTTGATTGAGAGTTACCGACATGGTTAAATATGCCTAATAAGCATTTAAAACAAGTTTCATTCCATTCGGACATCGTTTGGTCGACGTTCCGCCAATATGGCTCTTAAGGCCTCTTAACGCCTTTTAAGGTCTTTTAGCGTTTACGCATAGCTTCGAGTCCCGTTTTGTGTGAGGGAGTCCTTATTTGGTCTTTATATGCCTAATAACACTAATTTGTATAATATTCCAACACCGTTTTGACGTCTCTTCACCAAATTAGACCTTAAAGACTTTTTCTGCGTTTGTAAATTGGACTTAAATAACATACCTTAGTGATGAAAGGATGATGTTTACTTACCCTTAGATGACAATGAACTTGATTTTATTGTCGAAATTGAAGAAAAATGACAAAAACAAGAGGATGGAGTGGTTTTTGGTGTGTGAGCGCCGCCAACAATGTTGAGTAGGCTGTGAAAATGAGTAGGGTTTCACCAAAAGTCTTTTCATAGCAAATATAATTGAATCCTTACGTCACGCAAGGATTTCCTTACGTCACGCAAGGATTTCCTTACGTGACGCAAGGATGTTTCCTTACGTGATGTAACGATTGGCTTGCGTGACGTAAGGAAATGCTTGCGTCGCGTAAGAAAATCCTTGCATGACGTAAGAAAACCCTGGGCGTTAAATAGCACAATGGGGTGGGCGATGAATAGCATGGGCCTTTATATAGTTTGCTTTTCTTTTTAATTACTTTATCATTAATTACATTAGCAATCCTCATACTTTTGATTTGTGGCAGAAAGCCCTTATCAAATTATAAGTAATTACGAGAATTATCCAAACCTCTTATATCACTCATAACAATTATGTTAACGCTAAATTGATTATAAATCAGCTTAAAATAATTAATCAATATCTAAGTATTGATTTAACCATATTTAAACCTTAACATTAATTTGTTAATCTTGTTTAAATATTCTAGGTTATATATTATAAGTTTAAATTATGTGTGACATACTGACATTACATACTTGTACAACTCTTTGTAAAAAGTTTTAATTTAGTCTCTTAATTAATTAACATAATTATAAGAAAAATATTTTAATGGGAAAATTACGAAAATACCCTTACTAAAATGAGGGTTATTACATATGTAGAGAGAATTGATTTACATCTAGGATAAAAGTTGGTTGTTTTATACTGATGTATCCTGATTATATTCCTGATCTTAATGTTGCTATTAAACTGAATCTTGATAGTTTCATGGTTGTTTAATTAGTTAGAGCTATTGGTATCTGATTGTGCTAATACCTAATTCACGAAAGGAATAGGAATTTCCATTGCATGAGATATTGAATGAGTTATCTAGGATCAACTTGTCATACAAAGTGTGGATATTTCTTTGGCTGAGTTATTTTTCAATTACTGATTCCATCATCTTTTACTTGTTACTATTTGCATGCTTGGTTACTTAAGACAAACAAAAAAAAACCTTTGGTTACTTGATTGACACATATATTTCATACATAACTAGAATCTTTCCCCATGAGGACTCGACCCTTACTTGCCTAAGATTGTGATGAAGGATCATCTGAGCATCAACCAATGCCGGTCATTCCCGAGTTCGAGGGTGCATTGACTCGTTCGAGAGCAAAGGAGGTCCACCAAGAGTTAGACAAGTTAGTCGCCTTTATCTTGTCTAAGGAGATCATGAGTACAAAGGATCTCTTGGAAACACCCACGAGAATGGTGTTTATCATCAGTGTTCGAGATGACCTGGGCGAAGGCAGCGAAGGAAATCCGCAGGCGAGCGACCGCGATCGCGGCCTTAACCATGGCGATCGTGGGATTTAATTCCGGGATTTAAAATGACAAAATCCGTAGCCAAATCGCTATAAACCGCGATCGTCATATTCTCATGGCGATCGCTATATTCAGACGGCAGAATCTATCAGTTTTCCTTATTTAATTTGTTTCGGGATTATTTGTTTTAGGATATACTTTTATTTATTTCTTTTTATCTTTAGTTGGCCACCTTATTGACTCTATATAAGGTTTGCCCAGTTGTTGTTTTTAGGAACCCAGACTTTGATATTGAATACAACGTTTATCGTTTTTCCTCCCAAAAGAGTGCTTTTGTGAGTAGAGTGCCTTGTGTGCATTGTTGTTGAACTCGCCCTAGTTGTACTTGTGTGTGTCAATCTCTTCCATAAGGTTGGTGCTATCGGGACTCCATAGAGCATCCTCCAGGTGCTTTGGCCTACCACAACCATTGTGTTTGGTTGTAATCCATTGGAGTTTCTTCATCATTCGGTAAGGTTCCTGTTCTTAAGTTCAAGGGTTTTGTCGTTGTTTTATTTACTTCCAATTGGTCTATCATTCGACTTATCTTTCTATCATCTTCCTGTCTAATTCCGCCTATCTTCTATGTTCGAGTTTCTGTTTGAGGTTTGGTGTCTAGATCGGACAACAACGGCTTATCCCCGCATCAAATTGGTATCAGAGTTGTGTTGACACCATCCCGTCTTCACAAGAACGTTACGAGACCCCTATTCAGAAAATCACAAAAAGAGTCAGTTTTATTTTCTTGTTAGTCAGTTTCTTTGAGAAATTGATTTTTGAGTCTTCGATACTTTGATCTTTCTTGTTGAGTCTGTTTCAGGTTGTGTACAAGAAGCTTGGATCGATACGTGTTTGTGGAGATCGAAAGATTGGAGTTTGGAGCACACTTGTCCCAAAATCCATTCATCCCTTCACCCCATCACAAATTCATCCCTTCCTACCAAAAACGCAGTCGTCAAAGAAAACCCTAGAGTTGCTGAAGAAATTCATTCCTTGGATCCCAAGACAAATCTTCTACAAGGAAATCTTATCTCTTCAACAAGGAAATCAAGTTGGTTAGTTCTTTTGTTTATTTTATTTTGCTGAGATTAATATCTCATATATCGAGTTTGTATTTTCGTTTTTATTGAGACAAAAAAAATATATAAAAAAATAGGAAAATAAGAAAAGAAAAGAGAAAAATACAAAAGAAAGGAAATAGAAAAGTCTCAAAGTCAGCATTTTTTTTATGTTTTGTTAAGTCAAAGTCCAGTTGTGTCTTGTTAGAGTCGGAGTTCACAAATTGGGGGAAATGGGATTGCCACGAGCCCGTTTAGAAGACGAAGAAATTTCAAGTCGGCAGAAATCCCGCGATCGCCATTCATATTCCGCGATCGCGGCCATCTATAGCTAGCTTCTGCAAAACCTCAAATAAGGTCTCCGCGATCGCCACTCCACACCCGCGATCGCCACTCATCAGACCGCGATCGCCACCAGTGAGCCCACGACCGCCGTCGTCCTGTTCCAGCTACTGCAAGTTTCTTCTGAGCCATACCCAAACCTACCCTACCCCTTTCCACTCCGTCTTCGATCTGTCATTGACACTAGTCGAGACAAGTTAAGGTACACTTCCTTTTGGCCCTGTTGAGTTCGAAATTTGAGTCTGATAGTTGTTTGCATTTACATCCTTGCAAACGTCTTTTGAGTCTTTGTTTCTTTCTTTTGTTGAGTCGTTTTTGCTTTGAGTCAGAACCTTGTAGTTGAAACCCCGCCCCTACACTAGCCATCTCCATATCTACCATCACTCATATTAGTGCTAGGAGCTTGTTAGTTTCATTCTATTGGGTTATTGGTACATACAAGGCAATTAATCAAGAAAAGCTTGTTACAACAACAATTGAGAGAGAGTGCAGAGGAAAACAAACGAGAGTAAACACTTGCGAGTTGCTTTCATTTACACTCACTTAACTTTGTTCTGTGTTAGTCTTTTCTTTGATAATGGACAAGTCAGTTTCTCCCAGCGGCAGGAGAACTCCAGAGACCAGCCCTGTCACCCCGAAACTCATGATGAACTTCTTTCGAGAGTTTAGGCAAGAGTTAACGCGAGAACTCAGTGGGATTACCACAACCATCATGCAGGAGCTTCAGCCGACCCTACCTCCAACCACTACGGGGCATATTGGAGCTTCCCGAAGACGCTCCCACAAACGCTACTCGGAGGCCCTTACCAGCCCAACGGGAAGTATGTGAGGCTGCTCCAATGAACCGGGAAGCTAGAGAGGCTGCAGATGGGTTTCGCAATGACCCAGAGGAAGGACCACACCCAGAGCTGACAACCGTCAAGCTCGAAGAGAGCGTTTCTATAACTCTCCTACGCCTCATCATAATAGATATAATGCTGCTAATCGTTTTAATGATAGATTTCGGGATCTAGGTGATGATGATTACGATGAGGAGCATGAAGATGAGGATGACGAAGAAGCAGCAAAAGCAGTATGGCGACCACCTCGTCAACAAGGAGGGCACCAGGGAAGAAGAAGAGAACCTGAGCAAGATGGAGTTGGGAAGATCAAGGTGAAGATCCCAAATTTTGAGGGCAAGTGTGACCCAGATGTCTACATGGAGTGGGAGACGAAGATTGAGCAGATATGGAATTGTCACAACTTTCCCGAGCCTAAGAAGGTCCAACTCGCATCTTTTGAATTTAGTGGTTATTCTCTAGTTTGGTGGGACAGTTTGATAAGAGGAAGAGCTGCTAATGGCGATTATCCCATTGCTACTTGGGATCTAATGAAGAGAATGATGAGAGCTCGATTTGTTCCCCCACACTATACTAGAGAACTTATACTGCGGCTAAAGAATTTGAGACAAGGATCCATGGGAGTAGAAGAGACCTTCAATGCTATGCAAATAGCCATGGTTAGGGCCAATTTGGTTGAGAATGTGGCTAATGAGGTTGAGATGTTTCCCTACAATTCTATGACAGAGCTGCTGCACTTGGCAATCAAGGTGGAAAGAAAGACCAAGACTAGGAGTCAGGGAAGCAGAAATGCAGGTGGATCTTCCAATAACTGGAAAAATCAGCAAGGAAGAGCTTCTTATCCATCAGACCGAGACCCCCCTTCCAGGGAAGATAGTGGTTCACGAAGGAACCCACCACTAGTTGCCCAAGTGCCTACGAAAACTACAGTTGACCCTTCCAATGGACCCCGAGGGAGTACCTCTAACCCTACTTCTAGAGCTAGGGATATTGATTGTTTTAAATGTAGAGGAAAGGGTCATATGATGAAAGATTGTCCTAATTCTAGAGTCTTAATTGTTAATCAGCTAGGTGAATATGAAAGTGAAAGTGATAAGGAAGAAAACCTAGGTGAAAATCATGATGAGGATGATCTTAGTGATGAAATTGGTTATGAGCATGGTGATTCTTTGATTTGTAAGAGAACTTTGCATGTACAACCCGCCCCTTGTGAGGATAACCAAAGAGAAAATTTGTTTCATACTAGATGCTTGGTTCATAGGAAGGTTTGTAATATGATTATTGATGGGGGAAGTTGTTGCAATACTGCTAGCACCGAATTAATTTCTAAATTGCATATTGCTACTATTTTTTCACCCTAGACCATATAAGTTGCATTGGATGAATGAATGTGGTGAATTGAAAGTTCAAAAGCAGGCTAGAGTAACATTCACATTAGGAAAATATGAAGATAGAATTTTGTGTGATGTTGTTCCTATGCAGGCTTGTCATATATTGTTAGGTAGACCATGGCAATATGATAGGAAAATTGTTCATGATGGTCATACCAACCGCCATTCATTTACTTTCAATAATAAGCATATTACTCTTAAGCCAATGACTCTAGCGCAGATAGCAGATGCTTATGAGAAGAGCAAAGGAAAACGAGTGGCAGATTCGAGCAAGGAGGACAGAACTGAGGCAGGAGCGGCAGGGAGCGACCGCGATCGCAACACATCTTTGGCAATCGCGGCCACAAAAACACAAGTTTCTGCGGACAGCGACCGCGATCGCGACCTAACTCTAGCGATCACAGGATGTGATGCCGAGACCCCTGCGAGGATGCGATCGCGGGAATCCCAAGCTTAAGTTTCAACCCTAATTCTCTCATCTTGTTCTTGAGTGTTAAGATTATACCGTTCCCTTTGATCTTTGCCCTACAATTTCTTAGTTATCTATTCGTAGGTAATTTCGCTACAAACAATTGGCACCCACCGTGGGGCTGGGTCAAAAAGGTACTATCTTTCCATACCAAGAGAACAAATTCTACTCACAAAAGTCATGGAGGAATCCCCACCAGCCACGATGATCCGAAACGAGTCTTTAACTGTGTTAGGAGGACCGACGTCCTGTGCAAGCTCCAGCGCAAAGAGATTCGCAAGAACCGTCGAGGAGCAAGACGATTCCGTCCAAGTTTATCTCTCCAGAGTCTCCGACAAAGATCTACCTATCACGTTCGAAGAACCAGATGGAAAGGTCAGGCACCACGACAGCTTGGTAATCTCCGTGGTGATCAGAAATTGCAAGGTTAAAAGAATCCTAATAGACAATGGAAGTTCGACCAATATCATAGCCCTCTCCGTTATCCTCGAACTCGGACTTTCCGTCGATGATGTCTACGGAGAGCGTATCCGTCTGAGGGGATTTAGCGGAGAAATATCTGATATGTTAGGAGAAGTCATCCTCGAGACGGCCTTCCAAGGAATCAACCTCCCAACCAAGTTCGCGGTGATGGAAGCAAGGTCACCATACAACGCCATACTGGGAAGACCATGGATCCACGGAATGAGAGCAGTTCCATCCACGTACCACCAAAGATCCAGAAAGACAAAGTAAGCGGTTAAAGGTGAGCCCTTTACGACTAAGGAGTGTTACAGGATAGGGATGAAAGGAATTGCGAAGCCAAAGATCCAGAAAGACAAAGTAAAAGAGTTTCAGGTGAAAACGCCCAGCAAGTACGTCAGACCAAAGTGCCCGAAGTTAGAAGATGTGATCGTTGACGACGCGAAACCCGAATGAATCGTGAAGATAGGGGCCGATGTCCCCGAAAAGATCAAAAAAGAGTTAATAGCGTTCCTGAAGTCAAAAAGTGGGTGTTTCGCCTGGAGTCATGAAGAAATTATAGGAATATCTCCCGACGTGATGCTCCACAAGCTAAACGTCGACCCCAAGTTCGTTCCGGTAAAACAGAAAAGGAGAAAGTTTGCTCCCGAGCGCAACAAGGTGGTAGACGAAGAGGTCAAAAACCTCCTCGAAATAGGTAAGATACGAGAAGCAAGGTATCCCGATTGGCTAGCTAACGTTGTGGTCGTCCAGAAGAAAAATGGGAAGTGGAGGGTATGCGGCGATTTCACAGATCTCAACAAAGCCTACACAAAAGATTCTTTTCCTCTCTCCCATATAGACGCCATGGTAGACGCTACGGCAGGACACGAGATGCTGACATTCATGGACGCGTTTAGCGGATATCACCAGATACAGATGAACCCTGCCGACCAAGAGAAGATGACGTTCGTCACAAATCAAGGTATTTATTGCTATAAAGTTATGCCTTTCGGCCTAAAAAACGTCGGAGCTACATATCAGCGTTTGGTAAACAAGATGTTCGAGGAGCAGATAGGAGACACCATGGAAGTTTACATTGACGACATGCTGGTAAAATCCAGAAGAGCGGATGATCACGTAACACATCTAAAAGAAGCGTTCGCAATCCTGGAAGAATATAGCATGAAACTCAATCCCACCAAGTGCTCCTTCAGAGTCTCTTCCGGAAAATTCCTCGGCTACGTTGTAACGCAAAGGGGGATCGAAGCCAGTCCTGAACAGATCAAAGCCATACTCGATCTCGAATCTCCACGATGCGTAAAAGACATCCAGAAGTTAACCGGAAGAGTCGCCGCTCTAAACAGATTTATCTCCAAAGCCTCCGACAGAAACCGACTCTTCTATGACACCCTGCGAAAGAACGAATCTTTCTCCTGGACGGAACACAACGAAGAAGCATTTGCAGAACTCAAAAATTACCTGACGAATCCCTTACTCCTAGCGAATCCCGTAGACGGAGAACCTCTGTTCGTGTACCTGGCAGTGTCCAAGATTGCCATCAGCGCCGTTCTCGTAAGAGAGGAAGGAGAAGAACAACAACCCGTCTACTACGTGAGCAAAACGCTATCATCGGCGGAAACAAGATACTCCGTTATGGAAAATCTAACTTTGGCACTGGTGTTTGTGCCTAAAAATACGACGATTGTGGAACGCGTGGAAGCTACGCGTAGGAAGGAAGCAGTGACGCGACGAGTGAAATAGAGGATATCGTCAACGTGACGATATGAGGAGAAAGATACCGTTTATCCTGAGGATTAGGTCAGCCGCCGCATAATTACCTTATTTTATATCGTATTATTGTAATTGGTAAAAGATAAGATAAAAGAAGGATAGAAGGAAAAGAAAAAGATCTTATTTCCTTAAAAGATCTTAGGGTTAGCCTATATAAAGGCTAACACTTGCTTTGTAACCAACTTATGCCGTCATTGGAGAATATACTCTAAAGCTCAAGTTTCAACCCTAATTCTCTCGTCTTGTTCTCAAAGTGTTAAGATTATACTGTTCCCTTTGATCTTAGCCCTACAATTGCTTAGTTATCTACTCGTAGGTAATTTCGCTACAAACAATTGGCGCCGACCGTGGGGCTGGATAAAAAAGGTATCGTCTTTCCACGCGAAGAGAGCATCTTTTTTGCAGGAAACCATGACATCTACGACCAGCAACCCACGCAACAACAGGAAAGAATCTGAAACAGAGAAGCGTACGGAAGATCCTCCCATCCCCGGAGATGAAGGCATTAGAAAAGATCCTGAAGTCACCCCCAACGCTCCAACAGGCGCCAACCCCACAGGAAAGCAAGGGTTAGATGGCGAGGTTACCAACGTGGCCGCCGTCTGAGAACAGATTGAGTCCTTCGAGAAAGCCCAAGCTGAAGCCTTACAAGCAAGTAAGAAGACGGCGTCGAAACTCGCCAAAGAAAACGAGGGGCTGAATTCTATGATCTTGGAACTCAAAGCGAGTCACGCAGGACAACAAACCTATGTCCGTGATCAAAGCGTCGCTCGACGCCTGAACATGGATGAAGCTCTCGAAGAAGACGACGTATACCATCCCCAAGAGCACCATGGGTTCGTCCTACCTAAGGATTCAGCGCGGAAGAAGAAATCTGAAGAAGTCCTGACCCCGGACGCCATCGCCGCCATCGTGAGACAACAAGTTGGGGCCTTGAGAAAGGAGATGATGCTAATGTCCGGAGCCCCAAAATCCATAGTACCAGAAGAAGAGCATGCGTTCGAGGAAAGCCCTTTTATCGGAAATATCGCCACCCAGAAGATCGCCAAGAAGTTCACCGTCGCAGATCTTCCCGTCTACGATGGATCAAGCGATCCTGAAGAACATATCCTACTCTACAAAGCCAAGCTCTCCACGAGTCCAATTGATCCGAGGCTAAAAGAAGCAATGATGTGCAAGTTCTTTAGCTCAACGCTGAAAGGTCCCGCCTGGACATGGTTTATTTACTTACCTCAAGGAAGTATCTCGTCCTACGCCGAGCTCTCCAATCAATTCAGGCTACAATTCGCCAGTAGCAAGCTCTTTGCAAAACAGCCGTCGGACCTCCACAACATGCGCATGAATAAGGGCGAGACCATAAGAGATTTCCTTAAGCGTTTCAACGATGAGAAAGTCACGATCCCAGAATGCACGGAAGCCACGACCGCCGACGCGTTCAGACGTGCCCTTCCCAGAGATAGCGAGTTATACAAGGAACAAACAAAGATGCGTCTCGAATCATTCGTGATGACGAGGGAAAGAGCCATGGAAGCTATAAGACTAGAAGAAGACCTACAACAGTATAACGAAGAGATCGCTCGATCTCCTCGTAGACAAACTCTTCCGCGAAGAAATTCTCCCCAGCGTCGACACAGCGATAGACATCAAGAACGAGGAGAACGCCACGATAGGAGGAACAAACCCTTTTAAAGAGAACCACAAGCAGTGCACGCTGTAAGCGAGGTCGAAAGTATCGACATCATAGAAAAAGGAATCTCCATGAAGACCGATGCTCTCCGCGTCATGAGCACGATGGAGGGACTACGCGACGTGCAATGGCAAAGGAAGCAGAATCCTGGAAGGAGGCCCGGAACATGCAAGGGGTATTGTGAATTCCACAATGATACAGGTCATACGACGGATGGTTGCTACACCTTGAGGAAAGAAGTAATAAGGCTGCTGAAGAGAGGAGACTTGAAAGACTTACTCTCTAAAGAAGGGAGGAATGTCCTCGAAGGAGTAAAGAAAGAAAGAAGATCTCCTACTCCACCTCCACCTCCAGCTCATCACGCTCGTACCATACATTCCATCATCGGAGGATCCTCGGCGAGTGGGTACACGTCATCGGCGGCTAAGAAGAACATCAAAATTCTACGAGACGAAAGTAACATGACGAAGGTCTATCAAACCTGCCCTGTCAGAAGCAACCACCCTATCACGTTTGAAGATTCGAACGGGATAGCGAGACACCATGACGGGTTAGTAATCTCCCTCACTATTAGTAACCACCTTGTTAAAAGAGTCCTCGTGGACAATGGTAGCTCAGCCAACATTATCACTGCGGCTGCCCTGAAAGAACTCAGATTATCCAACGACGACATTACCAGTAGGCGCGTACCACTAGTCGGGTTCAATGGCGAGGTAACGGAGATGATAGGAGAAATCATGCTAGCAACATACGCCAGGGGTATCAATATACAAGCCAAATTCGCCGTGATGGAGATCGAGTCGCCATATAACGTGATCTTGGGAAGACCATGGCTGCACGACATGAGGGCGATTCCTTCAACATATCACTAGTCTTTGAAGTTTCCATCGCCATGGGGAACGCAAGAAATCAAGGGAGAAATTCAAGTCGCTAGGCAATGCTATAACATCGGGATGAGAAAAGCAACCAAAGTTTCACCAAGGAAAGAAAAGGAAGCATAGCAATCAAGGGATGAAGCACGACGGTCAAAGGACACTCGCCCAATCGTTAAGCATAAAAAGATCCAAGTGACAAGGAACGATATGAGCAACATGTTCTTGAAGCATCACCCGCCATAATCCCAAAGAAAGTGATATGAGTTCCCTGAATTTCCCAGTATTATTTCCTTTACGTTTTCATTTGCATGAGTAGGAGCAATTTCTTTTTCTTTCTTAAAGTTTTCTTTCCAATAAAGTAGGATCGTTTGTCTTAGCGTCAAAGCGAGAAGGGGTCGCGGCGACAAGGGGTCGCGGCGACAAGGGGTCGCGGCGACAAGGGGTCGCGGCGACAAGGGGTCGACGTCTACGTAGGAGTCTGCTATTTTCATGATGCATCTTTTCAATATATGAGTATACCTTTTCCTTCCCGACGTGTTCAAGCATGATAAGAGATGTTTATTTCAAAGTACTTGCTCTCTGTCTCTGATATAACACCCAAGCTTAATAAGGCCGCGGCGAAAATCCGCGCCGGGGGTGAATTTCGTTAGTGTACGCGTTCAAGGCACCATCTACGCGTATGCAACGTTAGCCGAACCGCCGACCCCGAGTCGAAGCTCCCTATGATTGTTCGCGACGTGTGGCAATGGTCATAGGGAAAGAAGCCTGACACCTCACGAAACCGGCACGGTCCTCTGGGGAAGAAGGGAAACCAATCGCCACGACCATTCTCCAGGAACGCGTACTTGCGCCTTCCACGACCCCTCTGAGAGTCATGAATCCACGGGCAATTCGCCAAACCGGCAAGGATGCGTCCACCTAAAGTAAGTCGCATTGACCTCTCCTTTTGATCAAATCAATAAGCACGCCTCGAGCACATCAGTTACGAACAAAGAAATATCATACTAGGGGTTAAAAATCACAGCCCAAAAAGAAATAAGTATTACGCGTTCGCGAGATAACTACAAGCAGTAAAAGAAGCATTAACGAAAGAATCACAGGTTTCTTTGGTAGCTTTAAGCCAAGCTCACAAGAAGCTTAGATCAAACCTACCAAAAGGTGTAGAGATACACAAAGAGAGAAAAGAACTCCCCGAGAAATAAGGGGTAGCGACAGTAAGGAAAAGTCAACGCGTAGATATACGCTACTCCAAGAAGAGCTTCAACCAGAACAACTCAAGATTAGCTAAGCACGCCAAACGAAGAAAGAAATGCGTAGAAGACCAAAAGAAACAAAGAGAGCCCAATGCATTATATCTACGCCCATCATAAAGGGCAAGAAAGAAAGTGTTACAAAAGTAAGAGCAAAAATACATGTACATATATACAACAAAGTTCCCAGAAAAATAGATCAAGGAGAGTCATCGTCAGAAGAAGGGTCACCATCCTCGTATTCACGAGCAACTCCCTCCTCCTCAGAATCCTCCGCGACGACTTCCTCACCGTCATCGTCGTCCTCAACACCGTCGTTAGGGTCGGCCTCATTAAGATGAGGAGCGACATCCTCTTCAACATGAGGATTCGCCGGAGGTCTCATCGGCGTAGGTCCCGCTTCAACGCCTTCAGGACGTTCCGGGAACGCCTCATTAAACTCTTCCCGCTCTTTCACCGGATCCCACCCATGAGTTCGACCGGTGGCGTACTCCTCAATGATCTCCACGCGAGAAAGCTAGGACCAATACTCCTTGACGTCCTTAAGGTCAGAGGCCAACCTTGCTTCCACCTGAGCCTTCTCAATCTCCAAAGCGTCGACCTTGGCCTGCAGATCTTCGACCTGCCCAGAAAGATCCACGCGGAGTTTGGACTCCGCCTCCACTTTCTCCTTCGCCTCACTCTCCGCTCTACGCGAAGCCTCAACTGCCGCAGTAAGCTCCTGAATTTTTATCTCGTCGGCCGATTGCTTAGCCTCCATCGACCTCATCCGATCAACGAAGTCAGAGAAGCGCCCATACGCACACAACGAAGCCTGAAGGGCCTACAAAAAGAAAAAAAATACAAGCACACACGTTACAAGAAGCAAGAACAAGAACACCAGCCGAAGCAAGCGATTAATAAGACTTACCTGCCACTGCGCCGCAAGAGATTCGCCCATCATGTCCTCAGTCTCCATCGGCAAATAATGGTCGAGGGAAGGAGGATTTTGAAGTTGCTTCATAGCAAGTACAAATGACCTCCCAGATGAAACGGCGCGAGAGATCACCCCTGGAAAATCATCCACGGACTCGTAGCCGAAATCCAACTTCTCGGCTACCTTCTCCTTACCTTTACGTGACCTCTTTGCCGGAGTAGAAGAGGGAGACGGAGACGAGAGAAGAGAAACCATTGGTACGGCCTGAATCGAGACTCCAGAAGCCGCTCTCTCCTCGGCACGACTCCTTTTACGCGACGCTACGAGGGCCGACGCGGACAAGCTGCGGCTACGAATGCGAGAAAGATCCACAGGCGCTGGAAGAGTTAAAAATGCACATATCAGAATCGTGAGTAAAAGATAAGAATGGGGAAAACTCTTAAAGGACGAACGTGTCACCTGCCGGGAGAACGGAAGCAATACGATGCCCTTCACCATCATGACCATGGAAGGTTCGATCGACTTCAGGATTGGCGAGGAGTCTGTCAATGACTCTCTTAGTTTCTCGCCTCACCACAATAGCGTCCGTGTTAACTACACAAGAAACGAAGAAAATAGGTAAGATATTAGAGACCAAGACGCGTAGTAAGAGTTTTAAAGTAAAGAAAGATCGAACTCACCTGTGGGATTCCAACAGTCGATCAACCAAGCACAATCTTCACCAAGGGAAGATTTCTTCACGTAGTAAAAGAAATCAGCCCAGTGTCGGCCGACTTGACTCCCCTCAATCGCAATCTTGGGCGCCTTTGGCCTAGATTTAAAGCCTACCCTTCCCACCGTCTTCGTCTGAACATTGAAAGAGTAAGGAATGTCTTCGATGGCCAGATCAAATGCCATGTTTCTCCATCACATCGTCTAAAGCGCCAAAGATTCTCCAAACGCTTGGCAGGAGTTGCCACATAAATACCCCCAGAGCAAGCATAAACGCCCTCATTAACGGCGAAAAGGGAAATCGGTGGCCAGTAAGGAAGGGATACTCATACACCGCGATCCACCCCGACCGATGTGCAACGGAAAAGACTCCTTGAGGAGGTATCTCAATCTCCACCCCAAGGCCGAGATTCGCCAAAGATCTCAGCCTCTCCACGTCGCGAACTTCCGTAGATTTGCAGTCGGAGCCCTTCAAGATGAACTTGGGTACGTAGAAAGAAGCCATTTAGGAATATTGGGAAAAGGTATGGAAGGAGATGTGAAAAGAAGGAATAGGTAAGAAGTTTGATCGAAGTAAAGAAGAAGCAAGGAGTTAATAAGAGCAAACAGATAAGAGCAGAAGAGTAAATGAGGTTGGAGGCTCGTCCATTATATAGTCAGGGAAGATCGCGAGAATCAAGGAATGTTCAACGGCATTATAGCCGTTAGGGAAAACTAGCCGTTGCGCTTAGACGTTATCGGCGCAAGAAACAAGGCCTTCCTCCTGGAACGTGTTAATAATTGAAGGGAAGCCATGATTAAAGCTTTTGCGATGATGCCAAAAATTCGAGTAACGTTATCTTCAACGCGTTCCAGATATTTTGAAGATGTATTCTACAGAAAGAGAAGGCGTCTCCCAGCTCTACTCAACGTTGAAGCCCTGTAAGACGCCTTAGGGGTATTGTTTGTGCCTAAAAATACGACGATTGTGGAACGCGTGGAAGCTACGCGTACGAAGGAAGCAGTGCCGCGACGAGTGAAAAAGAAGATATCGTCAACGTGACGATATGCGGAGAAAGATACCGTTTATCTTTAGGATTAGGTCAGCCGCCGCATAATTACCTTATTTTATATCGTATTATTGTAATTGGTAAAAGATAAGATAAAAGAGTATTTTTACCTAGTTTATTATATCGTTAGAAGATAGAAGGAAAAGATAAAGATCTTATTTCCTTAAAAGATCTTAGGGTTAGCCTATATAAAGGCTAACGCCTGCTTTGTAACGAACTTATGCCGTCATTCGAGAATATACACTAAAGCTCAAGTTTCAACCCTAATTATCTCGTCTTGTTCTCAAAGTGTTAAGATTATACCGTTCCCTTTGATCTTAGCCCTAGAATTGCTTAGTTATCTACTCGTAGGTAATTTCGCTACAAAACACTGGTCATGGCGTCCATGAAGCTGAAGCCCTATTTCGAATCACATCCCATCGTGGTACGAACGACATCTCCATTAAAGAATATAGTAAAGAAGCCAGAGCTCTCCGGAAGAATGGCAAAGTTGGCGATCCACCTAGGCGGTTACGACATCGTCTACGAAGGAAGAAAAGCAATAAAATCTCAAGCATTAGCGGATTTCGTCGCAGATTTCAGTCCAACACTGGAACAAGAAGCAGCCTCGCAAGTAAATAAGGTGGAGATCGCGAAGTGGACCTTACATACGGATGGAGCAATGAACCAAAACGGAGTAGGATTGGGCGTCGTTCTCAAATCGCCACAAGGGGATAGGGTGGTCCAGGCCATAAGATGCGACTTCAAAGCGACAAAAAACGAGGACGAGTACGAAGCATTAATCGCCGGCCTACGTATTGCCATCGACCTAAAGATTGAGAAATTGGATATCTATTGCGACTCGCTGTTGGTAGTTAATCAAGTCCGAGGCGAATACTCGACCAAAGATTCAAAGATGACGTTGTACGTGAAAGTGGTGAAGGAGCTGTTTGAGAAGTTAGAGGACTGCCAAATTAGACAAATTCCCAGAGATGCCAACGCGCAGGCCGACGCGTTGGCCAAACTCGGATCCTCAATAGATCCCCGAGAGTATCAAAAGATCCCGTTCCTTCATCTTAGCAACACGTCCATTAATAAAAAAGCCGTCCCGGAGCAAACCCTCACCGTAAGAAGTCAAGATTCATGGGTAACGCCTTACTACGAGTGGCTACAGCACGGACGACTTCCGGGCAACGCGTACGACGCAAGGCTGTTGAGACGGAAGGCGACCACATTCGTAGTAGATAAAGGGCAACTGCTAAAGTGGTCGTCAAACGGCGTATTCCTAACATGCCCGTCGAAAGAAAAGATCCAAGATATCTTACGCGAGCTACACAACGGAGAATATGAGAATCACTCAGGAGGAAGAAGCCTAGCAGCCAAAGCACACTCGGCAGGGTACTATTGGCCCACGATGAAACAAGAGGCGTTGAACTACGTCAAAAGGTGCGACGCCTGTCAAAGACATGTCCCAATCCCACATCAACCGGCGGAGAAGCTCCATTCCATCACCTCTCCCTGGCCTTTCATGGAATGGGGGATGGATATAGTAGGACCCATGCCCCTGACATTGGGGCCGAAAACGCTGATGCTCGCTATTTGTGCTTAAAAATACGACGACTATGGAACGCGTGAAAGCTACGCGTAGAGGAACAGTGGTAACGCGACGGGTGAGATGAAAGATATCGTCGACGTGACGTTATGAGAAGAAATATGTCGTTTATCTGTAGGATTAGGTCAGCCGCCGCATTATTACCTTATTTTATATTGAATTATTGTATTTGGTAAAAGATAAGATAAAAGAATATCTTTTACCTAGTTTATTATATTGTTAGAAGATAGAAGGAAAAGATAAAAATCTTATTTCCTTAAAAGATCTTACGGTTAGCCTATATAAAGGCTAACGCCTACTTTGTAACGAACTTATGCCGTCATTCGAGATAATACACAAAAGCTCAAGTTTCAACCCTAATTCTCTCGTCTTGTTCTCTAAGTGTTAAGATTATACCGTATTCTTTGATCTTTGCCCTACAATTGCTTAGTTATCTACTCGTAGGTAATTTCGACAAACAATTGGCGCCCACCGTGGGACAAGATAAAAAAGGTGTCGTCTTTCCACACAAAGGGAGCCTCTTTTTTGCAGGAAACTATGACATCTCCGACCAACAGTCCTCACAACGACGAGGAGAGGTTTGAGGATGAAGAACGAGTGATGAATCCCGATGTCCCGACGCAAGGAGATCCGGAAGAAGAGCTCGAAAATATCTCCGATGTCGCCAAAGACGGCGGTCCCGTAACCCAAAAGAAAGCTGACAACGCCGCCGCCAACATGACATCCATCAAGAATCACTTCAACACCATCCAAAAATCCTGGGAAAAGGCCAAGAATGCCAGTGAAGAAAATACGATGGGACTCGCCAAAGAAAACGAGCGACTATGCTCTGTTATCAAGGAACTCAGGAGAGAGTCCGCGAAGTCCCCAACTTATGTTCGCGGTCGGAGCGTCGTTCGTCGTTTGGATATGGATGCCGTCGCTGACGAACACGATGATCATGAGCTCCAAGGACGCCTTAGACCAGCGACATCGATAGAGGCAAATCAAGAAGGGCCGTCTACTAAGCAAGCCCTGACCCCAAGTGTCGTCGCAAGTATCGTAGCCCAGCAAGTCAGAGCCTTGAGAAAGGAGATGATGCTAATGCCCGGAGCCCCGAAATCCATAGTACCAGAAGAAGAGCATGCGTTCGAGGAAAGCCCTTTTATCGGAAGCATCGCCGTCCAGAAGATCGCCAAAAAATTCACCGTTGCAGATCTTCCCGTCTACGATGGATCAAGCGATCCCGAGGAACATATCCTACTCTGCAAAGCCAAGCTCTCCACGAGTCCAATCGATCCAAGGCTAAAAGAAGCAGTGATGTGCAAGTTCTTTAGCTCGACGCTGAAAGGCCCAGCCTTGACATGGTTTATTCACTTACCTCAAGGAAGTATCGCGTCCTACGCCGAGCTCTCCAATCAATTCAGGCTACAATTTGCCAGTAGCAAGCTCTTCGCAAAGAAGTCGTCGGACCTCCACATCATGCGCATGAATAAAGGCGAGACCATAAGAGATTTCCTTAAACGCTTCAATGACGAGAAAGTCACAATCCCAAGTTGCACGGAAGCCACCGCCTCCGACGCGTTCAGACGTGCTCTCCCTAGAAATAGCGACTTATACAAAGAACTGACGAAAACGCGTCCCGAGTCATTCGTAATGACGAGGGAAAGAGCTATGGAAGCAATACGCCTTGAAGAAGATCTCCAAGACCATGTCGAAGAAAGGCGTCGGTCTCCATGAAGATGCTCTCCCTTGCGAAGAGACTCCCCTCAACGACGAGATGGCGATCGTTACAACAAGAGGAATAAGCCTTTCCATAGGGAACTCCCCATGGTTCACAACGTCAGTGAGATCAATAGCGTCTACGCTATCGAGAGAGGGATATGCATGAAGGTCGACGCGTTAAGGGTTATAGGATCAATGGAGAAACGCCAGGACGTGAGATGGCCCAGAAAACCCAATCCCGAAAAGAAGCCGGGATCAGGGAGAGGATACTGTGAATTCCATAATGATTTAGGGCACCCGAAGGATGACTGCTATACCTTGAGGAAGGAAGTCCTACGTCTTCTGAAAAGAGGTGACCTACTAGACCTACTCTCCAAAGAAGGACGTGACGCGTTCGAAAAGGGAAAAGGAAGAAACAGATCTGCCTCGCCACCACCTTCATCAAGTTGGTCGAGGGCAGTTAACACGATCTTTGGAGGGTCTTCAGTGAGAGGCTACACGGTCTCCGCTGCCAAAATTAAGGAATGCTAAAACGCTACGTGGAAAAGGAAGCGCCCTACCAATTTATCATGTCAGGACCATCAAGAAAGACTATCTTATCACGTTCGACGAGCCTAACGGGATGGTGGATCATCATGACGGGTTAGTCATTTCCTTAACCATTAGTAATTGCAAGGTCAAGAGAATCCTCATAGACAACGAGAGTTCAGCAAACATCATCACCTTATCTGCGATCAAAGAGCTCGGGTTATCTAGAGACGACGTGGTAAAGAAGTATATCTCTTTGGTGGGATTCAGCGGTGAAGTAGCCGACATGCTTGGAGAGATCACCCTAACCACCCTGGCAGAAGGAGTCAACATGCAAACCAAGTTTGTGGTAATGGAGGCCGAGTCGCCTTACAACATGATACTAGGAAGGCCATGGCTGCATGACATGAAAGCCATCCCTTCAACGTATCATCAATCTCTAAAGTTCCCATCTCCATGGGGGATACAAGAGATCAAAGGCGAGCAACAAGTAGCAAGAGAGTGCTATAGCGTAGGAATGAAAAATACGAGCAACGCGTCAATGGAGAGAAAGAACAATGCATAGCAGCGAATAGACCATGGAGAACGCGTAAGATATGCCCGGCGGAAGCTCTACGATGTAAAAGAAGAAGTAGGCAGAATAGGCGACGAAACATACATCCTGGAAATCAAGTTACACGTCGTCCGGAAAGTAGAAAAGAGAAAAGCGTCTTCATGGTCAGAACGCATGAGCAGCAAGAAACACAGGAATCACGGAAGACCAAAAAGGAAAACCAAAAGGAAGAAAACATCGCCCAAAATGCCAAGAAAAGATTCACTCCCCACACAGGATAAAGATGTCAACGAGTACGACATAGCCCTAAAGAAGTGCAAGCAAAATCTCTGAGTCCAAAAATGGAGGAAGTTCATGGCGGAGAACCCCGACCTAAGCTACATGTTCTTGAAACACCACCTGCCAAAAAAATTCATAGTCAAGAAAGTGATTGAGATATTTTTTACCCTTTGACTTTCTTTTGTCTTCCTTTGCATGAGTAGCTTTAAAGTTTTCAATAAAGGCATGTCGTTCTCTTTAGGTCAAAACGACGAGGGGTCGTGGCGACTAGGGGTAGGCGTCAGAGTCAAGTTTATTATAGCATGATGCATCTTTTATTAATATACAAGTAGACCTTTCTTTCCAATGTGCCAAGCATGCTGAGATGTTTATTCCCATTACTTGCTTCGTGTCTATTAAGAGAACGTGCCTCTCGTGTACGGTGTACCAAATAAAGAAGCAAGAAGGTCGCGGTGAAAATCCGCGCCGGGGGAGAATTTCGTTAGTTTACGCGTTCAAGGCTACATCTACGCGTAAGCAACGTTAGCCGAACCGCCGACCCCGAGTCGACGCTTCCCATGATTGTTGGCGACGTGTGGCAATGGTCATGGGGAATGAAGCCCGGTACCTCACGAAGCCGGCCGGATCCTCTGAGCAAACAAGGTTAAACCTATTTGACACGATCATTCTCCAGGAACGCGTATTCACGCCTTCCAGCCCCTCTGAGAGTCATGAATCCACGGGCAACACGCCAAACCGGCAGGGATGTGTCCACCGGCATCGTAAGTCCTAATAATCAAGAAATCGGACGACATACACGATGAATAGGCTCGTCGATTAAAAGAGCTCGACGTCGACCTAAACGCTAGCGTGAGGCAACAAATCCACCTTTAAAGTAACGGGTAACGTCACAAGCTGATAAAAATCACACGCTGACCTATGTCCGCCACTCGCTTCTGGGTTCGGAGGAAATGCTGGACCCAAACTCAATGTAAGTCGGAAAATAACCTAAAGTAAGCCGCAATGACCACGCCTTTCGATTAATTCAATAAGCACACCTCAAGCACATAAGTTACGAACAAAAAGTATCATACTAGGGGTTAAAAAGTCACAACCCAAAAGAATACAAGTTCTACGCGCTCACAAGATAACGACACAGCAGAGCAAGAAGCATTAACAAAAGAAGCACATATTTCTCTGGTAGCTTCAAACCAAGCTCGCAATAAGCTTGGATCAAACCTACCAAAAGGGGTAGAGATACGAGACACACATAGAAAGAAGAGAATCAGCCGAAAGATAGCAAAGGAGTAAATAAGAATAAAGCATTGTTTAAAGTAAAGAAAACGAACCACTATAACCCAAAAAGAAGGGGGTAGCAACGACAAGAAGAAGTCAACGCGTCGTCAAAAGGAAACAAAAAAATACATAGATTACAAAGATTTAGATTCTCCCTCGGACGACCCAGATCCAGAAGCACGATCCACATCTTCCTCTCCCTCGTCCGTATGACCTTCGCCATCAACCTCCATGTCGTCAGGACGAGCGTCCGAGCGTTTCCAAGAAGGGCCAGCCTCGACGCCTGCAGGGAGCTCGGGATAAACGTCCCGAAATTCAGCACGTTCACCAACGGGATCCCAATCTCCATAATTACCAGCGGCATGCTCCTCGTAAACCTCGATCCGGGACAACCAAGACCAATAAACCTTCGCTTCGGCCAGATCTTTCTCATGCTGCGCCGCCTTCGCCTTCACATCTCCTCCAAAGTGCGAAAATAAAGATAACGTACTTAAAAATGGACCTTATTTTATTCATGATCGACCTATGATTCTAAAAAACATACCGGATAAATTTGCTTTCAATCGTAAGGATATAGCCACCATACCCCTTTGGGTTCGTATTAATGGGCTAGCTAGGAATTTTTGGACGTCCGATATATTGAGTCGCATTAGTTCTTACATTGGTACCCCCTTATTCATGGATCCGGTAACGGACTCTAGGAAAAGGGGCGCTTATGCGCGTGTTCTTGTTGAATTAAATTTTGCTATGCCATTCCCGGGGGAATTATGTGTGACTTTTGACGACGGTGACAAGGTCAACTTATCGTTCGTTATTGAGAACGAACCTAAGTTTTGTCATGGATGTTGCTCTTTCGGTCACAACATGGAGGAGTGCAAGTTTAGGGAGAAGAAAGAGGGTGTCGGGGTGAAGGCGGTTAGGACTAAGAGGGTGAGTGTAGCCGGTGTTAAGGACGGTGGGATCAATACCATTGGGGAGGCCATTCGACCTAGGGTGGCTGAGGGTGGTGGAGTCTCGGGAGCCCGAGGGTCTAAGGAGCAACCAATGGTGGGTGTTGAGGGAGTGGTAGGTGAGGGGAAAGAGGGAGTGGGGGCTGGTTCCGGGAATGGTGGGATTAGCTCGAAGGGTGAGGGAGTGGACGATGAAAATGAGGTTGGGCTTGGGGGTGACCCCGGGGATGGTGGGGAGAGTTCGAAGGGTGGTGCAGAGGAGGTGGGTTCTGATGAGAGTGAGCGGAAGGAGTCGAAGGGTGAGGGTTCGGTTGGGGATGGGGAGGCTAGTGAGGACTCCTTAGATGGTGGGGAGATGGAAGAGGGAGAGATAGAGACCAAGGATCATATGAGTGCTACCGAGGAGGACGTGGGTGTGGAAGAGGATTTTGTGGAGTTCCACTCTAGATCCCAATTGAGGAAGGCGAAGGCTCTCGCTAAGGTAAGCAACCAGCTTTGTAGACACGTGGTGTGTGCTATACAAGCGCAGAAGAAGTGGAGTAAGACGACTGCTCCTTCCCGCTACTCTGAGAGGACCCGGGGACACAAGCCCAAGGTGTCCCAATGATTGTCGTCTCCTGGAATGTGCGAGGGCTTTGCCAAGCCCTGAAACAAAATGGCGTTGGAGGTGTCATTCGTGAGGTTGATGCTAAGGTGTGTGGGATTTTTGAGACCAAGTGTGGGGGTGTCCGCATTGAGAGTGTGGCTAGCCGGGTTGCTCCGGGATGGGACTTTGTGGACAATTTTGCCCTGGACCCACGGGCTCGTATCTTGGTTATGTGGGATCCGTTGTGTGTTGATTTGAGTGTCATTACCATGTTTGTTCAGCACATTGGGTGTGTTATGACATGCAAGACGACTGGTGAGAAGTTTGGGGTCTGCTTTGTCTACGGGCTTCATAGTGTGGTGGCGCGCCGGGGCATTTGGGACAGTGTTGCTGAGTTGGTTGAGCTGCATGATTTACCGTGGCTGATTATGGGGGACTTCAATTGTGTCATGGCTGAGCATGAGAGGGTTAACGGGCATCCAGTTTCGCACTATGAGTGCAAGGATATGATTGATGCGTGTAGGAGACATGGGCTTGTGGACGCGCCGAGCACTAGTTCTAGTCCTTTCACTTGGACGAACAACACAGTGTGGAGCCGTATTGATCGTGTTCTGACTAGCTCGTCTTGGGTTAACTCTGGATTTCATTGCCGCTCCAGCTTCCTTGAGAAGTGGCACATCTCGGACCACAAGGTGGGTGTTGTGTCTTTGTTGAGGGATTTGGGGAAAGGGAAGAAATACTTCAAGTTCTTCAATATGTGGGCTGATCACCCTAGGTTTTCTGAGGTGATTGAGGAGGGTTGGACTACGGTTGAGAGAGGCACTTTCCAGTTCAGGTTGGCGAAGCTTCTGCAGGGGTTGAAGAGACCTCTAAAGGGGCTCAACAACAAGGAGTTTGGCCACATTTCCAGGCAGGCTGCTGATGCCAATAGGGAGCTTGCTCGGGTCATTGCTTGTTTGAGTGAGTCTCCGGATTCTGTGGATGGCAGGAGAGAGGTTGAGGAGGCCAAGGCCAAAGCCAAGAGGCTTAACAAGGCTGAGGCTTCCTTCCTTGGCCAGCAGGCCAAGGCCAAGTATACCCTCCATGGGGATCGGTGTACTAGGTACTTCCACTCGCTTATGAAAGCGAATGGCAAGAGGAACCACATTGCTTCTATTTGCAAGGCTGATGGGACCAGAACCAAGTCCTATAAGGAAGTTCATGATGAGTTCATTGGCTTCTTCAAGAGTCTGTTTGGTTCTGATATTGGGGTGGTGCTTCCCAGTGCCACTGATTTTGCCCAGGGACCGTTGGTCAGTGCTGAGGAGGCTTCTATGCTGGTTGGGGATGTGTCCAATGCTGAGATCAAGGAGGCTATTTGGGCTATTGGGGGTGGACAAGGCACCGGGGCCCGATGGCTTCAATGCCAAGTTCTTCAAGACCACTTGGGACATCACTGGGGCTGAGGTCTGTGCGGCGATCAAGGAGTTCTTTGCTTCGGGGAAGCTTCTGAAGTCGTTCAATCACACCATCGTTTCTTTGATTCCTAGGGTGGAGGAGCCGGATCGTGTGGAGAATTTTAGGCCCATTTCCTGCTGTAATGTGATCTATAAGATCATCTCCAAGATTATGACTTCCCGCCTTAGTATGATTTTAGGGACTTTGGTGGATCAGGCTCAGAGTGCTTTTGTTGGGGGAAGACTCATGTCAGACAACATCTTTCTGGTTCAGGAGCTGCTCAGACGCTACAATGTGACTAGGGACACCCCGCGGTGCTTCCTTAATGTGGACCTCGCCAAGGCTTATGATTCGGTTTTTTGGGACTTCCTGCGCTTCACGCTTGGCCATCTTGGTTTCCCGCCCAAGTTTATTTCTTGGGTGATGGAATGTGTTTGCTCTCCCACCTACTCCATCAAGGTTAATAAGGGCATTCATGGTTTCTTCCCGGGTAAAAGGGGCCTTAGGCAAGGGGATCCCTTATCCCCTCTCCTCTTTGTCCTATGCATGGAGATGTTCTCCCGCTTAGTCAAGAAGGAGACCTCCTGTAGTTCTTTCCACTTCCATCAGCACTGTGAGAGCACCAGGCTCACTCATTTGACTTTCGCTGATGATGTGGTCATGTTTTGTAGGGGAGATAGGGGGTCTACTGATGTGCTTCTGGGCTGCCTCCGGAAGTTTGAGGTTATGGCTGGGCTGAGTGTGAATGTGGGAAAGTCGTCTATGTTCTTGGCTTCGGTTGAGGATCATGTGAGCTCTTCCCTGATTGAGGCTTCTGGTTTCAGAGTTGGTACCTTCCCGTTCAGGTATCTGGGGATCCCTATCAACCCCCATGGTCTCAGGAGTTTGGACTTCAAGCCTCTGCTTGACAAGATCAGTAACTACCTCACTGCGTGGACTAAAAAGTCTATCTCTTTTGTTGGGAGGCGGGAGCTGATTGCGTCGGTATTACAGGGGGTCGAGGGATTCTGGTTGTCTATCTTGCCCATTCCTGTGGGTGTTCGGAAGAGTCTGATTAGCATGTGCCGGGGCTTCATGTGGAGGAGGCCTAAGGTGAGATGGGATGAGGTGTGCAAGCCAAAGAAGGAAGGGGGCCTCGGTCTCCTTGATATTGGTATTTGGAACCAGTGTTTCATGATCAAGCACTTTTGGCACATCCTTAGCCAGAGGGATAGTATGTGGACTCGCTGGATTCATCATAGGTACCTAGGGGTTGTTGGGACGCTTGAGTGGACTGTGCACAAGCGTGACTCTCCGTTGATCAAGGGTATTCTGCATGCTCGGGACATGGTTGTTCAGCTGGATAGTAGAGTTCTCAATGTCGAGGAGTCTCTCTTAGAGTGGTGCAAGCTCGGCCACTTTAAGGTTTCCTTGGCGTATGAGGCTCTACGCACGAAGCGGCCTACTGTCAGATGGTATAGAGAGGTGTGGGCTAGACACAACACGCCCAAGCATATGCTCCTTCTTTGGTTGGCTAACCTCGGGAAGCTGTCTACGTATGATCGCCTGTCGTTCCTGGACGTTCACCCGGGGTGTCGGATGTGTGGGGCTGCTCTGGAGGACCATAAGCACCTGTTCTTCGACTGCCCTTACTCAGCTACCATTTGGAGAGAGGTCAGAGTCAGATTTGGGATACCGGCTACTGCTTCGTCGATCAAGTCTTCTCTTCGCTGGCTTCGGAGGCGCGCTTCTACTCATGACTGTCTCGCCCATGCTCAGGTATGTTCCCTTTCGTGTACTGTTTATTACTTATGGCATGCTCGGAATTCTCTTATTTTTCAGGGCAACCAGATTCCTCGGGAGGACATTGTGCGCTTGATTTTTGTTAGTGTTTTTAGACTTTTGCATGAACGTTTCCCGCCTTGCATGGTTATGGGTTTGTAGTTTGTTTATTTGGTTGTTTGTTCGTTTTTGTTTGTTTGTTTGTTTGTGTTTGTTTGGACTTTGTTTACTTTGATATTTTGTGTGCTTTTGTTTTGTGTAGTTTGGAGGGTCTGTGTACCCTTCCATATACACCTGGTTTGGTTTTTGTGTAGCTTGGACGGCTTGTTTGCCTCTCCATATGCACTTTATCTTGGTTTGTGTAGATTGGATGGCTTGTTTGCCTACCCATATGCACCTTGCACACTGTTTGGAAGGCCTACGTGTCTCTCCAAGTGTGTTTTGTTTATTGCTTTGAACTGATTTGTGTACTGTTTCGTTACCCTCTTTTGTAGGGTCATATTTATAAAATTTAACCGAGGGTACCGTCCCTCTTTACACCAAAAAAAAAAACTTTTCATTCAACGAAACGGTATCGTCCGCCTTCTTCTTCGTCGCCGCCTCTACATTACGAGATGTATCTAAAGCACTTTGCAAACGCGAGATTTCAGAAGTTGCATCAGCCATTTTCTTCTCCAACGCCTCTAGCTGCTCCGGATACCTCGACAACAACGTCCAAGCACACAAGGACGCTTGAATCCCCTGAAAGACAAAAAAGAAAGAGAATGAAGAACGCGTACTAAAACCACAAAGTTAAAGTCACAAAAAGTTCACAACCCTACCTACCATTGAGCAGCGAAAGCCTCACCCATGACGTCAGCGGGATCCTCCGACGAGTAGTGATCGAGAGAAGAGGAAGGGCAGAGACTCATCAAAGCCCTCAAAAGATCCCGTCCAGGAGCAAAAGAGGCCGAGACCACACTAGGAAAATCATCCACTGAAGTAAATGGCTCCCCAGAAGTCTCAACCAGCTTCTCCTTCCCTTTCTTTGAACGAGTCGCCCTAGCGGAAGGTGGAGACATAGAAGATTCCAAACTCGTCATAGGATCAACGTTCACCGGAGCAGCGGATGAACATCCCTTTATGGCAAGAAGCCTCTTCTTCGACATTATGAGGTCTGTAGCAGAGTCACCGGGCGAGCGAATAAGGGAAACGGACGCTGGAAAAAGGATAAGCGTGACGTTACATAAACAGAAGCCAAAAAACAAGAAACAAGCAAAAAGAAGTTAAGTTACCAGATGACGTAGCAGGTCCACAACGACGACCCTCTCTGTCATGACCAAAGAAAGTACAGTCAATTTCAGGAACCGCCAAGAGCGCGGCTATGGCCCTTTTAGACTCCTTTCGAGCCTTAAGAGCTTTCTCGTTGACTACAAAACACAAAGAAGTAAGATAACGTTATAAGAGAAGAACAAACCGCCATGTAAGGAAAGAAAAAGTACTCTAAGCGGAGAAAACAAACTTACTCTTAGGGTTCCACTCCTCGATAAGCCAAGAACACTCATCTCCGAAGAAGACTTCTCCACAAAGTAGAGGACCTCGGCCCAACCACGGTCAGCCGTACTCTTCTCAAAAGCTATTCTGGCCTTCTTCTGCCTAAGCTTGAAGTAGACACGGCCCGCAGAATTGAGTGCAATCTTCATAGAATCGGAGAGATCCTCCGCGAAGAAGCTCAGATCGTGCTTCTTGATAGCGTCGTCAAGAGCACCCAAGATACGCCAGGCTCCGGGAAGAAGCTGGCCCATAGCAGCCCCCAAGACGAGCATAAAAGCCCGAACAAGGGGTGAGAGAGGAAAACGATGCCCTGCCAAGAATGGATACTCGTAGACCGCTATCCATCCCGGACGATAAGCATCCGCAGAAACCCCTTCAGGAGGAATTTCAATCTTGACCTCCGGCCCTAGTTCAGCAATGGTCCTCAAGCGGTTGGGATCGCGTGCAAGGGAAGAATAGCGATCTGAATCGCGGAGTATTTGTCGAGGCTCGTAGACTACTAGAATTTCCATTTGAAGTAGAGAAATGGGAGAAAGCGAGTGAGAAGAATGACCGAGGGAAAGCACAGGAAATGACGAGAACAAAGATTGCCAGAGAAAATGAAAATTAAAGACGTACAAAAGAAGATGCTATCGCCACTTATTTATAGGAAAAGATCGCAAGGATCTCGGGAGAAGATACTCTCCTCAACGGCATTATTGCCCACAAGGAACTAGCCGTTGGAAAATAGACGTTATCGGCACAAGAAAAAAGCTTTCCTCCCGGCACGTGTTAATAATTGAAGAAGAGCCACGATTAATGTTTTGCGACGATGCCAAGAACGCGAGTGACGTTATCATCAACGCGTTCCAGTTATTTTGAAGACGTACTCTACAGGAAAAGAAGGCATCTCCCAGCTCTTCTCGACGTTAAGCCCTGTAAGACGCCTTAGGGGTATTGTTTGTGCCTAAAAATACGACGACTATGGAACGCGTGAAAGCTACGCGTAGAGGAATAGTGGTAACGCGATGGGTGAGATGAAAGATATCGTCGACGTGAGGTTATGAGAAGAAAGATGCCGTTTATCTGTAGGATTAGGTCAGCCGCCGCATTATTACCTTATTTTATATCGAATTATTGGATTTGGTAAAAGATAAGATAAAAGAATATCTTTTACCTAGTTTATTATATTGTTAGAAGATAGAAGGAAAAGATAAAGATCTTATTTCCTTAATAGATCTTAGGGTTAGCCTATATAAAGGCTAACGCCTACTTTGTAATGAACTTATGCCCTCATTCGAGATAATACACAAAAGCTCAAGTTTCAACCCTAATTCTCTCGTCTTGTTCTCTAAGTGTTAAGATTATACCGTATTCTTTGATCTTTGCCCTACAATTGCTTAGTTATCTACTCGTAGGTAATTTCGCTACAAACACTCGCCGTCACGGATTACTTTTCCAAATGGGTAGAAGCCGAAGCATTCAAGAATATCAAAGATTCTTACGTCATATCCTTCATTGAGAGAAATATCCTTACGAGGTTCGGGCTCCCACATACTATCATATGCGACAATGGATCGCAATTCATCAGTAAGAACATTGTGTCATTCTGCGAAGAAAAGGGGATACGCTTGGTATACTCGACGCCATGATACCCCCAAGAAAACGGCCAAGCAGAGTCAAGTAACAAAGTGATTGTGAGCAACCTCAAGAAGAGAATAGAAGAATGTAGAGGAAATTGGGCATATCAACTCCAAGCCATAGTATGGGCTGACAGAACAACGCCCAAAAGAGCGACGGGAAGGACGCCTTTCTCCCTCGTATACGGCTGCGAAGCCGTCTTACCAATCGAAGTGGAAGTACCAACCGAAAGATACCGGTCCCTCCCTGAAGAAAGAAATACTCCAATGATGACATTCATAGTAGATACAATTGATGAACTGAGGAATAACGCGACGTTAAGGATAGCAGCGCAAAAACAGATCGTCGCTCGAAGCTACAATCGACGAGTAAAAGCAAGAACTTTTCAAGTAGGAGATTGGGTCTTAAGGAAAGTATTCCCCAACACCAAGGATAAGAGCGTTGGAAAACTCGCCGCGTCCTGGGAAGGCCCGTATCAAATAGCACAAGTCGTAGGGAGAGGAGCCTACGAACTTACAACGCCAGAAGGAATACCATTAATGCGTTCTTGGAACGCGACCCACCTTAAAAAATACTATCATTAGAAGATAAGAATAGATGATTTGATTTTCTTTGCTATTTCGCATGATTAAATTCTCCTTTTTACCATGTTCAAGTATGTTCTAGCGTCGAAACGACAAGGGGGTCGTATAGACTAGGGGTAGAGGTCTTAAGCTCATAAGTATGTCTGAGATGCTTATATCTAATGAACGTCTTTCTTGATGAATGTGAAACACATGCTGAGTTGCTTCATTTCAAAGTACTTGCTCTCTGTCTCTGATGTAATACCCAAGCTCAATAAGGCCGTGGCGAAAATCCGCGCCGGGGGTGAATTTCGTTAGTTTACGCGTTCAAGGCCCCATCTATGCGTAAGCAAAATTAGCCGAACTGCCGACCCCGAGTCGAAGCTCCCTATGATTGTTAGCGACGTGTGGAAATGGTCATAGGGAATGAAGCCCGACACCTCACGAAACCGGCACGGTCCTCTGGGGAAGAAGGGAAACCTATCGCCATGACCATTCTCCAGGAACGCGCAGTTGCGCCTTACACAGCCCCTCTGAGAGTCATGAATCCACGGGCAAATTGCCAAACCGGCAGGGACGCGTCCACCGGCAAATCGCCAAACCGGCAGGGACGCGTCCACCGGCATCCTAAGTCCTAACAATCAAGAAATCGGACGCTACACGATGAATAGGCCTATCGATTAAAAGAGTTCGACGTCGACCTAAACGCTAGCGTGATGCAACGGATCCACCTTTAAAGTAAGGGGTAACGTCACAAGCTGATAAAAATCACACGCTGACCTACGTCCGCCACTCGCTTCTGGGTTCGGAGGAAATGCTGGACCCAACCTCATATAAGACGACAATAAACCTAAAGTAAGTCGCATTGACCATAACACGTAAGAGGTAGCAACGATTAAAACCTCAAAGAACAACATCGAGCATCCAAAAGAAGTTCATATTTGACGAACCCAATTTTCTCAAGTTAGATTCGTCAAAAGGGGATAATAGTCCTACTAAAGGAAAAAGCAACAAGCATCCGATACACAAAACACAAAAGAAGTTGATCGTAAACAAAATCATCTAAAGAGAAGAAGGCAAAGCATCGCCCTCAGAAGTGACACCATCTAAAGCAGCATCAACAGATATCAAAACATGTGAACTCGAAGGAACACATAGAGAAGAAGCTCCTTCAGGCGGAACAGGATAAAGAACCATAAATTCCCCACGCTCACGTTCTACGTCCCAGTCTACATGACGACCCGCCCGGAACTCCTCCATAACTTCAATACGAGACGACCACGAATAATAGGTACCAATCTCCCGTAAGTTCTTCTCGTACGTTCTTGCCTTCTCCTCAGCGTCAGCAGTAAGAGACGCGATCTTTCCATCCAACACCCCTATGCGTCGTGCCAACACGCCTCTCTATTTCGCCGTCTCCAATATCTCCATACGAGCGTCCTTCTCCGACGCAGAAAGACGAGCAACTTTCTTATTAAGATCTTGCATTCTCTCCTCAAGATTCTTCACTTCTCCCCTTAAAGCGTCCTCAGAATCAGACTGCTTATGAAGACATTCCCAAGAACACAACGACACTTGGAAAGCCTAAAAAAGATCAGAATAAATGAGGAACAACGCGAAACAGAAAAAGAAGACGCAAACAGAAAAGGAGTCTCCCAAGACATCCACAGCTTGCATAGACGAATAATGATTCCAAGACGAAGAAGAACCTAAAGACTGCATAGCCGGGATAAAGCTACGTGTAGGTTCCACAGGACGAGATATGATCGAAGGAAAATCACTCGCTTCGACGTACATGACAGTGGCCACACCAGGTTCCGCCACCTCCTCCTCCTTGACATCCTCCGACGGATCGACAAGTGCGCCCTTCTCTTTTACGACCAAGGGCGTCTGCAATGCGCCACCGACGAAATTTCCTCCTCTACGTGAGACGAGGCAACAGCCGCCTCGTCCCTCGCCATTTTCAACTTTTTCTCAGCGATACATCTTCTCTTCGCGGAGATCAAGTCTTGAGCGGATTCTTGGCGAGTGCAGGATGCAACACCTGAAGCGAAAGATTATTAAGAAAGAAGTAAAGCAAGAATAACATACAGATTCCTCAAAAAAACTATCCTCGGGAGAGAATGGGAGTCACGAGACGATATCCTTTCCCGTTGCGACCGGTAAAGGTACGTTCCGCCAACGGAATCGCCAAGATCTTCTTGATTATCGCCTCCGATTCTCCAGGCGCCTCGATCGCATGAATATCAACTATGTAAAGCCACACGTTAAAGGTAAAACATCAAGCTTCAGAGATTCAGAAAAGAATAAGTAGAAAGTCAAAGAAGCATACTCGAGGGAGTCCATTCTTCAAGCAAGAAAGTACAATCCTTTCCCAAGGTTGATTTTCTGATAAAATAGAATTTGTCCGCCCAACCACGATCAGACGAAGCTCCCTCGTTCATCAAAGGTAAGGCTCCGACGCGAGATTTGATGTTAACCCTACTCGGTGAAGGGGTAGAAAGGATATTAGAATGCATAACGTCAGCAATGGTAAACGCAATATTAAAGTTAGCCAAAATATGATCTAGCACGGCTAAACTTCTCCAAGTACTAGGAAGAATCTGCCCGATTGCGATGCCCAGAGAAATCATGAAGGAACGAACCAGAGGAGAGAAAGGAAAACAGTGACCGATCGTTAACGGGTACTCATAGACGCAAATCCATCCAGGACGAAGGGCGTCCGCAAAGACGCCGGAAGGAGGAATAGAAATCTTGACGTGGGAAGAAAGCCCCGCCACTGATCGGAAGAACTCAATGTCGCGAGCCAGGGAAGAACGGCAGTTGCCCTCGTTGAGAATCATCTTAGGATCGTTAGTAATTGGAGCCATGGCGGAAGGATGCAAATTAGGGCTTTCTTTCAAGAGAGTTGTGAACGAAAAAGAGCGAGACCAAGACGTGATTAAATAAGGGAAGATCTCGTCCAAGATTTTCAAGAATCAATTTATTACCGTTGGAAGAAAATCCGAAGGTTGGAAATATAGTCGTTACGATAAACACCTGTCAAACTGCCACATTGAGTGAAGATCGTTCGAAAAAAAAGTCGTCAATATGATCTCGCGGGTTTTTGATATTTGGTTAACACGTTCCAGTTAATTTTGAAGACATATTCTACAAGAAGAGAAGGCGTCTCCCAGTTCTACTAGACGTTAAGCCCTGTAAGACGCCTTAGGGGTATTGTTTGTGCCTAAAAATATGATGACTCTGGAACGTGAGGAAGCTACGCGTAGAAGAAAGATGACGACGCGGCGAGTGAAAAAAGAAGATGTCGTTGACGCGGCGATATGCGAAGAAGGTGTCGTTTATCTTTAGGAATTAGGTCAGCCGACATATATTTTCCTTATTCCATGTTGTATTATTGTAATTGGTAAAAGATATGCTAAAAGAATATCTTTTACCTAGTTTATTATATTATTAGGAGATAGAAGGAAAAAATAAAGATCTTGTTTCCTTAAAAGATATTAGGGTTAGCCTATATAAAGGTTGTTTGTGCCTAAAAATACGACGATCATGGAACGCGTGGCAGCTACACGTAGGAAGGAAGTGGTGACGCGACGAGTGAAAGAGAAGACATCGTCAACTTGACGATACAAGGAGAAAGATGTCGTTTAACTTTAGAATTAGGTCAGTCGCCGCATAATTGCCTTGTTTTACATCGAATTGTTGTAATTGGTAAAAGATAAGATAAAAGAATATCTTTTACCTAGTTTATTATATTGTTAGAAGATAGAAGGAAAAGATAAAGATCTTATTTCCTTAAAAGATATTAGGGTTAGCCTATATAAAGGCTAACGCCTGCTTTGTAACCCATTCATGCCGTCATTCTAGTAATACACAAAAGCTCAAGTTTCAACCCTAATTCTCTCGTCTTGTTCTCTAAGTGTTAAGATTATACCGTATTCTTTGATCTTTGCCCTACAATTTCATAGTTATCTACTCGTAGGTAATTTTGTTACAAACAAAGGCCGACGCCTGCTTTGTAAAAGGACCATTCCGTCATTCTAGTAATACCAAAAAAGCTTAAGTTTCAACCCTAATTCTCTCGTCTTGTTCTTGAGTGTTAAGATTATACCCTTCCCTTTGATCTTTGCCCTATAATTTCTTAGTTATCTATTCGTAGGTAATTTCGCTACAAACAATCTTGACTAAGCGTTATGCGCAAGAATTTCCCTCGCCTCTGAATGCTCTTTTGGCTTCCAAATCTGAGCTGCAAGGTGAGTACCTACCTTTAGACACTACTTTAATGATGTTGTGCAAGAAGTTTGTGTTGAAAGGTGCTGATTCTCGAACCGATCTACCCCCGAGTATTCAAGCTATCCTTGAGGAGTTTCCTGATGTGTTCCCAGACGAGATCCCAGCAGGCTTACCACCCTTTAGGGCTATTGAGCATCAAATTCGATCTTATCTCAGGAGCTTCATTACTTAACAGGCAAGCTTACAAAATGAACCCTCAGGAGTGTCAAGGAAATTCAGAAGCGAGTGCAGGAGCTTCTAGATTAGGGGTATGTTCGAGAGAGTCTTAGTCCATGTGTTGTTCCGGTCTTGCTGGTTCCTAAGAAAGACGATTCTTGGAGAATGTGTGTTGATTGCCGAGCTATCAATAACATAACTGTCAAGTATCGTCATCCTATACCAAGGCTGGATGACATGTTGGATGAGCATCATGGAGCCACAAATTTAACAAGATTGATCTTAGGAGTGGCTACCATCAAATAAGGATGAGGGAAGGCGATGAGTGGAAGACTGCCTTCAAGACCAAATTTGGTCTATATGAGTGGCTTGTGATGCCATTTGGATAGACTAATGCTCCCTCTACGTTTATGAGACTTATGAATCATGTCTTGAGGAAGTTTATAGGGAAGTTTGTTGTTGTCTATTTTGATGATATCTTAAATTACAGCAGGTCCCTAGAGGAGCATGGACGTAATCTCAGGGAAGTACTCATTACTCTTAATCTACAACAACTATATGCTAATCTAAAGAAATGTGACTTCTGCACTGATAGAGTTATATTTTTTGGTTTTGTAGTGAGCTCCCAAGGATTACAGATGGATGAAGAGAAAATTAAGGCCATTCAGGATTGGCCCACCCCCAACTACTAGCAGCCAAGTCAGAAGTTTCCATGGATTAGCTAGCTTCTATCGGCGTTTCGTGAAGGATTTCAGCACTATTGTTGCCCCCTTAACTGAAATAACAAAGAAGCATGCCCCATTTGAATGGAAGGAAGCTCAAGAAAAGGCGTTTGAGGAGCTAAAACGCAGATTGACTAAAGCACCATTACTTGTGTTTCCCGACTTCACTAGACCCTTTGAAGTGGAATGTGATGCTTCAGGAGTGGGCATAGGAGGGGTCCTCATGCAGAAAGGTAAGCCTATTGCCTTCTTTTCTGAGAAATTGAAAGGTGCAAGTCTGAATTACTCTACTTATGATAAGGAATTGTATGCACTGTATAGAGTACTTAAGACTTGGCAACACTACTTATGGCCTAGAGAGTTTGATTTGCATACCGATCATGAATCTTTGAAACATTTTAGGAGTCAAGACAAACTTGATAGTAGGCATGGTAGATGGATGGAATTTATTGAGACTTTCCCTTATATCATTAAATACAAGAAGGGAAAGGATAATGTTGTTGCTGATGCACTTTCTAGAAGACATGCATTAATTGTTCAACTTGATTCTAAGGTGTTAGGCTATGTTTACATCAAAGAGTTATATCGTGATGATGCAGATTTTGGTGCTATTTATAAGCAATGTTTGACTAAGGGAACTTTGGATAAGTTTTACTTGTTTGATGGTTTCTTGTTTAGAGCTGATAAAATGTGCATACCTAAGTGTTCTTTGAGATTATTGCTTGTTGAAGAAGCCCATAAGGGTGGATTGATGGGACACTTTGGTAGAGATAAAACATACCATATGTTGCATGTTCATTTTTATTGGCCACATATGCTTAGGGATGTTGAACATTGTTTAAAAAAATGTCTAGAGTGTCTTAAGGCTAAATCTTGAGTCAAGCCACATGGATTGTATAATCCCTTACCTATTCCTACGACTCCTTGGGTAGACATTAATATGGATTTTATTGTGGGATTGCCTATGACTAAGAAGGGGAGAGATTCTATTTTTGTGGTTGTTGGTCGATTCTCTAAGATGGCTCATTTTATTGCTTGCAACAAGACTGATGATGCTCGTAATGTAGCTGACTTGTTCTTTACAAGAATTGTTAGGTTACATGGAGTACCAAAGACTATTGTGAGTGATAGGGATGTGAAATTCCTAAGTTATTTTTGGAAAACTCTTTGGGGAAAACTAGGAACTAAATTATTATTCTCTACAACTAGTCACCCTCAAACTGATGGCCAAACTGAGGTCACCAATAGGACATTAGGAACCCTTTTGAGAGCCATTCTTAGGAAGAATTTAAAAGCTTGGGAAGAAGCCTTACCCCATGTTGAGTTTGCCTATAATAGAGCCACCCATTCCTCGACCTCGTTGAGTCCCTTTGAATGTGTGTATGGTTTGAATCCACTAACCCCTTTTGATCTTATGCCGTTACCTACGAAGCAGAGAGTGGATTTGAATGCAGGAAAACAGGTTGATCACATCAAGGAGATTCATGAGAGGACAAGAGCTAAGTTGCTAGAGGTGGTTGCAACAAATGCTACCAAGGCAAATAGGAAGAAGGTCATATTCAAGGAAGGAGACCTTGTGTGGGTCCACTTTAGGAGAGAGTGTTTTCCCAACAAATGCCACTCAAAGTTGTCCCCAAGAGGTGATGGGCCATTCAAGGTGCTTAAGAAGATTGGAGATAATGCTTATGTCTTGGAGCTCCCCAGTGAATATCAAGTGAGTGCCATCTTCAATGTGCAAGATCTATCATTGTTTGAATAAGAAGAGGAGGAGCAAGATGATCCGGGGTCGAATCCTTTTCAAGAAGGGCAGGATGATGAAGGATCATCTGAGCATCAACCAATGTCGGTCATTCCCGAGTTCGAGGGTGCATTGACTCTTTCGAGAGCAAAGGAGGTCCAACAAGAGTTAGACAAGTTAGTCGCCTTTATCTTGTCTAAGGAGCTCATGAGTAAAAAGGATCTCTTAGAAACACCCACGAGAATGGTGTTTATCATCAGTGTTCGAGATGACCCGGGCGAAGGCAGCGAAGGAAATCCGCAGGCGAGCGACCGCGATCGCGGCCCTAACTATGGCGATCGCGGGATTTCATTCCGGGATATAAAATGACAAAAGTCATAGCCAAATCGCTATAAACCACGATCGCCATATTCTCATGGCGATCACCATATTCAAACGGCAGAATCTATCAGTTTTCCTTATTTAATTTGTTTCGGGATTATTTGTTTTAGGATATACTTTTATTTATTTCTTTTTATCTTTAGTTGGCCACCTTATTGACTCTATATAAGGTTTTCCCAGTTGTTGTTTTTAGGAACCCAAACTTTGATATTGAATACAATGTTTATCGTTTTTCCTCCGAAAAGAGTGCTTTTGTGAGTAGAGCGCCATGTGTGCATTGTTGTTGAACTACCCCTAGTTGTTCTTGTGTGTGTCAATCTCTTCCATAAGGTTGGTGTTATCGGGACTCCATAGAGCATCCTCCAGGTGCTTTGGCCTAACATAGCCATTGTGTTTGGTTGTAATCCATTGGGGTTTCTTAATCATTTGGTAAGGTTCTTGTTCTTAAGGTCAAGAGTTTTGTCGTTGTTTGATTTGGTTCCAATTGGTCTATCTTTCTATCATCTTCCTGTCTAATTTCTCCTATCTTCTCTGTTCGAGTTTCTGTTCGAGGTTTAGTGTCTAGATCGGACAACAACGGCTTATCCCCGCATCAGATTGCATATTAGGTTTGTTTGGATTACTTGCATAGGAGCAATTAGCACGACAAATTGATGTTATCAACCGTTGATGAACCTCGGATTCCAGCGACTTCTCGAGCTCGAATGGAGGCGAAGACGAAGGACAGAACACTGACGACTTGTCAAGGGATGAACGACAAGGCACCTGAATCTGAAACAAAAAACAAACTTATGATGAAGAAAGACAACGGATTAAGCGAAGGTTCCGACGAAACAGAAGAAGAGTGAACATGGCTAACTTCTCGGCGAGAAACAAATTGAGAAGAAGACAAAGTTTCGAGCTACGAAAGAAACCTAATCTATTCACATATAAAAGAGGTTAGGGTTTCGGTAAATCCAATCTGAATTAGGGCTGGAAATTAGGAGAGAAAAGATGACGACGGTGGAAGTTAGGGCGAGGAAGAACTTTTGTGTTGACAAAAAACACAAATGAAAAGAATGAAAAAGGTTATCCAAGTTTTTTTGGTCTTTTAATATAATCCTAATTGTTAAAATAACATATAGATGATATATTAGAAAATTATTTTTTTATATTGGAAACTTAATACCTCGTAGGTTTAATATCCGTGTATATGTGACTCGATTTGGAAAAATTTCATGTTCATATGCCCCGGATTTATCTTCAATAAATTCACCGGGATATTTAGCTGAAAATATAGATCTAATACCCCGGATATATACTCTTCAAATACGCCCAAGGTAAAAAAGAAAAGGCAAAAAGAGCCACTTTACCTCTTATAATAATATACCCCGGGCTCGTTATTTTAAATCCGGGGTAATTGACAATTTAAGTTCGAAATTTAAATTTATAATAATTAATTAAATGATATGACCCCTTATTACCCCGGATATATAACACCCGGGGTTTTATGTCTCCGAGGTAAAATCTAGTTTTTGTGGTAGTAATACTATTATGGAAAAAAGTATTAAGAAAAATACATTCAATACTTAGTCATTAATAGATGAGTTGATTGGATCGTTGAGATTAAATACATTGAATAATCTTTCAATATCTAAACTAATAATCACAGGAACGACAAACACACAAACACATAACACAATTTTATAAAAAAAAACGCAAAGCAAAACTTAACAAAAGCATCTAAAATGCGGACCCTAATAACAGAAAAAAACGTAATACTAAATCATTTCACAATCCAAAACGTCTTCGAAACTAATAACACAAACAAAACCTAAGGGTAATACACTTCTACAACATGGTTAGAATATTATTAAACACAACATTAAAATAATGAATGTCCGCATACATTGCAAAAAAAATTGCACATCAAAACAAAATATACAGACAACAGATATTATACACAAGTTAATGTGTATGTCAACAAACATATGTAACATCATTGTAAAGGCCCTTCACTTTATAAAAACATAACTTTATACCGGTAGTTACTTTTAGGCTTGGTCTATATGCACACGTTTTTTGGGCTAAATGCACACTAATCTGTGCGGTAAGAGTTGCAGTACACTTCTGTGCGTTAACGATTACCGCACCAAAGGGCTCCGGGGCATTGTTGGAATGTTTTCTGAAACGTATATGAATCTGGTGCGGTAAGCATTACTGCAAAGATCTATGCGTTAACAATTAACGCACCACGTTAATACGAGATTAACAAAAAAAATTCAGATTTTGATTAACTTAAACACCTGTGCGGTAACTCTTACCGCACAGGATATATAAAATTTAAAAAAAATAAAAATAAAACCAGTAATTAAATAACGAATAAAACTGGCGCGGTAACTCTTACCGCACAAGATTTTTGAAAATAATTAAATTAAATTTTAAAAAAATTAATAAATATTATCTGTGCGGTAACTCTTACCGCACAAGATTTATTTGAAAAAATGCCCGTTGGAATTTTATGCCCGTTGGAATTTTATGCCCGTTGGTGCGTTAACTATTACCGCACCAACGGGCATAAAATTCCAACGGGCATTTTTTTGGTTGTATATAGAGGTTGAGCTCTCTCGTTGAAGTTTTGCAATGCACACCACAATGTCTTATAATTATGAGAGTAGTGAGGATGATGGTAACGACAATTGGATATCAAGGGTCGTGGAAGAAGAATACGAACTCGATGAAGAAGAGGAAGTGGACGAAGAAGACGAAGAAGTCGATGAGGAAGTGAATGAAGAAGAAGTCGAAGGAGAGGAAGAAGGCGAAGCAAATGTATCAATTGCATTAGACGATTGGACTCCGTTACCGATTTTGGTTAGTATATTATGAATTTAAATTTTGTATTTAATTGCATGAGATTTAGGTTAATTAGTTAAAATTGTGTATCTAAGTAATGTAGTTTAATCCATATAGGAAGAAGACTTTAGACCACATTTTAGTACTGCGCAAATGTGGGATAGTAAGGAAGAGATGATGGAATGGACAAAACAGAGAGCAAGGGATTTAATGATAGTTTTGGTACATCGTACATCTAGCAAATATTGCGTTGATTTTGTATGCGATAGGTTTGGAAAACCTAGATCGGGTAGGCCGAAAGTGAATTTAAAAAATCCAGAATTTCCGGTTCCGAGGCTTCGTGACCGAAAATTGAAGAAATGTGGTTGTACATTTGAGTTATATGGGGTTCGTATCAAAGAAGGGCCTTATAGTTATAAATGGATCGTGAATATTGTAGAAGGTCGTCACAACCACACCCTTTCTACTAGTTTTCATGGGAATTCATTCGTGGGTAGAATGAGCAAAGAGGAGGATAAAATAGCAAGGAAAGCGGGGGATGATCGCAAGACGCCAAAAAACATACTTATTCAACTTAGGAAAAGAGACCCGCAAAATGTGACATCCATGAAGCAGATTGCCAATTTTTTGCAGAAGATCAATTTTGAAGATCCTGGTGAATTGTCAGTTACTCAGTGGTCTCTAAATTTTCAGAAAGAGATCAAGTATTTTTGTCAACCTTTGAGGAACACGAGGACGAATGAGGTTGAAGTCCTTTTTTTCGCTCACCCGGAGTCGATTCATTTGTTCAGGAAGTTTCCTCACGTGATTATCATGGACGCCACATACAAGACAAATAGGTATGATATGGCTTTAGTGGAGATGGTTGGTTTCACTTGCACGCACAAGACGTTCAACATCGCATATGCATTCATGGCTCAGGAGACAGTAATGCATTACAAGTTTGTGATGATGTGCGTTCATGAGTTGTGTCGAAATTTGGGAGTGATGCCGAAGGCTATAATGACCGATTGTGAGAAGGCTTTGTTGAGAGCAATCAAACTTGTGTTCAAAGACACTGATGTGAAGCAACTATTGTGTTGGGTGCACATTAAGCACAACATCCAGTCACACGCAGAAAAAGTGATTAAAAATATTAAAAGGGCGGAGAACTTTGTTACGCAATGTTGGGGGATATTTTGCTCGAGCACTGAAGAAATCTACGAAGAGAGGTTGAGAAAGATGAGAGATTCATGGAAGAAGGGCATTGTTGGTTACGTTGAAAAGTACTGGTTTACTCCGTACAAGAAGTTCATAGTTAGAGCGTGGAGGGACTACACTCTTCACTTTCACACAAGGACTACAACCAGGTATCTTTGTTTGTTTAGTTGTTAATTTGGACCACCATATTATTTATTCTAATGATTAGAAATTGTGTTTATTTAGGGTCGAGGGGATGCATAAGGTGTTGAAAGAAATTGTGGGTTCTAGTAGAGGAGGCTTCAACAGAGTGATCGTGAGGATCCACCATGCGGTCATAGTTCAGATGGACCTGATTAGGGCAACGATGAACCAAGCACTTACCACTCGGAAAATGGTCTTTGATGACCCAACCTTTCCTCCTGGCATTCGAATGTTGTTTTCAAGGCTATTTTACCGAGTGTCGGATAGGTGTTTTCTGTTGTTGTTGGAAATGTACCAGCAAATATTGAAGGAGGAGTATTCAAATGTTTGTGATGATCATTGGGTTCGAGATTGTCTTGGGATGCCATGCGTACTCGATCTTGCTAGGGCAATCATTTCAGAGACACCTCTTGTTCCGGATGATTTTCATGACTTCTGCAAGGAACTCAGATGGGAAGATGATGCAATAAATTTGTCCTTACCCGACGACAATCGTTCAATGTCTATTCCGGAGATCAGAATGCATGAAATGTGGGCGAAATGGGAAAGTGGAGATTTGAGGGATGGAACTCTATTCAGATTAAGTGAGTTGTACATTAACTTGGAGCATCCGGAAGAAAGTTCTTTGGTAGAGCCAACAAACTTGTTTAGGAAAGCAAAAGGAAGGCCGCCAGGATCAAAGAACAAGGAGAAGCAGTGAAATGGGAATTCTCCTCCGAGAGAAAAGAGGGAACAGAGTTACCACGAGTACGTTAGAGAAGACTTAACAAATACTGAGAATGCGCAAAAAGTTGCAAAAGAGAAGGCAAATAGGCAAAGTAAACGACCAACTTGTCCTAAAAAGCAAGCAAGTCAAGTGTCGTTCGACTTCGGATCACAATCCCAACCTGAACCATTGTTTTCAGAGACCATCGATTTAGAAGACGAAGACATGAATGCCGTGACCCTAAGAGCTTGCTATCCAGATCGAAACGAAACAGAGGAAGAAGAAGATGAAGAAGAGATTGAAGAAGCCATAAGTTATATGGGGGTGAAAAATATTGACTACTTTTGGCTTTCCTACATGACTTCTGTGAAAGATGTGCGTTCAGATGAACATTGTGGGTATCGGTCTATGGCTCTACTTACGGGTATGCAACAGAGTCAATATCGTATGATCCGTGCTGCGTTGGCAGCGGAGCTTCTTGGAAACAAAGAGACAGGGGAGCCCATACGACGTGGACTACGGGTAGGAACATGGGATGATCTTATTGCTCAAGTTAACTACATGAGAAGTCCTTGTGAGAGACCATTTTGGATGGACATGCCATTTATGGGTTTGGTGTTTGCCACAGTGTATAATGTTGGTTTAGTGCAACTATCCTGGGATGCGCCGTGTTTATGCTTGCCAATAAGGCAGTCTACAGTGAGCCTTGGTCCTCCACAGAAGATTTTTGGGATAGCTCTTGTCGGATGCAGTAATCACTGGATACCGGTAAGAATTTGTGGTAATCTAAACAAACGTCATGAAACGTCGAAATCATTTATACTTATTGATTAATTTTCTTTGTATACCTAGGTTTGGCTCCGTGACGGGGCACCATTTCCACGTTGTTCCAGTTCGTGGAGAAGATTTGCATATGACAACATCAAGTGGTGGGAAGGGATATATGTTGGCCAAGTGGACTTGTTTCGACAATACCGCTTTACTGTTGGAAAGCGTATGGACTACATGACTTGATTTGTAATAGTTTAGTAGCCTTGATCTTTAGACTTCAATTAGAATTGATTTATAATATGTAATGACTTGTCTTGTCTGCTTTGAAATATGTAATGACTTGTCTTGTTTGCTTTAAAAGAGTTTTCAGTAGAGTTAGATGAGGTAGGTGAAACAGTGAAGTGAAATCAGTGAATCCATAAACTACAACACACTTAGCATAAATTAAAAAGACAACAGACTCATTAAGGAAAGACAACAGACTCAACATAAATTAGAAAGACAACAGACTCATTAAGGAAAGACAACAGACTCATTCTTGAAATTTAAACTAAACACAGACTTAACAGAGATTCACTGATTTGATACCAAGATCCCTAATCGGAGTCACTGTCATAAAAACTAGGAACAGGGTCATTGGGAAACCTCTGTTGTATCTAGTGTTTGCCTACTGCAATACTCTTAGCCTGGTGAAAATATACCAGCTTCAACTGCTGGTCAGCTATTTCCTTCAACAGTTTTGCAATGACTCGGAGATGATGATTGTCGTATTCTGGCTCAAGATACACGATCATGTAGTTATACTGACATGTGGTATACCTTCGTCCATACGTATGGGGATTGTTTTTGTCATTAGCAGTGAACACTTTGATTGTTCTTGAGCACCTTCTACTCAGGCACTGGATCTCACTGCCTTCTGCTGGAACTGGGGAGGATGAAGATGATGCCATGGTTGTTTGAATCTGTAATACAAAGTAAGAAAACATGTTAGAAACAATGAAGATATCTAACGAAATCAGTAAAAAATGAGACTTTTAATTGAAATACAGAGTAAGAACTTGAAACCTAATTATTTTACGGCGCAGTGAGAATGGGATAATAGGGTTCACTGAGACAGTGAATTTATAGCCGAGGTTTTACTAGGGTAACTTAGATTTGGGCCGATGTAGACAAAAGGTCCACAACAACAAAGGCCCAATAACGTAATTCGGTCATCCAAAAGTGACTTACAACTGTGTAGTAGCTGTAACACACTCAAGCAAAATATGGTGGTGCGTTAGCAATAAATGCACAACTGATAACACAACTTCGTCAAGATCCAGCAAAAAAAGCCCAGCCCAGATTCTGGTGCGTTAACAATTAACGCACAGAATTTGTGCGTTAATTGTTAACGCACAAACCCTTTTACCCAGAATCAAATGTTTCTGGTGTTTGTAGGGTTTAGGGTATTAGGGTTGGTGCGGTAACTGTTGTAGTACCAACCCTAATTACATAAAAATTCATTTTTTATGTTGTTTTCTTATACAATTTGATATTATTAAAAGTTTTATGACCCAAAGTAATGTTATACTACTGAAATATGTCGTTATTGAGAGTTTTGTGAATAATTTTATCAAGTTTTACTAATGTAATATGAGATTACGAAGAGTTATATGATAAAAAATCATATTATACTAATGAAATACGAGGTAAGTTGAGTTAAACGATAACAATTAAGTGTTAAACTAATGTTATATGATGAAATAAACACATTATATGAACTTCATTTTAGTAACGAAGTGGTATCACATACATATGAGTATAACTATACAACTTATATACCTGAGAGTAGTAGCATATAGGTGAAAGTCTTCGTTTACATACTTGTAAGTGTTAAAGTTGTTAATTTCTTATAAAAACGATAGCGTTTGATTGGTAATGCTCAAATATTAATGTTAGATTTCTTGACTTTTACGTTTTAAGTGCTTATTAAGCCGTTTTATGTCATTTTTTGTCGTTTTTTGTGTTTGGGCCTCATTCAAAATTCATTAGGCCTTATTAGGCCCGTTGACGTTTTCGATAATAATTTTTCGATTCCGACAAATGAAAACAACTATTCGCCCTATTTGTTGTCATGTTACAATTTCAAAATTTCGATTTTCATCGTTTCAAGGCGTTAAAACGATATGGGCCCAAACTATCCACATATGACATCCATTATCCATTATCCACATATGACATCCATCATTTTGGCCACATTTTTACAAATTGTTCGGAATTCCTTCAAATTTCGATTTGGCTTGTTTTATATCGTTTTGAGTCGGGTTTTTTCGTTTCTTAGTCGTTTCGAGACGTTTTGAACCATTTTTATCAATATTTGACGTACTAGGTCGTTTTTTGCCTTTTTCAAAAAACTCAAGTTTTGCTAAGATTTGCTCAATTTGGCCATATTATGCCATCATTTTGGCCACATTTTTACACTTTTTTATAACTTGTTCGGAATTCCTTCAAATTTCGATTTGGCTTGTTTTATATCGTTTTGAGTCGGTTTTCTTCGTTTCTTAGTCGTTTCGAGACATTTTGAACCATTTTTATCAATATTTGACGTACTTGGTCGTTTTTCGCCTTTTTCAAAAAACTCAAGTTTTGCTAAGATTTCCTCAATTTGGCCATATTATGCCATCATTTTGGCCACTTTTTTACAACTTGTTCGGAATTTCTTCAAATTTCGGTTTGGCTTGTTTTATATCGTTTTGAGTCGGGTTTTTTCGTTTCTTAGTCGTTTCAAGACGTTTTGAACCATTTTTATCAATATTTGACGTACTTGGTCGTTTTTCGCCTTTTTCAAAAAACTCAAGTTTTGCTAAGATTTGCTCAATTTGGCCATATTATGCCATCATTTTGGCCACATTTTTACACTTTTTTACAACTTGTTCGGAATTCATTCAAATTTCGATTTGGCTTGTTTTATATCGTTTTGAGTCGGGTTTTATCGTTTCTTAGTCGTTTCGAGACGTTTTGAACCATTTTTTATCAATATTTGACGTACTTGGTCGTTTTTCCCCTTTTTCAAAAAACTCAAGTTTTGCTAAGATTTTTGCTCAATTTGGCCATATTATGTCATCATTTTTACACTTTTTTACAACTTGTTCGGAATTCCTTCAAATTTCGATTTGGCTTGTTTTATATCGTTCTGAGTCGGGTTTTTTCGTTTCTTAGTCGTTTCGAGACGTTTTGAAACATTTTTATCAATATTTGACGTACTTGGTCGTTTTTCGCCTTTTTCAAAAAACTCAAGTTTTGCTCAATTTGGCCACATTTTTATACTTTTTTACAACTTGTTCGGAATTCCTTCAAATTTCGATTTGGCTTGTTTTATATCGTTTTGAGTCGGGTTTTTTCGTTTCTTAGTCGTTTCGAGACGTTTTGAACCATTTTTATCAATATTTGACGTGCTTGGTCGTTTTTCGCCTTTTTAAAAAAACTCAAGTTTTGCTAAGATTTGTTCAATTTGGCCATATTATGCCATCATTTTGGCCACATTTTTACACTTTTTTACAACTTGTTCGGAATTCCTTCAAATTTCGATTTGGCTTGTTTTATATCGTTTTGAGTCGGGGTTTTTTTCGTTTCTTAGTCGTTTCGAGACGTTTTGAACCATTTTTATCAATATTTGACGTACTTGGTCGTTTTTCGCCTTTTTCAAAAAACTCAAGTTTTGCTAAGATTTGCTCAATTTGGCCATATTATGCCATCATTTTGGCCACATTTTTACACATTTTTACATCTTGTTCGGAACTCCTTGAAATTTCGATTTGGCTTGTTTTATATCGTTTGAGTCGGTTTTTTCGTTTCTTAGTCGTTTCGAGACGTTTTGAACCATTTTTATCAATATTTGACGTACTTGGTCGTTTTTCGCCTTTTTCAAAAAACTCAAGTTTTGCTATCAATATTTGACATCACTCCAAGTCACGACCCTCATTCCCACTACCTTGCCCACTACCTTGGCCTTCCTCGTGGATTGAATGCCGAAAAAGCTGAGATTGACGAACCGGAGCTGGAGCCATCGGTGGAGCCCCGTCAGTCAAAACTCCAAGGAGACGCCTCATGAACTCATCGATATCTGCAAGCCTCCTCTCTGGTGGTGTCTCCAAGAAAGCTCGGTTCTCACAAGTCACGAGTTGGGTCCACTATATTAACAACATATCAAAACATTACAATCAAATATACTAATTGAATGAATATGACTAATAAAATTTATAATCGTACTGCAAAACTGTCAACCGAAGGTGGAATACGCAGCGGACCAAGTGGACGATCGAGTCTACGTGATCTGGGATCCACCAGAGGATGAGAAACTCGATCATACCAATCGAGATAATCATCTCTGACTGCCCAATAGTACGTCGCTCGTGGCTCCCGAATCTGTAACAAAGGCCTCGGGTCCTGATCCCACACACCAAGCAGATCCTTCTCAAAGTGAACTGAATAATGCGTCAGCCTGTTGTTACGTGTCACCTGGATGGGCTCTGGGGGAGGATCTGGGATACCCTGCACATGTCCAAACTGTCACCTGGATGAGCTCCTCGATGTTCAGACAACGGAGAATGCCCTCAAACAAAGACGGGGCGTACTGCGGAAGTCTGAAATCCACATTTGAAAAGGGAAACCAGTTAACCTGCAACAAAACATTACAAAACAGTTAGTATAGTTTACATTCACACAATATAACGAAAGCATACATTCTTAAAATCTGACCTCCTCATAACGAACACGGTCAAGCATGCCACGAATGGCAACCAAACGATCTGTGCTCTTCCCCTGTGGCACCTCTCTGCCCTCCCTCATAGAAGCTGCGGCGTGATCCATAGAAAGTGGATCTGTCACAAAATGTCCACGAAAATGGGGAAAATATGCCCAAATCCACGACTGCAAAAAAAAGATAATTAGAACTCGAGTTCCTAAACATAGCCAATCGTATAGTTGTTTGCGTACTAACCCGCAAAAGAATGCCAGAACTCCCCATCCCCATAGCCAATCGCCTCGACGCCTGTCCAAGGTTGCGATACAGATGAGCTAACACTCCAGCTCCCCAAGCATATCGGCCAGTGCTGTCGTGGTCGGCCAAAAGAACTAACCACCAATGCTTGACTGTTGTAGTCGACTTGTCCACTAGAACTGTAGTGCCGAGAAGCAACAGTAAGTACATAGACGCAATGAGGCTCTCATCTCTCTGTCCATCCTCCATCCGCATCATATCCTTCAATATCTGCTGAAGATAACTCAAAGGAATGCCTCCATCCCTATACCAAGTCTTCACCAGTGCCTCCTCTACGTGAAGCATCTCAGCAACAAAAGTGAAGATCTATTCCTTAATCAAAACTAAGCTACAACTCCTGTCATGTATAGGCAGCGACAGGATCTCAACCACATCGTGAAGTGTAGGACCGATCTCTCCAAATGGCAAATGAAATGTGTTGGTTTATGGGTGCCATCTCTCGACGAAAGCATAAACCAACACATGATCGACAGGATCGGACCCAATATAGCGTAGATCAGTCAATCCAGATCGATCTGCAAGCTGATACCACGAATTTGGACCAGGTCTCCTAAACTCCTCTAGTGGAGTGCAGTAGGCGGTGTGGAAGTGAACCTTGACGACCTTCCGTGTCTGAAAAAAAAGTAAATAAATAACACAGTTACTCCTACAGAATGCCAAAATATTTCACATATGAACATTATAGTTCAAATACATACCAAATCAAGAGGAGCCTCGCCCTCTGGAAGATCAGCATGATCTGCAGCACGTCCACGTCCACGTCCTCGTCCTCCGCGTGGAGCGCGTCCACCTCGTGCTGGAGGATCAGCAGCGTCTGCATCAGCAACATCATCATCAGCCTGAGCTCCTCGGCCTCCTCGCTGTCTCTGTATAAATGGGGGAAGAGGACGGGGGCCAGCTAGAATCACAGGTGTGGGAGGATCAACAACTGTAAGCTCATGAATTGCCCTGGCGATGTGCGTCTCATAACTCTTCAGCAACTCATTTGTAAAAGGACCTCCGGGCATCCAAGGTACAGCAGGAGGTGGTACAGGATCTGCATCAGGAGGTGGTACATGAGGTGCAGCAGCCGGATGCGGTACATCATCAGTCGGGGGAGGTGGTACATCTGGCGTAGGAAACGAAGGACCTAAATCTGTAGGAGCTGGCGATGAAGGCCCCATACCAGCATGATCCTCTGAAATAATAGGACGGTCGTCTCTCCTAAGCTGATCTGTCGGTATCTCGGGATGAGATACAATATAATCTGTACCGAAACCCTCACCGTCTCCCAGCATATCATCATCCAAATCAACAGTTGTATCATCGACGTCCATATCCTCCTCCTCACTCACTGTAACCCTCATCATCAGCAGACGGATCAACATCTAGACCAGAATCCCTAACTGCCCCAGTATCTGTAAGTGCCCCAGTAACATCAGTGGGTGTCGAACTAGAAGCATTCGGCTGGTCTCGAGCAGTAGCAAAACTCTGACGTTTGGACGCTGTAATCTTCGTCCTCCTAACACGCTCTACAGCAACAGGAGCCCCCGGAACAAAACCACTAGAAGCCATCGTATCTCTCACCCCCTAATGTTGTTGTTATAGCGTAACGTTATTTTCATAGCGTTACAAAAATAACGTCAAATTCAAAAACGTCTTTTTCATGACGTCGTAACGTTACAAACATTGTTGTAACGTCAATCCTAATCAAAATCATCTCTAATTTCTAAACATTTTGGGCATAACGTTACGAAATTAACGTTATAATTCGCCTAGTTTCAATACTTTATATACTAATAATTCATAACGTTACAAAATAAGAGAAGAACAATGTCATATTTCATAAAATAATTAATTCATTAATTTTACAATATAGAATGTCATATTTCATAACATTATGAAATTATTATATTTCATAACGTTACAAAATTTCATTAATTTCATAACGTTACGAATAAATAAATTAATTTCATAATGTTACCAAATAATATAATTTTATAACGTTACGCAATAAATTACTTAATTTCATAACGTTACCATATAAATTAATTTCATAATGTTATAAAATAAATTAAATAAATTCATAACGTTACGAAATTTATTTAAAAATTTCATAACGTTATCAAATATTATTAAATTCATAACGTTATGAAATTAAATAACTAATTTCATAACGTTTTGAATTTAATAAATTAATTAAATTAAATAAATTGATAACGTTACGAAATTTATTTAAAAATTTCATAACGTTATCAAATATTATTAAATTCATAAAGTTATGAAATTGAATAACTAATTTCATAACGTTACGAAATAAAATAATTAAACTATTTAAAAACATTAAAAACGTTATAGAATATTTAATAAAAATACATACTTGATGTAGATCTACGGGAGTCTCAAAAGCTTCCGGTTGCGCCTCGGTTTGTGGATTCAACCTTCTATTTGCTCGAGTAGCGTACCCGGGACTGACGTTTTGGACGGGTCGCTTTCGGTTTCTTCGCCTCGGGGCGGGTTGGGGTGCGGGTATCGGGGCGGGTTGGGCTGCTGGTATCGGGTCGGGTCGGGTCGGGCTACGAGTATCGGGTCGGGCTGGGCTATGGGTCTGGGGTCGGGCCGGGGTCGGGATTTTGGCCGGTTTCGGGCACCACCACTGTAAATCAGTGGCACCTCGTCTTCATCCTCCACAGCTAGCCACGGAGTCGCCGCAGGAACGGTCGTCGGCGGCGCAGGAACGGCCGTCGTCGCCACAAGAACGGCCGTTGTCGCCGCAGGAAGAGCTGTCGTCGGCGGGATGCTTGGACCCTCGTCTCCGGCCGGATTTTTGGGCCCAGAAGATGCGGCTTGGTCGGGGGAGCTCGAATCCATCATCAATTAGTGGATTTGGTGGCTTAATCGACGGGAAAATGGGAATTATTGGCCGGCGATTTTAAGGTATTGGCGGCGGGTTTCAGAAGAAGGAAGGAGGAAGAAAGGTCGGGGAGGGAAAAGTTGGGTTTAAAAATAACCTAAATTGGTGCGGTAAGTGTTACCGTACCGATTTATTATTTTTTAAATAGTTAAACCTGATGCGGTAACGTTTACCACACCATATTTTATATTTTTTATATATATTAAACATGTGCGGTCATTGTTACCGCACAGGATATTAGTATTTTAATACTTTTTTAAAAAAAATTAATAATTAAAAAAATAACAAATCCTGTGCGGTAATAGTTACCGCACATGTGTTTAAGTTAATCAAAATCTGATTTTGTTGTTGTTGTTAATCTCGTATTAACGTGGTGCGTTAAGTGTTAACGCATAGATCTGTGCCGTAATTCTTACCACACCAGATTCATATACGTTTCAGAAAACATTCCAACAATGCCTCAAAGCCCTTTGGTGCGGTAATCCTTAACGCACAGAAGTGTACTGCAACTCTTACTGCACAGATTAGTGTGCATTTAACCCAAAAAACGTGTGCATATAAACGGAGCCTTACTTTTATACTTAGAAAGATTGGTGGTTTTAAGCTGATCCTCTATAATGCGTCGTTGTGAGAAGAACGATTAATTGAGTGTGTATTAGGGCGCGTGTTTAGCACCTGTTAACCGTAAATTTTGTTTTAAAACCTAGATTCTTTTCCGTTCTCGTCAAAAACGATTTTGGCGGTGCTTAATCCACTCTAAACGATTCTTACGTTCTCTCTCTCATTGTCCAAGAAATCACAGTGCTCAAGCATTTTCTCCGATTTGGGGCTTACGAGAAGGTCGAGCATTGTGACCTATACATCTTCTTCGTCAACAATTTCGTAAAATGGCTTGTTTTCTTACCTAAAGTTTTACGGTTGACGGCAACTTTACGCGCGTGTTTAGCACCTCTTAACCGTAAATTTTGTTTAAAAACCTACATTCTTTGCCGTTCTCGCCAAAAACGATTTTGGCGGTGCTTATTCCACTCGAAACGATTCTTACGTTCTCTCTCTCACTGTCCAAGAAATCACAATGCTGAAGCATTTTCTCCGATTTGGGGCTTACGAGAATGTCGAGCATTGTGACCTGAATCATTTGTGCTTGGTTTTAATCCTCTGTATGACAAATCAAGTGATTTCTAATCCTTTGTATGTGTTCAAAAATAACCTTGCTTTCTCATTTTATAGTTTCTTAATCATGGAATTATAGTTTCTTAGTTATATCTCTTCCTCTCTGCTTTTGCCTTATAATTTTATTAATGTGGGTATGTGTTCAAGAATATTATTTACATCCACTGCATAGTGTTGCTAATATGATGCGAGTTGAATAACCTTTCTATCTCAAGTTTCTCATTTAGTCACTGTTGTGATTAATTATTATTAGTTGATCTGAAAACTGTTGAAAGAATTGACCCTCCTGTAAAATTGCGTCCATGTATATAGCTTATTTTCTCCCTCTCAAGATACGAGGCTGTGATGGACGCATACTTGGATGGGCTGGAGGCATCAGGATTAAGCGACCTCTCAAAAATTACAAGTGTAGCTTCTTTCTTTGTGAGTAGGGTGGACTCTCTTATTGACAATAAGCTTGAGAACAATGGCATCCCTAAGCTCTTTGTTGAGGCTCCTTCGTGTTTTGAATGGAGACAAACATTCTGCTAATGAAATGTCTGAGTGTTTCAGGATCGTTACTCAGAAAGGAACGTTACACAGTGGTACACAACGGTGTTCTATTTTAGGAAAGCTAGATCGAAAAGGGAGCAAGACAAAGGAATGAGTTTTTAAAGGAAAGATCTGAGAGAAGATATTCGAAGAAGATATACTCGAAGAAAAGATATTCAAGAAAGATTGTGATCTCGGCAGTTGGGCGGTTAAGATTTTATGGAAGGAAATATTATCTTTTGCTAAAAGATATTATTTCCTTAGAGATTTATTTCCCTGTTTTTAACCTAGACGATCTAAGTATAAAAAGCAAGGGTTTAGACATAGAAACAAAGAGACGCATTGATTGAAGTTACACGGCTGAGATATTCAGAGAAGAAGAAGAAGAGTGATACTTAGGCTTAGAGGTTGAGTTCGGGCTCGAGTGAGAGGAGTGATTCGTGATCGTAATCCGAGCTCTCTTTTGTAACGAACAAGAAATCAATAAGATAAGTATACCTTTCTAAATCCTTCAAGTGAGAAGCTTGAAGGTGGTGGTTTTACTCAACACAAAAAGGTTGAGGTTTCCACTCTAAATCTTCTGTCAAAGTTTACTTCTTGCATATTATTATTCCGCTGCTATACCTCCTGAGGAACAATACCTATTGTTCCCTAGGAAGTAATTGTGCTAACCGATCCAACAATTGGTATCAGAGCTTGGTCTCTAGATTTTTGTTAGCTTTGCAGGAAGTATGGGTTCACAAACTCCCATCAATGATTCGTTCTGGAAACCCCCTGTGCTCAAGTTCGGAGAATTTTCCTACTGGGTGGAACAGATCGAGTCGCATATCTGTTCGCTCCATGGACAGATGTGGAAAGTGGTAGAGTTTGGTGATATCAAAATTCTTGATCCTACTGATCCCTCTGGAGTCAAATTAAAGTCAAGGGCTGACTATCAAGACGCTGATTACAAGGTGCTGGAACTCAACATGCGAGCCAAGAAAGTCATGCTTGCAGCTCTAGGTCCTTCTGATCAAAGAAAAGTCCTCCGCTACAAAACTGCCCATGATATCTTCAATGCACTCAAAAGAATGTATGAGGGAAACGAAGATATCAAGAAGAACAGGATTCTTGCACTCACTAAGGAATATGATAGCGCTGTTCAAGGAAAGAATGAATCTCTTGATGAGTTTCATTCTCGATTTCAGGGATATGTAGGTCAACTGGAGTTTCTAGGAGAAACAATTCCTGAATGGAAGATTACTCATCAATTTCTTCAGGGATTATCAGCAAAGTGGGATGCTTTTTCTCTGGCTCTTCAGGCACAAAATGACATTAAGAACATTACTCTAGAGGAGTTAGTTGCTCGACTTCAGAGTAATGCAGGCATTCAACAAAGCAAAGTCTCTAGAAGAGAAAGTGAAAAATCTGAAAAATCACAAAGCATTGCTCTAAAGGTTGAAAAGGCTTTCGATCTTGCTCAGGAAGATGATGAGAATGAAGATGGTGATGAAGAAATTGCCCTTATCACACGGGCATTTCGCAAGGTCTGGAGAGGAAGTCGCAACATGCAACGTTCCACTAATGGGAACAAAGATGCCAAAGACATTGTCTGCTATCACTGTCAAAGGAAAGGACACTTTGCAAGAAACTGTTTCAAGAAGAAGGCAGGAGAAACACCTGTCCCTGCTCGGGAAAGAAAGGAAGCCATGATAGCTGCATGGGGAGCGTCTGACTCAGATGATGACTCTACATATATCTCAAAGGAAACGTGTCTTATGGCCGCTGGAGGAGAATCTGAAGATGAGGTAACTGATTCCGAACTCGACTCCATTTTACTTACTAGAACCAAATCTCATATCATAAAAGCTATAAAGTCCTTAGGGGAGGAAAATGGAAATCTAAACTTACTTCTGGAAGAAAAGAATGAAACTATCTCTAACTTGGTTGAAGAAAACAAGCTTTGGGTTTCAAAAGTCACCAAACTCGAGAAAGTTTCATTCCCTTCCCCAGATGTATGCAAATCCTGCCCTACCTATCAATCTACCATCACTTCCCTTGACAGTAAAGTTACTAAGCTTGAATCAGAAATTCTTATGTTAAGACTGAGTAACTCTAAGTTAACTAAAGAAGCAGTAGATCTTAAGGGAAGTGAGGAAGAAAGAAAGAAGGTCTGGCTGGATGAGTATGTTGCTTCCAAGATTGAAAAGGAGAAGGTTGACTTCTCCACGCGGTTTGTACCCCGTACTGGACTCGGCTACGGTAAGTCCTTAGATTCCCAAACTAGTAACATTCCCTCCGGATCTCAAAGTCCTTCTCCTTCCAAGAAACATTGTGGTGGATCCAACTCTGGTTGCTCCCACAGTGGATCCAAGGGGGAAGAAAGGTTCAAAGTCCGTGAGGAGAAGGTATGGTTCGATGGACAAAAGGCTTACCACATGTGGCTTAAACAGGTTCAGAACATCAAGCCGGTACAAATTGACTTTCAATCAAGGATTAACAATAAACCCATCTGGCCAGGTCAAAGCAAGTATGTGAATCTATGGAATCACAAAGTTTGCTGGTACTGTGGTAAAGCAGGCCACTACAAACAGAACTGTAATCTTAAAAGGAAAGATGATGAAAGTGCTTACCATTCTAGGCAACAGTCCAATGTTAGGAACACTCCTAGGATAAAAATTGAACTTAATGAACCAAGAAATAGTAGGGTCTTTTCTAATCCAGGTAAGCCTAAGCTTGCCTGGGTTCGTAAAAACTAATCTTTTACTTGCAGGATGGAGGGAAGAAATGTTCCTGGTATATAGATAGCGCTTGCTCGATTCACATGACAGGGAACAAAGACTGGTTCATATCTCTCCATCCACAAACCAAGGGTTCTATAACCTTTGGGAACAACAGTAAGGGTGAAGTAGTAGGAGTGGGAAAGGTAAAAATTTCTGACAAACTCTTTGTGAATAACGTTACTCTTGTAGACAACCTTACCTTTGATCTGTTGAGTGTACGTCAAATGTGCCAGGATGGTCAAAATAGGGTTGTCTTTACTACTGATGAATGTTTGGTTGAGAATGTTAAGACAGGAAAGGTTCTTCTAAGAGGCATTACTGAAAACAATCTATACAAAGCGGATCCTTCTTTCATCCCAGAAGAGGAACTATGCCTAACTGTCCAAACTGAGGAATCAAACTTATGGCACAAACGGTTTGCACATGCTAGCCTCAGACTTCTATCCAAACTTCACAACAAGGACCTAGTGGTAGGTCTACCAAAGATAGATTGTCTAGCTGAAGAGGTATGTATAGCATGTACAAGAGGAAAACAGGTAAGATCATCCTTCAAATCGAAGAAACAGGTAAGTACTTCCAAACCTCTGGAACTCATCCACATGGATCTGTGTGGGCCTATGCGTACTCAGAGTCGTGGAGGAAATAGATATGTGTTTGTCATAGTGGACGATTATTCCAGGTACACTTGGACAATCTTTCTTGCATCTAAGGAAGATGTGTTTGATGAGTTTAAGTATTGGCTGCATGCTGTTGAAAATCAGTTAGGTCTACACCTAAAGGCTATTCGTACTGACCATGGAACGGAGTTCGAAAACTCTCAGTTCCTGTCCCTGTGCAGGACCAAAGGAATTAACCATAACTTCTCTGCTCCAAGAACCCCATAGCAAAATGGAGTGGTTGAGAGGAAAAACAGAACACTGGAAGACATGACAAGAACAATGCTGATTGCAAGTGGTCTCCCTAGGAACTTCTGGGCTGAGGCACTGAATGCTGCTTGCTATGTACTCAACCGGGCAATGCTAAGGCCCATGATAGAGAAAACTCCATATGAATTGCTTAGGGGAAGAAAGCCTAATGTTTCTCATCTTAGAGTTTTTGGTTGCAAATGTTTTGTACATAACAACGGGAAGGAAAGTCTGGGTAAGTTTGATCCAAGAAGTGACGAAGGAACCTTCGTTGGATACTCACCACAAAGCAGAGCTTATAAAGTGTACAACAGGAGAACCAAGAAGGTTGAGGAAAGCATACATGTAGTCTTTGATCAAAGTATTATGGCTGGTACCCTTGTGCAGGATTCAAATGTTCTTCCATTAACTGAAGATGACAAGGAACACTTTCAACTCTTAGAAGATCATGTACAAAATCCCAGTGAAGAAGTCAACCAAGTACAAGGAATCCTCTCTACAGAAGCAAACTATGATCAAGTTCAGACAGAAAACGTACTGGAGGAAGTATCTGGATCTCAGGGGGAACATATCCCTAACGAGGAACAAACAGGTGTAGAAGAACCTCAAGTAGGGGGAACTCGTCATAGTACTCGTATTCATGGTCCTCCATCAAGACTCATGGACTACGTGTGCAACTGTGCTTCTGCTGCAACGTCTGATGCATCACCTGATCCTAATCTGAAGGATTGTTCCATCCTAACCTTAAATCCTATATTTCATGCTTTTTGTGCTTTTGTTTCTGTAGTTGAACCAAAGACAATTGAAGAAGCTCTAAGAGATCCAGAATGGGTAAACGCTATGCAAGAAGAGCTCCATCAATTTGAGAGAAACGAAGTGTGGAGACTGGTTCCCAGACCTAAGGACAGATCTGTCATCGGTACCAAATGGGTTTTCAGGAACAAGATGGATGACAAGGGACAAGTAACAAGGAACAAAGCTAGACTGGTTGTAAAGGGGTATAACCAACAAGAAGGAATTGATTATGATGAGACTTTTGCTCCAGTTGCAAGGTTGGAAGCCATACGTCTTCTGATTGCTTACTCTGCTCATCATGGATTTAAGTTGCAACAAATGGATGTAAAGACTGCCTTCTTGAATGGTGTTCTCAAAGAAGAGGTATATGTTGAGCAGACACCTGGTTTTGCTGACCCTTCCAATCCAGATCACGTATTCATCCTTGATAAGGCACTTTACGGTCTCAAACAAGCTCCTCGAGCATGGTATGAAAGGTTGTCTCAGTTTCTCCTATCCCATGGTTATGTCAGAGGGGAAGTCGACAGGACTCTATTCCTACTGAAGGAAGGTAAGCACACTCTGGTTGTGCAAGTGTATGTTGATGACATTATCTTTGGTTCCACCAACGAGCAACTAGTTACAAAGTTCACTAAACTGATGGAAAGTGAATTTGAAATGAGCATGGTGGGAGAACTTAAGTTCTTTCTGGGACTACAAGTGGTCCAAACTGAAGAAGGAACAAAGGTTCATCAACAAAAGTACCTCCGGGAATGCATCAGAAAGTTCGGGATGGCAGATGCCAAGGATTGTTCCACTCCTATGTCTCCAAATGACACAATAGGAATTGATGCAGACAAGAAGGAAGCTGATCAAAAAGTCTACCGTGGAATGATAGGCTCATTGCTTTATCTAACCGTCAGTAGGCCTGATATTATGCAAAGTGTGTGTTTTTGTGCTAGGTTTCAAGCAAGCCCCAGAGAAACACATGTTGCTGCAGTGAAGAGAATCTTGAGGTACTTAAGAGGAACAGATGATCTTTGCTTGTGGTACCCAAGAGGAGGAAGTCTTGAACTACTAGGCTATACAGATGCAGACTTCGATGGTTACAAACCAGACAGGAAATCCACCTCTGGGATGGCTCAATTTCTCGGTCCATGTCTCGTGTCATGGGCCTCCAAGAAACAAACCACAGTTGCTCTCTCCACCGCTGAAGCTGAGTATGTAGCCGCAGCTGCTTGTTGCTCTCAACTCATATGGCTCAAACAACAGCTAAGTGATTTTGGTATTACCCTAGGTAACGTTCCTATTCTATGTGATAATACAAGTGCTATTGATATCTCTAAAAATCCTGTGCAGCACTCAAGGACCAAACACATTGATATTAGACATCACTTTCTACGTGATTGTGTGGAAAAGGGAATCGTCTCTATGGAGCACGTTCGGTCTGAGGATCAAATCGCAGACATATTCACAAAGCCACTAAATAAGGCCCCTTTCGAGAAGCTACGACTAGGGTTAGGTATGATCTCTCTCGAATGATCTTGCTCTTCTATAAAACCCCCAATGATTGGAGAAATTAGCTAATTTATTCATTTTGTACTTGATCTTTTGAAGCATGGTCACTCTTGATTTCCCATGATATGAATTCGTGTCTTTTGTGCCGCATGCTAGTACTATACATGCTTAGGAAAGTTACCAATCATTGTATTCAATTGATGTCATGTTATTTTGAGCAAAGGTCTTATTTCTAGCCCAAAAGATTCCTCTTGATGTACTGAACCCACAATATAAGCCCAAGGGATAGAGGAAATCTACAGCCACCTTTAGCCTTCATGGATGATAGTCCTATGAGCCCTGTTTATTCATTCACAACTGGACTCACTCGCCATGATATAAAATTATTAAAATTCATGCTATATATATTCTATTTTTGTGTGATGTTCTCTTTGTACTCTTTCTGGTAACATTACCCCAACCATCACACACCATCGACATCAGATAAGGAAGGAAAGGTGAAAAGGCTGTGTTCTGAAATCTGCAAGTGGGAACTCATGGGTATTAGCGACGTATGAAGTGACTGAAGGTACAGACCAATAATGGCAGTTTTACTCCCAAGGTTCATGATGAAAAGGGAAGGATTTTGATTGGAGAAAATTGCGGCAATAATCAACTGGTGAATTTATGGAAACAAATTCACACAAGGAAAATCACAGATTTGAAATTTGAAGAGTTTTTGTTTCTGCACACGTCTCATTATAAAAGGAATCTCCTTTAGTCGTCCTCTTCACGCCTCAGATCCTCTCAAGAACAAACCTTCAGAACCCTAAAATCCTCAATCCCCAAAAAGCTCTCAGCAATGGTGAACTCAAACTCCATCTCTCTCACAGGCAAAGAGAGCCCAGAAACAATAAGACGGATATTGGCCGCCATTGGAGTCGCCATCGAATATCCTGCAAAAACCCAATCACCTCCCCCAACACAGATCAAAGAAAAATCACCCTCTCCATCTCCAACCAAATCAAAATCTCCCTCACCAAAACCAGCCAAAACAACCACACCCACACCATCTCCGGCCAAATCCAAAACTCCTCCAGTCACACCTATTAACACCACATCCAACACCTCCACAGAAAAAATCTCTACTCCTTCCATAGTAAAGCTCCTCAGTCCGCCTCCTTCCACAGAGCCCTCACCACAAAAGTCGAACCCTAGCTCTATTCCTGACCCCATCACTGCTCCGAAATTAGCAGTGCCTGAGCCAAGCCCACAAAAAGCCACATCTGAAGGCACCGCCTCCGCCACAACGCCAACAGATCTGGGTGTTACAGGAGTTCTTGAGGAAATAGAGGAAGAGAGTCAAAGAGAGGAGAAGGAAAAAGGTCTGGATGTCACAGACCTGACAATGGAAGACGAGGATGAACCAATCATCAAAAGAAAGGCACGATCTACGCCTCGACGGTCGTCAACCGTCGTATCTGAGGAATCTGATGAGCCCTCCCTCAAAAGAGCAAAAGTTGAAATCTCTCTCTCTCGCCCTCGCACTCGAAGTCTTGCAGCAAAACCGCCCAGAGCCAAGAAAGCTCCAAAATCGATTGCCGAAGGCAAAACTCTGGGGAAAAGGGTAATCATCAGGGACTTGATATTCAACGACCAATTCTTGATCAACAATGGAATGGAAGGACTGGTTGATATGGTTCGCTTCCAAGGCTGGGGAAAACTGTTCTGCTCCGCTGAACAGGTAAATGATCATCTGCTCCGTCAATTCTACACATCCCTCACAATCACTGAAAAGCCTCACGCTGTGCAAGCCTCCTTCAAACTGGGTAAGGAAACTCATGTCTTTTCAAGTACTGAATTAGGATTAATTCTTGGCGTCCCTCACTGTGGGTTTGAGGAGTATGTTAAAGGTCAGTGGCCTAAGGAGGTGAGCTTGGCTGCTATTCAGAGTGTCTCTCAGGACTTCAACACTGAGGTGGTAGGCGAGATGTCAACAACATCCATGGGAGTTGTGCATCGAGTGCTTCACAGTTACGTCATCAGCAACATTACCCCCAGAGAGCAAAAGCGCACCACAATACTGATCCAGGACTTCCTAATCATGGATAAAATGCTCCTCAGGAAAGCCATAAATCTGCCCAAGATCATCATGCTACACATGGCTCATGCCAGGAAGAATGACAGGCACGGTATTCCCTTCCCTGGAATAGTGAAAAAGGTCTTAGAATATTTGAAGGTGTATGAGTCTGGGCCTGCTGATGTTGTGCATGCACGAGAACTTGCTGAGGCCAACTTGAAGAAGATGAGATTTGACAAGAATGTTGATGGTGCTTGGGTGAGGGCTTTGGACAATACTAAGATTGATGCCCTGTCTGAAGACCCTCAAGAGGAACAGAATGAAGCGCCCACTATGGTCTATCACAGTGATAAGTTGGAGGAATTGTGCACGCTTGTTGGACTCCTGTCTGAACAACAACACAGGCTAGCTAAGGAGATCACTGCTCTGAAGGATGAGATCCGTCGATGGACGACATCAAACCAGTAAGGTTCCCTTCGCAGTATCAAGACGCTGCCTTGCACCCTTCCTTCCTTACATCTGACCCACACTTTCTGTTCCCTAGCACATCAACCTCTTCTCTTCTATGCTTTATTGTACCCTTTGCTTGATTTGCTTGTTCTTCTTTTGTTTGCTTTGTTTGCGTTTTCTTTCCCAGCTTCACTATGTACCAGCGTCGGCTCCTTAGACGCCTATTAATAATTGGAATGATTGTTTTGTGACCTGACTTCACTTGCCTTAAGTTCTTATATGATTATTTAAAGCTTTTTGATGATGCCAAAAGGGGGAAAATAAAGGAAGTTCAAGGTTTTAGGGGGAATATCAGATCCTTTCTCTACGAGTAACAATCCTAAGGGAAACTATTTATGGGTATACTGTGAATACACTTTTCATGTCTTATATCCTAAGTGTCTATATGCCTTAAAGAAGAGAATGTTTGTCACCATCAAAAAGGGGGAATTTGTTGAGGCTCCTTCGTGTTTTGAATGGAGACAAACATTCTGCTAATGAAATGTCTGAGTGTTTCAGGATCGTTACTCAGAAAGGAACGTTACACAGTGGTACACAGCGGTGTTCTATTTTAGGAAAGCTAGATCGAAAAGGGAGCAAGACAAAGGAATGAGTTTTTAAAGGAAAGATCTGAGAGAAGATATTTGAAGAAGATATACTCGAAGAAAAGATATTCAAGAAAGATTGTGATCTCGGCAGTTGGGCGGTTAAGATTTTATGGAAGGAAATATTATCTTTTGCTAAAAGATATTATTTCCTTAGAGATTTATTTCCCTGTTTTTAACCTAGACGATCTAAGTATAAAAAGCAAGGGTTTAGACATAGAAACAAAGAGACGCATTGATTGAAGTTACACGGCTGAGATATTCAGAGAAGAAGAAGAAGAGTGATACTTAGGCTTAGAGGTTGAGTTCGGGCTCGAGTGAGAGGAGTGATTCGTGATCGTAATCCGAGCTCTCTTTTGTAACGAACAAGAAATCAATAAGATAAGTATACCTTTCTAAATCCTTCAAGTGAGAAGCTTGAAGGTGGTGGTTTTACTCAACACAAAAAGGTTGAGGTTTCCACTCTAAATCTTGTGTCAAAGTTTACTTCTTGCATATTATTATTCCGCTGCTATACCTCCTGAGGAACAATACCTATTGTTCCCTAGGAAGTAACTGTGCTAACCGATCCAACACTCTTGGTCTTAGAGGAAAGGTTGTTGTGGCACAAGCAGCTTTGGCATACCAACTTTATCCGAAGAAATCTGCTGGTCCAAGATGGGAGGCTCTAGTAAAAATGGGTGTCATTGCTTTGGGCTTCAACCAGTGTCAAGTTTTGATGTCAGTTTTTGATGTTTTTGTCATTTGAAGATGAGATTTTCTGTTACTAGTTGTAAACTTTAGCATTTAGTATTGCTATATGAATAATGTAAAATGTTTGTAATTGCTTTCAACCTTATGAATCTTGTTTTGTGTGAGATAATATAAATAGATTACTAATCAACTCTCTTATTTACTCATAATGTTGATCTTAGATGATAGCTTGATCGACTAAGCCTTGGATTTAGATCTTTCCATTCGTTTATACATTGAATATTTTATCATGCTTAATGTTGTGTGTTTAAAAATTTGTAAAAACAAAATATTCATTGTTAATTTTATCACGTCAAAGGTTTATTTCATATAAAAATTGATTTATAAAATTTAAATATATTAATCATATGTGGACAAAACTAAATAATAACCCATAATATTTTACAATCCAAAAACTAATTATGTTCATGTCCCTTTTCGTCATTTTGCGTCCCAATATCATTTACTTCAACTCAGTTCAGCTCGTTTTACCGAACACGCCATATCGAACTTCAGCTCCTAAAATCTCAACTTCAGCTACCTTCAACTTAAGCTCACTTAAACTACCCTCAACTTCGGCTCACTTCCACTTCAACACTCATGCCAATCCGAACGGACCCTAGGAGTGACAATGTGTCAGCAACTTGATTCACAAAAACTCTTCCTTCAAAAATTGCTATATAAATTAGAGGTTTTGCGTTAAACCACCCTTTATTTGACCGAATTTGCACGGAATCACCCATTATTTCACTTTTTGCAAAGAACCACCCTTTAATGCTATTCTTTTAACATGGAACCACCCATCCCTCATATTCGTTAAACATTCCATTAGTTTTATTGAAATTACTGACTTACCCCCACTTCTAATTTCATAGGGTAATTATGTAATTTAGCAATGGATGAGATTTTTTTATCAATATCTCACGAGATATTCAAACTCGTCAATCTGAATGGAAGCTTACCTGCTCAAAAAAAATATGGAAGCTTACAATCTTCAAGCATGGAGGACTGAACCCTTTAACTTTAACCCTTTAATTCAACACACAAAATAATCACCCACATGCCATTCATGTGACCTCCACCACCATGGCACCCTTGATCAAACCATATTAATCTGTACCTGGGCCAAGAGAATCTAAATCGAATGATTTACAAAGAAATTTTGCACTTCCACCTGTGTCGAGGCATTCCTTTGATATAACTCTGCTAAGAAAATATTTCTAACATCCTAAATTAATTAATTGAGGATTTGGAGGTCCAAACAATTGATAAGACGTCGGTTCATGGATGGCTTTGTCCATCATCATGCAACTGTGCAAACCCATAGCCAATCAATAATCGTATCCCCAACCAGATCTCAAACGATGGAGCACGAAACTCGAGGAAGAGGACGATGGCTTAATGAAGAGCTCTGAAAATTGTCATCAGAGGAGGTGTAGGAGTTCACCGGAATCCCATAATCCCATCTCCACTTTCGTCGTCGGAGGAGGAAGCTCTTCTTTTTCTCTGTTATCCTCACTTTTGCTATTTCGCTTAGATTTTGCTTAGATTACGGATCGTTATCCCAAATTCATCTCAACTCGATCATTCCGCCCTAGTTCCATATTAGGGTTCATCTCCACCCCCAAAATAAATTAAAATTCACCCAGATCCGGACTCCTCCCCAAATCGACAAAAAAGAAGCAGTGTCGCAACAGATGGAGTATCAAAAACAGGTTATTAGTGGACGACTATCGGTGGACGACGTGGTAGTGCGGCGAAGGGATAAGTGGTGTTATTGATTACAAGGAGGGGGTTTGATTCAATTTAGGTTAACTTTTAAAGAATAAAATTCAAATTGATGAGATTGGATATCGGGATTGAATATCTCGTGAGTTATTGACTAAAATCTCATATGTTGATAAATTACATAGTTGTCCTCTAAAATTAGAAGTGGGGGTAAGTGAGTAATTTCACAAAAACTAACAGATTTATTAACGGAGCTAAGGGATGGGTGGTTCCATGTTAACATAATAGCCTTAAATGGTGGTTTATTGCAAAAAGTACAATAAGGGGTGGTTCCGTGCAAATCGGTCAAATAAAAGATGGTTTGACATAAAAACCTCTATAAATTAAGATTGAACTAAATAAACCATTAAAATGTATCTTTTGGAAGAAAGGTCCATAGAGATGGAGTAAGTTTCTCCTCTATATGGTCCACAATAGGATCCTATAAAAGGTTTCAAGCAGAAATTATCATCTCAATTTTTTTCTCTATACATACGGTCTACAATAATAAGATGAAATGCAAATTGTCAAATAATGCATTACCTGAAAATATAGTACGCAGTGCATCAACTTTTACGGTGGAGCTAACATCAGGGGACTGAAGCTGCAAATTTCAGAAAAGATATTGTTTTAAGAAACATCAGGTTTAATTCCGCACTTCATGTCAACAAATAATCTAAGACAAGAATAGCAAAACCTGCTTCGTTAGAACAACTAAGAAGCAACGCTGAGTAGGCTCTATCATCTGATCTGTCACACCAACCCTAAGAATATAAAGAACACACGCCTTCAAAAAAAAGACACAGATAGATCTATTAGTAAAATAATAGCATAGAGAAACCATAATTTAGTTCCATGACCATATGGATGTAATCTATTAGAAACTTATTACTTAATGCCTATAAAATATGAAGCATGCTTCCAATTTTCCTTTCAAGAAAGAAGTCTTCTATGTTGCTTCACCAAAAAATGATCAAATGCAAAATTAATTAACATGAAGGCAGAAATGGCTAAGCAGAGTACTCATACATACATTGTCAACTGATGCATTTTTTACATTGTAGTGGTTATACAATGAACTCCAGTAAAAACTTGATTAGTGCAGTACATTCGGTCATTAATTCACACATTTTAAATTTATCCCATTGTTACCAATAACTTAATAAACCTATAAACATACAGTGTACAAATAATTTCCTGCAAATATTATGAATATCCAGTAGCCTATAACTATAGATAAGTGCAGTACATTTGATCATTCCCGCATTTTAAATGACCAGATAAATATATTCGAGCCCTTGGTTAGCTTGAGTAGTAAGGAACTGAATGCTAAAAGTCCCCGACTTCCATCAAAATAATTTTTTCCTTCTAAAAGGGTAGCGAGAAGGAGAGGATGGCAAGTAGAAAGCACATTCATATCCCTTATATATCATGTTCACTTGGTCCAAACCCATTTTCATCCAATCAAAACAAAGCTTACAAAATTAACAGCCAATCACAATCAAGCATTTCATTCACACGAATTACCACTTTTACAAGACCTAAATACCCTTACAAATTTTGTTTACAAGTGCACATTTGCACTAAGGCATTAACATAGTATAAAACCCATAACTGAACAAGCAAAAGCATTTATTGTTTCTAAACACAAAACAGAGCAAAAAACAGAGAGCAAAAAAAAACAGAGCATTTAGTGCTGCATCATTGTCGAAGGAGAGGATGGCTTCAACATTTATGTACAATGACGCTTAAGACCCTGATGATGACGGCTCATTAAATCATGAGGAGATGGGGGACTTAGGAGCAAAACCTGTTTTCCCTTTTGATCTGAACCAAGAGCCAGCACCATCAGAATCTGAGGATCATGGAGAGGAAACCCAACATCATCAGCCCCAAACTCTCAGACTCAACAGTTGCACAAAGATGCACATTCTGAATTATCTTCTCACCAAATCTTCAGGGGACAAACTTTCACATGGAGCCATGAATGAAGTTGCAGAACTGTTCAAAGTCCACATAAGAACTATTAGTATGATCTAGACAGCAGCAATGAGACAAAAGGAGGCAAATCAATGCTACAATGTCACCACAAGGTATCACAATGGTGGAAGGAAGCGAACTCAAGCTGATCAAGCAGCAATAACAGCACTAAGCATGGGGGACAGAACATACATCAGAGATTTAGCAAGCAAACTAGACATTCCCAAATCAGTTTGTCACAGAATGGTGAAGATGAAATTAATAAAGGCATACAAAAATGCACTACACCCTGGTTTGAGTGAAGCTCACAAGAAAACCAGGATGGAATGGATTCTCAATCTAATCACAGGGGGGACAGTGGCAGAAAAAACAGAATATCATCCAATATATGATTTCATTCATATTGATGAAAAATGGTTCTTTCTTACAAAGAAGACACAAAGATGTTATCTAGCAAAGCATGAAAGAGGAATGTACAAGGCTGCTAGTTCAAGTAAGTTTATTTCTAAGGTTATGTTCATGACAGCAGTTGCAAGGCCAAGGTTCAATTCAGAAGGAGCATGCACATTTGATGGAAAGATTGGTATCTTTCCATTCACTTACTAGGAAGCAGCAAAACGAAAATCAGTTAAGAGGTCAAAGGGGACAATTGTTACAAAACTTGTAGAGTCAATTAACAAGCATGTTACCAAAAGAATGTTAATTGATCAGATCATACCAGCAATCAAGGCTAAATGGCCACAAGATGAAAAGAAAGTCATATACATCCAACAAGACAATGCAAGGCCTCATATCAATCAACAAGATCCAGAATGGCAAGAGGTACACAAACAAGATGGATTTACTTTTATTCTAATTCAACAGGCAACAAATAGTCATGATTTAAATATCTTAGACCTAGGATTTTTTAGGAGCATACAGTCTTAGATGCACAAAAAGATGCCTAGAGATGTTGATGAAATGCTACAAGCAGTTTATAATGCATTTTAGGAGTTGGATACCACTACTCTAAGAGATGTATGGATTTCTCTCCAAAATGTTATGAATCAAGTGTTACAAGTCAAAGGAGGAAATGATTATGATGTGCCTCATGTCAACAAAAAGAAATTAAGAGCACAAGGTCTTCTACCAGAAATAATAAAAGCAACTATTTGGGTTGTTATAGAAGCATGGGAGATTGTTCATGGGGCTTCAGACAATGAAAACAATCAAGACAACCAAGCAAATGATGCAACAGAAGATATTCCACTTGAAGACAATGAAGTCAGCCAAGCAAATGATGCAACAAAAGACAATCCATATGATTTAGGAGACATCGAAGCTAATGGTTTAGGGGACAGCCAAGAAGATTTAGACAACTTCATAATTATGTAAGTATTTCATCATAATTATCTTGGATTGTATGACTACTGTAAGCATGCATTGACTATCAGTTTTTGTAAGCAAGCTTACAATAGTCATATTTTTGTAAGCAAAGAAAATCAGATTAATATCAGTAAGTCATGTAAGTGATTAAGACAACCAATTTGTCTCAGGTGTCCCCATGACCATCATGATTAACATTTAATTTCAAGACTTCACATTCCAGATAGGCATCAGTCAGTAATAAATATCTAGTGTACCTATAGCACATCCAGGCAGTGAAAATTAAGGATTTGTATCTCAGCATTGACATTTTCATCATTGAGTATAACAGATGTCCCCATTCCCTCATTGATATCAAGCCCCTAAACACTAACCTAAATATACCAAATAGGCACTGTTGACCAGTAAATTTTACACATTTTTCGTTGATCCGTTATGACATTGTCAATTAAGATTAAAATTTCAAAGAGATCCTTAATCCTTGTAATGGCTAAAAAATTATAAAATTTACCCTCAAAATCACATTTAGCTTATATGATCTCGTAGTGGAATTATATATTCGTACTAAGCTTAGCTACTCCAATTATATACGTACATACATGGTGTTACGTGGGTTACATGAATGATTACAAATAAATAAAAGATAATCAAATCTCTTTAACAATAATTAAAGAGCTCCACTACCTACCTATGCTACGTATATAAGTACATATACACATGATGAGTCAAACTTTCAAGTAAATGAAAATGCTATGCTACGTATATATATACATAATGAGTCAAATTTGCCGTAATGTGGAAATGCACCGTTTCATTCCAGTCAAACCGTTTCGTTATAGGCAATTAGACATGGCCATACTCGGGCTCGGGCCGGGCAGACTCAAATTTCCGGCCAATATTAGGCAATTAGACATGGCCATACTCGGGCTCGGGCCGGGTCAGGCCGGGCAGACTCAAATTTCCAGCCCATATTTCCGGGCCGGGCTAGCCCGAGACCCGGTCTAAGGGTCTGTGACGGTGCCCATATCCGGCCCGGGTAGCGGGCCGGGTAGCCCTCATGGTAGCCCGGTTATGTTAAATTTGTTTTTTTAATGATTTTTAAAGAAAAAAATAAAATAAAATACTGTATAATTATATTCTTCATATCATGATAACGAGGCGGGCACCGGTCGACGACGAGAGGCGAGGTGCGTTGAGGTGTGTAAGGGTGAGTATGTGAGACAAATTTTTTGAGAAGTCTTTGTTAGTTTGTGAATTATGACCTAGGTTAGATAAAGAGTAAGACCGAGTGAAAGAAAAGAAGACGGAGGCGCAAGTATGAGGAAATAATATTTAGGTTTGATTTTTTTTAGATAGTATATATATATATTTATTTAATATATAATACGGGCCGGGCCTATCGACCCTTAAGGGCTTGAGGTCCATACCGTATCCGGCCCTCGTACCCTTACGGGCCGGGCTTAGAGGCCCGATAGGACTTTATCTAATGAACAAGCCCGCCCAGATAGAGGGCTGGGCGGTGGCCAGGTTTGGCTAGGACTATAGGCAATGCCACGTGATTGCTTGTTCAAATGGTCAAAGGCGTTTTTTTAATCTATCCGTAACAGTAACCCACCATAACTCTATATTATGGAAAAGAGAGGGTGGTGAATGATGATATAAAAAGAAGAGGATAGATGAAGCTTCCGAAAAAAAAGGAGGACACAAGAGCTCAGAAATCCATGAAAAAAATAGGCAAGTGCAGCAAGGAGGCCGAGATGAAACAAATATAAGAAGACATAGGGTATACCCCATTTCCTTATCAAATTCTCTCATATGCTAATCAACCACATCTTGTCTTGGATCGAGAAAGAAGATGTCCACCGTATAAGCTTCGCCACATCAATAAGGCTTAAAGAAAATATTCTAATGGATCCAAAGTCCTTATATCAAATTGATACAGAGATGTTTTTATATAGACTCGCGATGTTTTGCTAAAGCGAAACAGAGGTGTTTCTATGTAGATTCATGATGTTTTTTTTCACCAAAACCGAAACGTGTTCGTTTCTTCAAACAAAACAGAGATGTTTTTATATAGACTCACGATGTTTTGCTAAAGCGAAACAAAGGTGTTTCTATGTAGATTCATGATGTTTTTTTTCACTAAAACCGAAACATGTTTGTTTCTTAAATCAAAACAGAGGTGTCTCTATGTAGATTCATGATGTTTTGCTAAAGCGAAACAGAGGTGTTTCTATGTAGATTCATGATGTTTTTTCTCAAAGTTGAAACGGGTTCGTTTCTCATACCGAAATGGGTTCGTTTCTCATACCGAAACGGGTTCGTTTCTCATACCGAAAAGGGTTCGTTTCTCATACCGAAACGCGTTCGTTTCTCATACCGAAACGGATTCGTTTCTGAAGCGATTAACCATGGCTTTACATATTATGAACATGGAGGTCTCTTTACGTTGTATATGATCTCAAAGTTACAAGCTAAAACGGTTAATAAAGGTTATAGGCAAATGAACTTCATGACCTATGTGAAACCCAAAAACTAATTGAGTTCTTCCAAAAATTCAATGTGTGCAACTACATGTATATGCATGTCAAGTTATTCATATGCACACCGGAAGTCTCGTGAAAGAGATTCACAATATTGTGAACCGAAGAATTATATAGTGTGGGGTTTAATAAATAAATTGTGATAGATAATAGGTATAAAACCGTATTCGAGGAATACTCATAAATCTATATGAACTACGGTGATTTGATTCCATTATATATAAATAGATAAGTAGGACGTTCGTTACAAAAATTAAAAGAGTAACGAATTCAATCACATACCCAAATTTAAGAACAAAAATCAAAACCGTTCTTTTTCTAGAACTACGTAGACTTGATTCCGTATTAAAAGGATACGTAGGAAATTCGATATTAAATCATATATATATCGGGTTCAGTCACACAAAAATTAAAACCAAGTTTCAATAAAACCTGAAATTGAAACTAAATTGTTCGTCAAGAACTACGTGTGATTTGATCCCTTTTATAAGGGTACGTAGGAAATTCGATATAAAGCTATCGCTTGTCGAGTTCAATCACAAACAAAAATAAATAAAATTCACCAAAATGTTATAAACATATATAGTGAAATGTTAGACAACCCTTCCTAGAACGTGAGTTTAATCTCTTTCACGACGTACAAATGATAGTTGGATCATGTCTAGGAAATCCTTCCTAGAAGGTGGGCTTAGACACGCTCCTCTGATGTATGATAAACAAATCACTCTAAACTACGTAAGGCTTGATCCTTCTTTGGATGGTACGTAGGCAACCCGTCATAACCCGGGTGCAGCCCAAATCATAAAACAAACCTATAAGTGTTCAATGTATCTATATTATTAGAATTGTAAGGATATACGGATAAGAGTCGAACTCAAATAAAATCAAATAAGATGTGTTCGTGCATAGTTGTTTCTTTTAACAATTTTTGCCTAACAGGCACAACAAGACACTAATTACTGTGTTGCTATGGTACATAAAAGAAATGGAAATTAAAGGCAATCTCAGATCATGATAAACAGACTTCATCAAGCACATCCAAGTCAGAGAGGCATGAAGCCTCAAGTGGGAATTCCCACTTGACAACCACTATGGGCCTCTTTTAACAATTTTTGCCTAACAGGCACAACAAGACACTAATTACTGTGTTGCTATGGTACATAAAAGAAATGGAAATTAAAGGCAATCTCAGATCATGATAAACAGACTTCATCAAGCACATCCAAGTCAGAGAGGCATGAAGCCTCAAGTGGGAATTCCCACTTGACAACCACTATGGGCCTCTTCAACATACTAGAGAGGGGGCAACCGCCAAAGGGATATCAAGGAAGAAAGCCTCGACTTCAAGTAAGAGAGGCATGAAGCCTCAGGTGGGAATTCTCCAACGACAAACCATCCAAGTCACCAAGGCCAATGGTGGGTCCCATTAAGCACAAATTCAAGCTCCTTCAACAATCAACAAGACTAAGCAGTCCCGAAAAAGGAGGGGTCATAAGAATGGTTCAAAATGTCAAGCAACAAGTCACATGGATAAGTTAGCACTTTCTCCGACTTTGGAGTTAGCTAAGGCTACCTTAAAAAACGTGGTCCTTGATATTGAAGAACCAACAAAACAAGCTAGTGATCGTTGTGTCAAATTCCCGAGACAAATTTTGATCGGGTCAATTTTTATTAACCTTGACCGAGTAGAACAAGTCAATATGACCTCTTACTCGGAAAATGTCACGAAACAGACTCCTTTTAAGGGGTCAAAAGATAAGGCGATGTTGTGTGCTAGAAATGTTTCCCAACCATCCACTCTTGTGATTCCGAAAAAACATGAGTTGGTTGAAAAGCATATGAGTTCTCCACTATACGGAGATCTAAGCTCGTCTTTCAAAGAAGAGGACTTTCCACCAATATTTGGCGAGAAGAGTCAAGAAAGTATCACCTTTCGAGAAGAGGTGTATGATTTGTCTGTGATGGTGACAAGTACTTCTAGCATTGAAGAACAAATTCAAGAAATGCAAAGAAGGTTGGCGGAAAAAGATGATCAAATAGCCATTCTTTCCGCTCAAGTTGCTAGTCATATCCAAGAAAGTAGGCAAAATCAAGTGAGAGCAAATGGCGAGGATCAAAGTGGTACATCAAGCTCAAATGTTTCGATAAGCATATGTCCCCAACAAATTAGGGAGATGATTGCCCAAGAAATCAAATCATGTCAAGTTTCTCAAAACCCTTCTATGATTGAGTATATGAAACCATATCCCGCACACTTTGATGTTGTTCCATTTCTGCCAGGATATCAAAGACCCAACTTCGACAAGTTTGACGGAGCTCAAGGGTCACCACATGAGCACCTTGCTCACTTTTACTCAGCATGTGGAGATACAGCTCTAGACGATGCCTTATTGATTAGGCAATTTGTCCAATCACTAAAAGGATCAGCCTTCACTTGGTATACTCAACTTCAACCAGGGTCGATCGAAACGTGGGAGGAGCTACAAAAGGCATTCCTTGCTCAGTTTGTGAGCATAAAGGCAAGGGTTTCAATCATAGACCTCGCAAGCACTCACCAAAGGGATGATGAGTCTTCAAATGACTTCATAACCAGATGGAGACGTCTAAGGCTCCAATGCCTTGAAAAATTTAGTGAATTGGCTTGTGTCCAAATGTGCACAAATAATTTGCTTCCTGAGTTGGCCGTACTTGTAGGTAGTGCCGAACCATAATCTTTTGACGCCTTGGTGTCAAAAGCATATAATGTTGAACGTCACATTGCTCAACGTGAAACTGGAGTTCGTCAAACTCGTTTGAGTTATGGTAAAAGTTCACAAAATGAAGATGAGTCTATGACGACCTTCATCAAAGAAAATGGCGAACTCGCTCATGAGAGAAATTTTGATTCTCAAAATAAGAGTAAAGCCAAAGAGCCCTCTAAAAGGCTCACTCTTCAAGAGAGAAAGCAAAATAAGTATCCCTTTGATGATGATGATGTTCAAGGGATTTTTGATGAGCTTATGGTTGCTAAAGCTCTATCACTTCCCGAGCCAAAAAGGCCCAACGAAATTCATATGACGGGTGACCCAAAGTATTGCTCGTATCATCGTATAACTGGTCATTCAATTCAAGATTGTTATGTCTTGAAAGATGTAATAGAAGGAATGATCAATGATGGGGGGATTGAAATTGAGGGGGAAAACTTAGAAAGCCCACATGCTTCATCAAACATAATTTCATTGGTGGAAGATGTGAATGTGCTTTCTTTATTCCCGCAAACCTCTAGTGCTTCCCATTCGAAATCTGAGAGGAGCAAGAAAAACAAGAAGGAAAGAAAAACATCACCAAAAGGAAACAAGCCGGAAGACGAGGTTGAGAAAGAATACATTCAACCTGAAAGAGTTCCTTTGACACTCAAGGAATTTGTGCCTAAACAATTTCTCAATGATGAGTTCGTAGATCATGATGATGATTTGATCTATGGGGAAGAAGTCGCTCAATGTAGTATGATTTCTTGTGTTGAGTATGATGAAGATGATAATGCTCATCCCTTATCACATGAAGTGTCCTTCACAAGATCAGGGCAAAAAGATAAAGAACCCTATCAAAATGAAATGTTCAGATACACGCCTAGATACAAGGGCAAGGTCCAGAAAAAAGTGAATGATATTCGCTACACCTATCCTTTACAAAAGTTTGACCATTCCATCTCAAATGAAACACTGGTCGTTCATAAATACTTTGAAGACGGGAAAACCAAAAGGGTGGTGCTACGAGGTGAAACCTCCAATTCATCCACTATGCCTTCGTATCCAAGAAAGAAAATGATGCACAATATGCAAGTGCAAAATTCTAGGCCCTTTTCTAAGGGGAAAGCTCAAAGAAAATTTCTCAATGAGGATGTTCTCAACAATTTACAAGCAAGTGTCGCGAACCCAACCAAACAAGATATGACACGGAAAGGAGAAGCAAATGCTCCTCGAGTGTCCGTGTTTGAAAGGCTTGACACAACATATGCAATGAGATCATCTCGACCTTCTCTGATCGAAAGGCTCGAGATAGTTGATGAGCCTCACAACACAAAAGTTCAAATCAAGAAAACCAAGAAATGGAGGATAAAGAAGAAGAAGCAATCGGATTTCTTCATCCAAGAATCAACCAATGCCCAAGTTGAAGAACCAAATATCTCCGATGAAGCTATATATGTTTTAAGACCCTCGAGCTTTATGAAAGAGCTCTAAATGGTGAAACCTCGACAGTTGACACCCGAGGAGATGTCACTGAACCTCATCAAAATGATTCAAACTGTTCCCTGAAAATGGAAAATAGAGGATAACGGTTGTACTAGAACTAGGTCAAGACTTGATCCCAATAAGGGTACGTAGGAAATTCGATCATAAATCAAATCGGATTCAGTCGCAAATCTCAAATCAAAACCAAAGGCCCATGCGCAAATGATAGGCGATATGACTTGGGAAACTCTTCCTAAAAGGTGTGCCCAAGTTATCTCGGTGATGCGCATAACAAGGCTATATACATATGCACATGATAAGTCAGTGTGTGATTTCTATCCAGCATTTCCTCCGAACCCAGAAGTGAGTGGCGGACATAGGTCAGCGTGTGATTTCTATCAGCTTGTGACGTTACCCCTTACTTTAAATGTGGGTCCGTTGCCTCACGCTAGCGTTTAGGTCGACGTCGAACTCTTTTAATCGACGGGCCTATTCATCGTGTGTAGCGTCCGATTTCTTGATTCTTAGAACTTACGATGCCGGTGGATGCATCCCTGCCAGTTTGGCGATTTGCCCGTGGATTCATGACTCTCAGAGGGGTTGGAAGGCGTGAATACGCGTTCCTGGAGAATGATCGTGTCAAATAGGTCCACCCTTGTTTGCTCAGAGGATCGGCCGGCTTCGTGAGGTACCGGGCTTCATTCCCCATGACCATTGCCACACGTCGCTAACAATCATGGGAAGCGTCAACTCGGGGTCGGCGGTTCGGCTAACGTTTCTTACGCGTAGATGTAGCCTTGAACGCGTAAACTAACGAAATTCTCCCCCGGCGCGGATTTTCACCGCGGCCTTCTTGCTTCTTATTTGGTATACCGTACTCGAGAGGCACGTTCTCTTAATAGACATGGAGCAAGTAATGGGAATGAAACATCTCAGCATGCTTTACACGTTGGAAAGAAAGGTCTACTGGTATATTAATAAAAGATGCATCAAATCATAACGTATGTGACTCTAACGACTACCCCTTTATCGCCACGACCCCTTGTCTCTTTGACCTAAGTAGAACGACATGTCTTTATTCAAACTTTTAAAAAGCATTCATGTAAAGGAAAAACAAGAAAGAGACGGAAGGTGCATAAAGAATATCTCAGCCTTTCTTTGATCGTGATGTTACGAAGGGTGGTGTTTTAGGAACATGTAGCTTAAGTCGGGATTCTCCGACATGAATCTTCTCCATTTTTGGACTCAGAGGTTTTGCTTGTGTTTCTTTAGGGATGCGTCGCGCTCATCGACATTCTTATCTTGAATAGGGAGTGGATCTTCCCTCGACGTATTGGAGGGTGTTTTCTTACTTTTAGCTTTTCTCTTTGATCTTCCATGACCTCTACATCTTTTGCTACTCGGGCGTTCCGACCATGAAGACGCTTTTCTCTTTTTCACTTTCTGGACGGTATGTAACTTTATTTCCACGATGTACGTTTCGTCGTCTATCTGGCCCACTTCTTTTTTTAGCTCGTAGAGTTTCCCCCGGACGTATCTTACGCGTTCTCCATGGTTTATTCGTTCCTATGCTTTACTTTTTTTTTTCCAACGACGTGTTGCTCGTACTTTTCATCCCTATGCTATAGCATTCTCTGGCTACTTGTTGCTCGCCTTTGATCTCTTGTATCCCCCATGGAGAAGGAAATTTTAGGGATTGATGATATGTCGAAGGGATAGCTTTCATGTCGTGCAACCATGGCCTTCCCAGTATTATGTTATAAGGCGACTAGGCTTCCATTACCACAAACTTGGTTTGCATGTTGACTCCTTCCGCCAGGGTGATCTCTCCAAGCATGTCGGCTACCGCTGAATCCCACCAATGGGATGTACTTCTTTACCACGTCATCGCCAGATAACCCGAGTTCCTTGACCGCAGATAAGGTGATGATGTTTGCTGAGCTCCCGTTATCTATGAGGATTCTCTTGACCTTGCAATTACTAATGGTTAAGGAAATGACTAACCCGTCGTGATGATCCACCGTCCCGTTAGGTTCGTCAAACGTGATTGGGTAATCTTTCTTGATGGTTCTGACGTTATAAACTGGTAGGGCGCTTCCTTCTTCGCGTAACGTCTTGGCGTTTGTTTTGGCAACAGAGACCGTGTAGCCGCTCACCGAAGATCCTCCAAAGATCGTGTTAATCGTCTTCGGCCGACTTGATGAAGGTGGCGGCGAGGTGGATCTGTTTCTTCCCTTTCCCTTTTCGAACGCGTCGCGGCCTTCTTTGGAGAGTAGATCTAGTAGGTCTCCTCTTTTCAGAAGACGCAAGACTTCTTTCCTCAAGGTATAACAGTCGTCCGTCAAGTGTCCTGAATCATTATGAAATTCACAGTATCCTCTTCTCGATCCTGGCTTTTTCTCGGGATTGGGTTTTCTGGGCCACCTTATATCCTGGAGTTTCTCCATTGATCCTATAACTCTTAACGCGTCGACTTTCATACATATCCCCCTCTCGATAGCGTAGACGCTATTGATCTCGATGACGTTGTGAACCATGGGGATTTCCCTGTGGAAAGTCTTGTTTCTCTTGTCGTAACGATCGCCATCTCGTCGTTGAGGGGAATCTCTTCGTGAAGGAGAGCGTCTTCGTGGAGATCGATGCCTCTCCTCGACGTGGCCTTGGAGATCTTCTTCAAGGCGTATCGCTTCCATAGCCCTTTCCCTCGTCATTACGAACGACTCGGAACGCGTCTTCGTCAATTCTTTGTATAAGTCGCTATCTCTGGGAAGAGCACGTCTGAACGCGTCGGAGGCGGTGGCTTCTGTGCAACTTGGGATCGTGACTTTCTCGTCGTTGAAACGCTTAAGAAAGTCCCTTATGGTCTCACCTCTGTTCATGCGCATGTTGTGGAGGTCCGATGGTTGTTTTGCAAAGACGAGATACTTCCTTGAGGCAGGTGGATAAACAACGTCAAGGCTGGGCCTTTCAGTGTCGAGCTGAAGAACTTGCACATCATTGCTACTTTTAGCCTTGGATCAATTGGACTTGTGGAGAGTTTAGCTTTGTAGAGTAGGATATGTTCTTCGGGATCGCTCGATCCATCGTAGATGGGAAGGTCCGCGACGGTGAACTTCTTGGTGATCTTCTGAGCAGAGATATTTCTGATGAAAGGACTTTCCTCGAACGCGTGTTCCTCTTCTAGTACTATGGACTTTGGGGCTCCGGGCATTAGCATCATCTGCTTTCTTAGGGCTCCGACTTCCTGGGCTACGATACTTGTGATGGCACTTGGAGTCAGGGCTTGCTTAGAGGATGACCCTTCTTGATTGGCCTCTACTGATGACGCCGGTCTTAGACGTCCTTGAAGCTCGTAATCTTCGTGTTCGTCGGCGAGGACATTCATATCCAAACGGCGAACAACACTTCGACCGCGAACATATGCTAGAGACTTTGCGGATTCCGTCCTATGTTCCTTGATAACAGAGCGTAGTCATTCGTTTTCTTTGGTGAGTCCCATCATATTTTCTTCGGTGGCGTTCTTGGCCTCTTTCCAAGATTTTTGGATGGTGTTCAAGTGATTTTTGATGGAGACCATGTTGGCAGCATCGTTGTCAGCTCTCTACTGAGTTATGGGGCCGCCGTCTCTTGCGACGTCGGAGGTGTTTTCGAGCTCTTTTTCCGGGCCTCCTTGCGTCGGGATATCAGGATTCATCACTCGCTCTTCTTCCTCGAACCTCTCCTCGTCGTCGTGAGGGCTGTTGGTTGGAGATGTCATGGTTTCCTGCAAAAAAGATGCTCTCTTCGTGTGGAAAGACGATACCTTTTTGATCCAGCCCCACGGTGGGCGCCAATTGTTTGTTGCGAAATTACCTACGAGTAGATAACTAACCAATTGTAGGGCACAAATCAAAGGGAACGGTATAATCTTAACACTCGAGAACAAGACGAGAGAATTAGGGTTGAAACTTGAGCTTTTGTCTATTACTAGAATGACGGCATGAATGGGTTACAAAGCAGGCGTTAGCCTTTATATAGGCTAACCTTAATATCTTTTAAGGAAATAAGATCTTTATCTTTTCCTTCTATCTTCTAACAATATAATAAACTAGGTAAAATATATTCTTTTATCTTTTCTTTTACCAATTACAACAATTCGATATAAAACAAGGCAATTATGCGGCGGCTGACCTAATTCTAAAGATAAACGGCATCTTTCTCCTCGTATCGTTGCGTTGACGATATCTTCTCTTTCACTCGTCGCGTCACCACTTCCTTCCTATGCATAGCTTCCACGCGTTCCATGATCGTCGTATTTTTAGACACAAACAGTTGTCATGAGGCATACTTCTTTCTCACTCTTCTGGTCTTCTTGATCAGAGTCGGAGTCCTCCCATGTTGCCATCATTGCTCGTTTTCCTTCTGGAACAGGTGGCTCTCCTGCTCTCCTCTTGTAGCAATTCCTGGCGAAGGGACCGGTCCTCTAACAATGGTAACAAACCACGTTTTTCATATCTTTTGTTCCAGCAGGGGGACGTGAGTCGCACCTTCCTCCTCTCAAAGCTTTACGAAAGGCACTTGTGATTAAGGCTACGGTTTCATCCTCTTCAGCCTCCACGTCTTCTAAGGATATGTCTTTTATGTCACTTTGTGCTTGTAGAGCATTGATGAATCCATCCCACTTGGAGTTTAGTGCTTGCATGAATTGATGCGTAACTTTCCATTGGGGGATATTGTTTGTAGCGAAATTACCTACGAGTAGATAACTAAGCAATTGTAGGGCAAAGATCAAAGGGGAAGGTATAATCTTAACACTTCGAGAACAAGACGAGAGAATTAGGGTTGAAACTTGAGCTTTAGTGTATATTATCGAATGACGGCATCAGTTGGTTACAAAGCAGGCGTTAGCCTTTATATAGGCTAACCCTAAGATCTTTTAAGGAAATAAGATCTTTATCTTTTCCTTCTATCTTCTAACAATATAATAAACTAGGTAAAAGATATTCTTTTATCTTATCTTTTACCAATTACAATAATACGATATAAAATAAGGCAATTGTGCGGCGGCTGACCTAATTCTAAAGACAAACGGCATCTTTTCCATGTATCGTCACGTCGACGACATCTTCTCTTCTACCTGTCGCGTCACCGCTTCCTTCCTATGTGTAGCTTCCACGCGTTCCGTGGTCGTCGTATTTTTAGGCACAAACAATACCCCTAAGGCGTCTTACATGGCTTCAACGTTGAGTAGAGCTGGGAGACGCCTTCTCTTTTTGTAGAATACGTCTTCAAAATATCTGGAACGCGTTGAAGATAACGTCACTCGAATTCTTGGCATCGTCGCAAAGCTTTAATCATGGCTTCCCTTTAATTATTAACACGTGCCAGGAGGAAGGCCTTGTTTCTTGCGCCGATAACGTCTAAGCGCAATGGCTAGTTTTTCCTAACGGCTATAATGCCGTTGAACGTTCCTTGATTCTCGCGATCTTCCATGGCTATATAATGGACGAGCCTCCAACCTCATTTACTCTTCTGCTCTTATCTGTTTGCTCTTATCAACTCCTTGCTTCTTCTTTACTTCGATCAAACTGCTTACCTATTCCTTCTTTTCACATCTCCTTCCATACCTTTTTCCCAACATTCCTAAATGGCTTCTTTCTACGTACCCAAGTTCATCTTGAAGGGCTCTGACTGCAAATCTACGGAAGTTCGCGACGTGGAGAGGCTGAGATCTTTGGCGAATCTCGGGCTTGAGGTGGAGATTGAGATACCTCCTCAAGGAGTCTTTGCCGATGCACATCGGCCGGGGTGGATCGCGGTGTATGAGTATCCCTTCCTTACCGGCCACTGATTTCCCTTTTTGCCGTTAATGAGGGCGTTTATGATTGCTCTGGGGGTAGCTATGGGCAACTCCTGCCAAGCGTTTGGAGAATCTTTGGCGCTTTAGACGATGTGATGGAGAAACATGGCGTTGATCTGGCCGTCGAAGACATTGCTTACTCTTTCAACGTTCAGACGAAGACGGTGGGAAGGGTAGGTCTTAAATCTAGGCCAACGACGCCCAAGATTGCGATCGAGGTGAGTCAAGCCGACCGACACTGGGCTGATTTCTTTTACTACATGAAGAAATCTTCCCTCGGTGAAGATTGTGCTTGGTTGATCGACTGTTGGAATCCCACGGGTGAGTTCGATCTTTCTTTACTTTGAAACTCTTACTACGCGTCTTGGTCTCTAACATCTTATCTTTTTTCTTCGTTTCTTGTGTAGTTAACACAGACACTATTGTGGTGAGGCGAGAAACTAAGAGAGTCATTGACAGACTCCTCGCCATTCCCGAAGTCGATCGGACCTTCCATGGTCATGATGGCAAAGGGCATCGTATCGCTTCCGTTCTCCCGGCAGGTGACGCGTTCGTTCTTTAAGAGTTTTCCCGTTCTTTTCTTTTACTCATGATTCTGATATGTGCATTTTTAACTCTTCCAGCGCTTGCGGATCTTTGTCGCATTCGTAGCGGCGGCTTTTCCGCGTCGGCCCTCGTAGCGTCGCGTAAAAGGAGTCGCGCCGAGGAGAGAGCGGCTTCTGGAGTCTCAATTCAGGCCGTACCAATGGTTTCTCTTCTCTCGTCTCCATCTCCCTCCTCTACTCCGGCGAAGAGGTCGCGTAAAGGTAAGGAGAAGGTATCCGAGAAGTTAGATTTCAGCTATGAGTCTGTGGATGATTTTCCAGGGGTGATCTCTCGCGTCGTTGCGTCTGGGAGGTCGTTTCTACCTGCTATGAAACGACTTCAGAATCCTCCTTCCCTCGACTATTACTTGCCCATGGAGACGGAGGATGTGATGGGCGAATCTCTCGCGGCGGAATGGAAGGTAAGTCTTATCTTAATTGCCTTCTTCGGCTGGTGTTCTTGTTCTTGCTTTTTGTAACGGATGTGCTTGTATTTTCTCTTTTTATAGGCTCTTCAGGCTTCGTTGTGCACGTATGGGCGTTTCTCTGACTTCGTCGATCGGACGAGGTCGATGAAGGCTAAGCAATCGGCCGACGAGGTAAAAATTCAAGAGCTTGTTGCGGCGGTTGAGGCTTCGCGTAGAGCGGAGAGTGAGCCGAAGGAGAAAGCAGAGGTGGAGTCCAAACTCCGCGTGGATCTTTCTGGGCAGGTCGAAGATCTGCAGGCCAAGGTCGACGCTTTGGAGATTGAGAAGGCTCGGGTGGAAGCAAGGTTGGCCTCTGACCTTAAGGACGTCAGGGAGTAATGGTCCTGGCTTTCTCGTGTGGAGGTCATTGAGGAGTACGCCGCCGGTGGAACTCATGGGTGGGATCCGGTGAAACAGCGGGAAGAGTTTAATGAGGCGTTCCCATAACGTCCTGAAGGCGTTGAAGCGGGACCTACGCCGATGAGACCTTCGGCGGATCCTCATGTTGAAGAGGATGTCGCTCCCCATCTTAATGAGGTCGACCCTAACGACGGCGTTGAGGACAACGATGACGGTGAGGAAGTCGTCGCAGAGGATTCTGAAGAGGAGGGAGATGCTCGTGAATACGAGGATGGTGATCCTTCTTCTGATGATGACTCTCCTTGATCTATTTTTCTGGGAACTTTGTTGTATATATGTACATGTTATTTTGCTCTTACCTTTGTAACACTTTCTTTCTTGCCCTTTATGATGGGCGTAGATATAATGTAGTGGGCTCTCTTTGTTTCTTTTGGTCTTCTACGCGTTTCTTTCTTTGTTTGGCGTGCTTAGCTAATCTTGAATTGTTCTGGTCGAAGCTCTTCTTGGAGTAGCGTATATCTACGCGTTGACTTTTCCTTACTGTCGCTACCCCTTATTTCTCGGGGAGTTCTTTTCTCTCTTTGTGTATCTCTACCCCTTTTGGTAGGTTTGATCTAAGCTTCTTGTGAGCTTGGCTTAAAGCTACCAAAGAAACCTGTGATTCTTTCGTTAATGCTTCTTGTGCTACTCGTAGTTATCCTGCGAACGTGTAATACTTATTTCTTTTTGGGCTGTGACTTTTAACTCCTAGTATGATATTTCTTTGTTCATAACTGATATGCTTGAGGCGTGCTTATTGATTTGATCGAAAGGTGTGGTCAATGCGACTTACTTTAGGTTATTTTCCGACTTACAATGAAGTTTGGGTCCAGCATTTCCTCCGAACCCAAAAGTGAGTGGCGGACATAGGTCAGCGTGTGATTTCTATCATCTTGTGACGTTACCCCTTACTTTAAAGGTGGGTCCGTTGCCTCACGCTAGCGTTTATGTCGACGTCGAACTCTTTTAATCGACGGGCCTATTCATCGTGTGTAGCGTCCGATTTCTTGATTGTTAGGACTTACGATGCCGGTGGACGCATCTCTGCCGGTTTGGCGAATTGCCAATGGATTCATGACTCTCAGAGGGGCCGTGGAAGGCGCAAGTACGCGTTCCTGGAGAATGGTCGTGGCGATAGGTTTCCCTTCTTCCCCAGAGGACCGTGCCGGTTTCGTGAGGTGTCGGGCTTCATTCTCTATGACCATTGCCACACGTCGCTAACAATCATAGGGAGCTTCGACTCAGGGTCGGCGGTTCGGATAACGTTGCCTACGCGTAGATGATGCCTTGAACGCGTAGACTAACGAAATTCGCCCCCGGTGCGGATTTTCGTCACGACCTTATTAAGCTTGGGTGTTATACCAGAGACAGAGAGCAAGTACTTTTGAAAATGAAGCAACTCATCACGCGTTTCATATTTATCAAGAAAGACATTCATTAAATGCAAGCATTGCAGACAAATCTATGAGATTAAGACTTCTACCCCTAGTCTACACGACCCCCTTGTCGCTTCGACGCTAGGACATACTTGAACATGGTAAGAAAGGAAATTCAATTATGCAAAATAGCAAAGAACATCACATCAACTATCCTGATCTTCTAATGATAGTATTTTTTAAGATGGGTAGCGTTCCAAGAACGCATTAATGGTACTCCTTTTGGCGTTGTAAGTTCGTAGGCTCCTCTCCCTACGACTTGTGCTACTTGATATGGACCTTCCCAGGATGCAGCGAGCTTTCCGACGATCTTATCCTCGGTGTTGGGGAACACTTTCCTTAAGACCCAATCTCCTACTTGAAAAGTTCTTGCTTTTACTCGTCGATTGTAGCTTCGAGCGGCGATCTGTTTTTGCGCCGCAATTCTTAACGCCGCGTTACTCCTTAGCTCGTCAATTGTATCTACCATGAATGTCATCATTGGAGTATTTCTTTCTTCAGGGAGGGATCGATATCTTTCAGTTGGTACCTCTACTTCGATTGGCAACACGGCTACGCAGCCATATACGAGGGAGAAAGGCGTTCTTCATGTCGCTCTTTTAGGCGTCGTTCTGTCGGCCCACAGTATGGCTTGGAGTTGATGCGCCCAATTCCCTCTACATTCTTCTATCCTCTTCTTGAGGTTGCTCACGATTACCTTGTTACTTGATTCTGCTTGACCGTTTGCTTGGGGGTATCTTGGCGTTGAATATACCAAGCGTATCCCTTTTTCCTCACAGAATGATACAATGTTCTTACTGATGAATTGCGATCCGTTGTCGCATACGATAGAATGTGGGATTCTGAATCTCGTAAGGATATTTCTTTCGATGAAGGATATGACGTGAGAATCTTTGATATTCTTGAATGCTTCGACTTCCACCCATTTGGAAAAATAATCTGTGACGGCGAGCATCAGCGTCTTTGGCCCAAGTGTTAGGGGCATGGGTCCTACTATATCCATCCCTCATTGCATGAAAGGCCAAGGAGAGGTGATGGAGTGGAGCTTCTCTGCTGGTTGATGCGGGATCGGGCATGTCTTTGACAGGCGTCGCATCTCTTGACGTAGTTCAACGTGTCTTGTTTCATCGTGGGCCAATAGTATCCTGCCGAGTGTGCTTTGGCTGCTAGGCTTCTTCCTCCTGAGTGATTCCCATACTCTCCATTGTGCAGTTCACATAAGTATCTTGGATCTTTTCTTCCGATGGGCACGTTAGGAACACGCCGTTTGATGACCATTTTAGTAGTTGCCCTTTATCCACCACGAATGTGGTTGCCTTCCGTCTCAACAGCCTTGCATCATACGCGTTGTCTGGGAGTCGTCCGTGTTGTAACCACTCGTAGTAAGGTGTTACCCATGAATCTTGACTTCTTACGGTGAGGGTTTGCTCCGGAACAACGTCTTTGTTAATGGATGTGTTGCTAAGGTGGAGGAACGGGATCTTTTGATACTCTCGGGGATCTATCGAAGATCCTAGTTTGGCTAACGCGTCGGCTTGTGCGTTGGCATCTCTGGGAATTTGTCTGATTTGGCAATCTTCTATCTTCTCGAACAGCTCCTTTACTACCTTCACGTACAACGTCATTTTTAAATCTTTGGTTGAGTACTCGCCTCGAACCTGATTAACTACCAATAGTGAGTCGCAATAGATGTCTAACTTCTGAACTTTTAGGTCGATGGAGATGCGTAGGCCGGCAATTAATGCTTCGTACTCGGCCTCGTTGTTTGTCGCTTTGAAGTCGCATCTTATGGCCTAGACTACCCTATCCTCTTTTCGCGATTTGAGGACGACGCCCAACCCTACTCCGTTTGGTTCATCGCTCCGTCTGTATGTAAGGTCTTTGCGATCTCCACTTTATTTACTTGCGAGGCCGCTTCCTGCTCCAGCGTCGGGCTGAAATCTGCGACGAAATCTACCAATGATTGAGACTTTATCGCTTTTCTTCCTTCATAAATGATGTCGTAACCGCCTAGATGGACCGCCCATTTTGTCATTCTTCCGGACAACTCTGGCTTTTTTACTATATTCTTTAGCGGAGACGTCGTCCGTACCACGATAGTATGTGATTAAAAATAGGGCTTCAACTTCATGGATGTCATGACCAACGCCAACGTTAGCTTTTCCATCACGGAGTATCTCGTTTCTGCTATTGATAGCGTTTTTCTCACGTAGTAAACGGGTTGATATTCTTGTCCTTCCTCTCTGATGAGAACGAGGCTGATGGCGATCTCAGATACTGCTAGGTACACGAACAGAGGCTCTCCGTCTACGGGCTTTGCTAGGAGTAAGGGATTCGTCAGGTAACTTTTGAGTTCCGTGAATGCCTCTTCGTGACGTTCTGTCCAGGAGAAGGATTCGTTCTTCCGCAAGGTGTCGTAGAAGAGTCGATTTCTGTCGGAGGCTTTGGAGATAAATCTGTTTAAAGCGGCGACTCTTCCAGTTAACTTTTGGATGTCTTTTACGCATCGCGGAGACTCGAGATCGAGTATGGCTTTGATCTGTTCAGGACTGGCTTCGATCCCTCTTTGCGTTACAACGTATCCGAGGAACTTCCCGGAGGAGACCCCGAAGGAGCACTTGATAGGGTTGAGCTTTGTTTGTAGCGAAATTATCTACGAGTAGATAACTAAGCAATTGTAGGGCAAAGATCAAAGGAGACGGTATAATCTTAACACTTCGAGAACAAGACGAGAGAATTAGGGTTGAAACTTGAGCTTTTGTGTATTATCTCAAATGACGGCATAAGTTGGTTACAAAACAGGCGTTAGCCTTTATATAAGCTAACCCTAAGATCTTTTAAGGAAATAAGATCTTTATCTTTTCCTTCTATCTTCTAACAATATAATAAACTAGGTAAAAGATATTCTTTTATCTTATCTTTTACCAATTACAATAATATGATATAAAAATAAGGCAATTGTGCGGCGGCTGACCTAATTCTATAAACAAACGGCATCTTTCTTTGCATATCGTCACGTCGACAACATCTTCTATCTCACTCGTTGCGTCATCACTGTTCCTCTACGCGTAGCTTCCACGCGTTCCACATTCGTCGTATTTTTAGGCACAAACAATACCCCTAATCTGCTGGACGTGATGGGCGAATCTCTTGCGGCGCAGTGGTTGGTACGTCTTAATTTTAATCGCTTTCTTTGGCTGGTGTTCTTGTTCTTGCTTTCAGTAACATGTGTGCTTATCTTTTCTCTTTTTATAGGCCCTTCAGGCTTCATTGTGTGCGTACGGGCGTTTCTCTGACTTCGTCGATCAGACGAGGTCGATGGAGGCTAAGCAATCGGCCGACGAGATAAAGATTCAAGAGCTCACAATGGCGGTTGAGACGTCGCGTAGAGCGGAGAGTAAGGCGAAGGAGAAAGTGGAGACAGAGTCCAAACTCCGTGAGGATCTTTCTGGGCAGGTCGAAGATCTGCGGGCCAAGATTGGCGCTTTGGAGATCGAGAAGGCTCGGGTGGAGTTACGGTTGGCTTCTGACCTTAAAGACGTCAAAGAGTACTGGTCCTGGCTATCTCGCGTGGAGGTCATCGAGGAGTACGCCGCTGGTCGGACTCATGGGTGGGATCCGGTGGAAGAACAGGAGGATATTAACGAGGCGTTCCCGGAGCGTCCTGAAGGCGTTGAAGCGGGACCTATGCCGATGAGACCTCCGGTGGTTCCACATATTGAGGAGGATGTTGCTCCTCATCTTAACGAGGCCGACCCTAATGATGGCGTCGAGGACGACGAAGGTGACGGTGAGGGAGTCGTCGCGGGGGATTCTGAGGAAGAAGGAGATGCTTGTGAATATGAGGATGGCGATCCTTCTTCTGACGATGGCTCTCCCTGATCTATTTTCTTTGGAGCTTTGTTTGTATATTTGTACATGTATCTTTTGCTTTTACTTTTGTAATACTTTCTTGCCCTTTATGATGGGCCTTTATTAACGTAGTGGCTTCTCTTTGTTTCTCTTTGTCTTCTACGCGTTTCCTTCCTCGTTTGGCGGTCTTTAGCTAATCTTGAGTTGTTCTGGTCGAAGCTCTTCTTGGAGTAGCGTATAACTACGCGTTGGCGTTTCCTACCTGTCGCTACCCCTTGTTTCTCGGATCGTGGTGGTTTATTTTTTTGTTTAAACGACGCTTATGCTTCTTTATCCTTTTGTTTTTTGTTGCTATCTTTTGGGGAGTTCTTTTCCCTCTTTGTGTACCTCTACCCCTTTTGGTAGGTTTGATCTAAGCTTCTTGTGAGCTTGGCTTAAAGCTACCAAAGAGATCTGTGCTTCTTTCGTTAATGCTTTTTGTTCTATTTCGTCGTTATCTTGTGAACGCGTAGAACTTGTTTTCTTTTGGGTTATGACTTTTTAACCCCTTAGTATGATATTTTTTGCTCGTAACTAGGGTGCTCAAAGCGTGCTTGTTGACTTGATCAAGGGATGTGGTCAATGCGACTTACGTTAGGTTTATTGCCGTCTTACATGAAGGTTGGGTCCAGCATTTCCTCCGAACCCAGAAGCGAGTGGCGAACATAGGTCAGCATGTGATTTTTATCACCTTGTGACGTTACCCCTTACTTTAAAGGTGGATCTGTTGCCTCACGCTAGCGTTTAGGTCGACGTCGAACTCTTTTAATCGACGGGCCTATTCATCGTGTATGTCGTCCGATTTCTTGATTATTAGGACTTACGATGCCGGTGGATGCATCCCTGCCGGTTTGGCGAGTTACCCGTGGATTCATGACTCTCAGAGGGGTCGTGGAAGGCGCAAGTACGCGTTCCTGGAGAATGGTCGCGGCGATAGGTTTCCCTTCTTCCCCAGAGGACTGTGCCGGTTTCGTGAGGTGTCGGGCTTCATTCCCTATGACCATTGCCACACGTCGCTAACAGTCATGGGAAGCGTCGACTCGGGGTCGGCGGTTCGGCTAACGTTGCTTACGCGTAGATGTAGCCTTGAACGCGTAAACTAACGAAATTCTCCCCCGGCCAGGATTTTCACCGCGGCCTTCTTGCTTCTTATTTGGTATACCGTACTAGAGAGACACATTCTCTTAATAGACATTGTTTGTAGCGAAATTACCTACGAGTAGATAACTAAGCAATTGTAGGGCAAAGATCCAAGGGGACAGTATAATCTTAACACTTCGAGAACAAGACGAGAGATTTAGGGGTGAAACTTGAGCTTTTGTGTATTATCTCGAATGACGGCATAAGTTGGTTACAAAACAGGCGTTAGCCTTTATATAGGCTAACCCTAAGATCTTTTAAGGAAATAAGATCTTTATCTTTTCCTTCTATCTTCTAACAATATAATAAACTAGGTAAAAAGATATTCTTTTATCTTAACTTTTACCAATTACAATGATACGATATGAAATAAGGCAATTGTGCGGCGGCTGACCTAATTCTATAAACAAACGGCATCTTTCTTTGCATATCGTCACGTCGACAACATCTTCTATCTCACTCGTCGCGTCATCACTGTTCCTCTACGCGTAGCTTCCACGCGTTCCACAGTCGTCGTATTTTTAGGCACAAACAATACCCCTAATCTGCTGGACGTGATGGGCGAATCTCTTGCGGCGCAGTGGTTGGTACGTCTTAATTTTAATCGCTTTCTTCGGCTGGTGTTCTTGTTCTTGCTTTCTGTAACATGTGTGCTTATCTTTTCTCTTTTTATAGGCCCTTTAGGCTTCATTGTGTGCGTACGGGCGTTTCTCTGACTTCGTCGATCAGACGAGGTCGATGGCGGCTAAGCAATCGGCCGACGAGATAAAGATTCAAGAGCTCACAATGGTGGTTGAGGCGTCGCGTAGAGCGGAGAGTGAGGCGAAGGAGAAAGTGGAGACAGAGTCCAAACTCCGTGAGGATCTTTCTGGGCAGGTCGAAGATCTGCGGGCCAAGATTGGCGCTTTGGAGATCGAGAAGGCTCGGGTGGAGTTACGGTTGGCTTCTGACCTTAAAGACGTCAAAGAGTACTGGTCCTGGCTATCTCGCGTGGAGGTCATCGAGGAGTACGCCGCTGGTCGGACTCATGGGTGGGATCCGGTGGAAGAACAGGAGGATATTAACGAGGCGTTCCCGGAGCGTCCTGAAGGCGTTGAAGCGGGACCTACGCCGATGAGACCTCCGGTGGTTCCACATATTGAGGAGGATGTTGCTCCTCATCTTAACGAGGCCAACCCTAATGATGGCGTCGAGGACGACGAAGGTGACGGTGAAGGAGTCGTCGCGGAGGATTCTGAGGAAGAAGGAGATGCTTGTGAATATGAGGATGGCGATCCTTCTTCTGACGATGGCTCTCCCTGATCTATTTTCTTTGGAGCTTCGTTTGTATATTTGTACATGTATCTTTTGCTTTTACTTTTGTAATACTTTCTTGCCCTTTATGATGGGCCTTTATTAACGTAGTGGCTTCTCTTTGTTTCTCTTTGTCTTCTACGCGTTTCCTTCCTCGTTTGGCGGTCTTTAGCTAATCTTGAGTTGTTCTGGTCGAAGCTCTTCTTGGAGTAGCGTATAACTACGCGTTGGCGTTTCCTACCTGTCGCTACCCCTTGTTTCTCGGATCGTGGTGGTTTATTTTTTTGTTTAAACGACGCTTATGCTTCTTTATCCTTTTGTTTTTTGTTGCTATCTTTTGGGGAGTTCTTTTCCCTCTTTGTGTACCTCTACCCCTTTTGGTAGGTTTGATCTAAGCTTCTTGTGAGCTTGGCTTAAAGCTACCAAAGAGATCTGTGCTTCTTTCGCTAATGCTTTTTGTTCTATTTCGTCGTTATCTTGTGAACGCGTAGAACTTGTTTTCTTTTGGGTTATGACTTTTTAACCCCTTAGTATGATATTTTTTGCTCGTAACTAGGGTGCTCGAAGCGTGCTTGTTGACTTGATCAAGGGATGTGGTCAATGCGACTTACGTTAGGTTTATTGCCGTCTTACATGAAGGTTGGGTCCAGCATTTCCTCCGAACCCAGAAGCGAGTGGCGGACATAGGTCAGCATGTGATTTTTATCAGCTTGTGACGTTACCCCTTACTTTAAAGGTGGATCTGTTGCCTCACGCTAGCGTTTAGGTCGACGTCGAACTCTTTTAATCGACGGGCCTATTCATCGTGTATGTCGTCCGATTTCTTGATTATTAGGACTTACGATGTCGGTGGATGCATCCCTGCCGGTTTCGTGGAAGGCGCAAGTATGCGTTCCTGGAGAATGGTCGTGGCGATAGGTTTCCCTTCTTCCCCAGAGGACTGTGCCGGTTTCGTGAGGTGTCGGGCTTCATTCCCTATGACCATTGCCACACGTCGCTAACAGTCATGGGAAGCGTCGACTCGGGGTCGGCGGTTCGGCTAACGTTGCTTACGCGTAGATGTAGCCTTGAACGCGTAAACTAACGAAATTCTCCCCCGGCGAATTTCGTTAGTGTACGCGTTCAAGGCCCCATCTACGCATAAGCAACGTTAGCCGAACCGCCGACCCCGAGTCGAAGCTCCCTATGATTGTTAGCGACGTGTGGCAAGGGTGATAGGGAATGAAGCCCGGCACATCATGAAACCGGCACGGTCCTCTGGGGAAGAAGGGAAACCTATCGCCACGACCATTCTCTAGGAACGCGTACTTGCGCCTTCCATGGCCCCTCTGAGAGTCATGAATCCACAGGCAAATCGCCAAACCGGCAGGGACGCGTCCACCGACATCGTAAGTCCTAACAATCAAGAAATCGGACGCTACACGATGAATAGGCCCGTCGATTAAAAGAGTTTGACGTCGACCTAAACGCTAGCGTGAGGCAACGGATCCACCTTTAAAGTAAGGGGTAACGTCACAAGCTGATAAAAATCACACGCTGACCTACGTCCGCCACTCGCTTCTGGGTTCGGAGGAAATGTTGGACCCAACCTCATATAAGACGGCAATAAACCTAAAGTAAGTCGCATTGACCATAACACGTAAGAGGTAGAAACGATTAAAACCTCAAAGAACAACATCGAGCATCCAAAAGAAGTTCATATTTGACGAACCCAATTTTCTCAAGTTAGATTCGTCAAAAGGGGATTATAGTCCTACTAAAGGAAAAAGCAACAAGCATCCGATACACAAAACACAAAAGAAATTGATCGTAAATAAAACCATCTAAAGAGAAGAAGGCAAAGCATCGCCCTCAGAAGTGACACCATCTAAAGCAGCATCAACATATATCAAAACGGGTGAACTCGAAGAAACACGTAGAGAAGAAGCTCCTTCAGGCGGAACAGGATAAAGAACCATAAATTTCCCACGCTCACGTTCTACGTCCCAGTCTACATGACGACCCGCCCGGAACTCCTCCATAACTTCAATACGAGACGACCACGAATAATAGGTACCAATCTCCCGTAAGTTCTTCTCGTACGTTCTTGCCTTCTCCTCAGCGTCAGCAGTAAGAGACGCGATCTTTCCATCCAACACCCCTATGCGTCGCGCCAACACGCCTCTATGTTTCGCCGTCTCCAATGTCTCCATACGAGCGTCCTTCTCCGACGCAGAAAGACGAGCAACTTTCTTATTAAGATCTTGTATTCTCTCCTCAAGATTCTTCACTTCGCCCCTTAAAGCGTCCTCAGAATCAGACTGCTTATGAAGACGTTCCCAAGAACACAACGACACTTGGAAAGCCTAAAAAAGATCAGAATAAATGAGGAACAACGCGAAACAGAAAAAGAAGACGCGAACAGAAAAATACACACCTGCCATTGTGCTATAAGGGAGTCTCCCAAGACATCCACAACTTGCATAGACGAATAATGATTCCAAGACGAAGTAGAACCTAAAGACTGCATAGTCGGGATAAAGCTACGTGTAGGTGCCACATGACGAGATATGATCGTAGGAAAATCACTCGCTTCGACGTACGTGACAGAGGCCACACCAGGTTCCGCCACCTCCTCCTCCTTGACATCCTCCGAGGGATCGACAGGTGCGTCCTTCTCTTTTACGACCAAGGGCGTCTGCAATGTCGCCACCGACGAAATTTCCTCCTCTACGTGAGACGAGGCAACAGCCGCCTCGTCCCTCGCCATTTTCAACTTTTTCTCAGCAATACATCTTCTCTTCGCGGAGATCAAGTCTTGAGAGGATTCTTGGCGAGTGCGGGATGCAACACCTGAAGCGAAAGATTATTAAGAAAGAAGTAAAGCAAGAATAACATACAGATTCCTCGAAAAAACTTACCCCGGGAGAGAATTGGAGTCGCGAGACGATATCCTTTCCCGTCGCGATCGGTAAAGGTACGTTCCGCCAACGGAATATCAACTATGTAAAGCAACACGTTAAAGGTAAAACATCAAGCTTCAGAGATTCAGAAAAGAATAAGTAGAAAGTCAAAGAAGCATACTCGAGGGAGTACGTTCTTCAAGCAAGAAAGCACAATCCTTTCCCAAGGTTGATTTTCTGATAAAATAGAATTTGTCCGCCCAACCGCGATCAGACGAAGCTCCCTCGTTCATCAAAGGTAAGGCTCCGACGCGAGATTTGATGTTAACCCTACTCGGTGAAGGGGTAGAAGGGATATTAAAATGCATAACGTCAGCAATGGTAAACGCAATATTAAAGTTAGCCAGAATATGATCTAGCACGGCTAAACTTCTCCAAGTACTAGGAGGAATCTGCTCGATTGCGATGCCCAGAGAAATCATGAAGGAACGAACCAGAGGAGAGAAAGGAAAACGGTGACCGATCGTGAACGGGTTCTCATAGACGCAAATCCATCCAGGACGAAGGGCGTCCGCAAAGACGCCGGAAGGAGGAATAGCAATCTCGACGTGGGAAGAAAGCCTTGCCACAGATCGGAAGAACTCAATGTCACCAGCCAGGGAAGAACGGCGGTTGGCCTCGCTGAGAATCATCTTAGGATCGTAAGTAATTGGAGCCATGGCGGAAGGATGCAGATTAGGGCTTTCTTTCAAGAGAGCCGTGAACGAAAAAGAGCGAGACCAAGACGTGATTAAATAAGGGAAGATCTCCTCCAAGATTTTCAAGAATCAATTTATTACCGTTGGAAGAAATCCGAACGTTGGAAATATATCCATTACGATAAACACCTGTCAAACGGCCGCATTGAGTGAAGATCGTCCGAAAAAAAGTCGTCAATATGATCTCGCAGGTTTTCCTTCTTTGGTTAACACGTTCCAGTTAATTTTGAAGACATATTCTACAAGAAGAGAAGGCGTCTCCCAGTTCTACTAGACGTTAAGCCCTGTAAGACGCCTTAGGGGTATTGTTTGTGCCTAAAAATACGACGACTCTAGAATGTGAGGAAGCTACGCGTAGAAGAAAGATGACGACGCGACGAGTGAAAAAAGAAGATGTCGTCGACGCGGCGATATACGAAGAAGGTGCCGTTTATCTTTAGGAATTAGGTGAGCCGACATATATTTTCCTTATTCCATGTTGTATTATTGTAATTGGTAAAAGATATGATAAAAGAATATCTTTGACCTAGTTTATTATATTATTAGGAGATAGAAGGAAAAGATAAAGATCATGTTTCCTTAAAAGATATTAGGGTTAGCCTATATAAAGGCCGACGCCTGCTTTGTAAAAGGACCATGCCGTCATTCTAGTAATACCAAAAAATCTTAAGTTTCAACCCTAATTCTCTCGTCTTGTTCTTGAGTGTTAAGATTATACCGTTCCCTTTGATATTTGCCCTACAATTTCTTAGTTATCTATTCGTAGGTAATTTCGCTACAAACACTGTTCTTTTTCTAGAACTACGTAGACTTGATTCCGTATTAAAAGAATACTTAGGAAATTCGATATTAAATCATATATATATCGGGTTCAGTCACACAAAAATTAAAACCAAGTTTCAATCAAACCTGAAATTGAAACTAAATTGTTCGTCAAGAACTACGTGTGATTTGATCCCTTTTATAAGGGTACGTAGGAAATTCGATATAAAGCTGTCGCTTGTCGAGTTCAATCACAAACAAAAATAAATAAAATTCACCAAAATTTTATAAACATATATAGTGAAATGTTAGACAACCCTTCCTAGAAGGTGGGTTTAATCTCTTTCACGACGTACAAATGATAGTTGGATCATGTCTACGAAACCCTTCCTAGAAGGTGGGCTTAGACTCGCTCCTTTGATGCACGATAAACAAATCACTCTGAACTACGTAAGGCTTGATCATTCTTTGGAAGGTACGTAGGCAACCCGTCATAACCCGGGTGCAGCCCAAATCATAAAACAAACCTATAAGTGTTCAATGTATCTATATTATTAAAATTGTAAGGATATACAGATAAGGGTCGAACTCAAATAAAATCAAATAAGATGTGTTCGTGCATAGTTGTTTTCTTTTAACAATTTTTGCCTAACAGGCACAACAAGACACTAATTACTGTGTTGCTATGGTACATAAAAGAAATGGAAATTAAAGGCAATCTCAGATCATGATAAACAGACTTCATCATAGACATTTCTCAGGGAACACAGATTATTCTTATGCATGACATCTCTGATGATTTATCATATTTCCCATGCCTACATTTTTTATTCTCACATCAGTTCATTAGATGAACAACAACAACATTTCATTTACACAAAATCACCAAATGAACCTCAGTTCATCAGATGAACAACCACAGCAGCAGCAACACAAAATTACCAAATGAACCTAAAATCATCAAATGATCAACCACAGTAGCAGCAACACAAAATCACCAAATGAACCTAAGTTCATCAAATGATCAACCACAGCAGCAGTAACACAAAATCACCAAATGAACCTCAGTTCATCAAATGATCAACCACCGTAGCAATTTCAATCACAGTTCAAGCACATAAAATAATGAGCAAACCACAAATACATAACCCCATAAATACATAGTCCAGTTTACATATGCGAAATATACAGTCCACATCAGGACTTCCATATAGGCAAAAATCAGTCCACACGAGGACTTCCACATACGCAAAAAATTACCATTGCAATACCATTGTTCATAATCAAGTCAGATAACAGAAAATATAAACAAATCCCCAAGAAGACTTAGCTAGATTTCTTCGGAATTGGAGGCACAGTGGGAGTGAGAGACAGGCGGCGAATCCGGGATGACCACGATCTCAGGGGACACTGGAGGAGCAATCTCCGGCGTCGGGGTGTCAGGAATGAAAATGATCTCTCGGGGACGACAGAGGCCTTCATTTTTCGACAGCTCCGACATCTCTGGCGATCGCTGCATCTCCATGGATTCTTTCTTCTGCTCCGGCGTCCACAACATGTCAATATCGATATCCTCTAATGGATGGTTGCTCCATGTGTGATCTTGAAACGATTCAGGACAAAACATTGACAGAGGCTGAAGAAGAAGAACTCATGAGCATACGCTCACTAGGCCCAGTGACCCGAGCTAGAGCAAGAGCGGTAGCCAAGGCTATTCAATCAATGGTCACCAAAGGCCTAGCCAGAAATAGTGGCATCGGTGCAACCGAGAGAACGTGGAGCTTGATAACGCTCGAAGAGGAGGGTCACAACCGGACAGTTGGCGAAGCAACGCTGGCCATCAAGCCAGCCTTATTAGTCAAGGGCCGAAACATGGGTCAGTCCGCCATCTCGAACGAGCCAAGACAAGCAACAAAAGCCAGTCTGCGGAGCTACTATTTCCACGGTCACTGATACTATTCCCGCGATCGCTGATACTATCCCCGCGATCGCAGATGTGCAACAGAAGCCAGTCTGCGGAGCTACAGCAACAGAGATATTTCTGCCACCGCGGAAGACCAAGCCGCGCCGCGGATGTGCAACAGGGCGAGTCAACAGAGGTTTTTCCGCGACCGCGGAAGACCTAGCCGCGCCCACGGATTTGGAGCACAACTTCATCATATCCGATTTCCGCGGGCGGGCCGCGGGTGGTCTCGATTTCCGCGCACGCGGATCCTGCACTGAAGAGCGGATTTGTTTCCAAACTTTCCTTTTCTTGAAATATTTTATTTAATTAATTGTTTTTCAATTCCGAATTAGGGCTGCACTTTTAGGTTAATATTAGTAGCAACCTCCTTTATAAGTTAAACCTTCTCCATTGTTTGTTTTTACGTTGAAATTAATAGCAAAGCTTAAGTTTGAGTTTTATCTCCTTCCTTTGCTTCGACGTCATTCTACTGATTGGATCCGGAGTTGTTCTCGTTAGCGAACTGTCATCAAGCCTACCTATTGAATTCGATCATCCCTTGAGTGGACTCTCAAGACATCGAGTTCTTCTGGAATCGAAAGATTCAATACTTATCCAAAACCTAGAAGAGTTCTAGAAGCGCCATCGACTTCCCTTTCTTCCACGATCCTTCCCGAGGGCATACGAGTCACCCAGATTTGTATCAATTGGTATCAGTTTCCATCGGTTTAAAGGTGTAGTCATTCTAAAATCTTTCTTTCACGTATTACCATTCGTTTCCACCAAATTCCGCATTGTTAAGAAAACTGAAAAATTCGAGTGAAACCCTAACCCTAAGTGACGAATTCTTGACTGAAGAAAACGCCGTGGCTTTACTCACAAAACCAGAAAAAACCCAGAGAGATGGAAGATAACTAATAATCCGAAGATCGCAGATATCTTGGCTTCATCAAATTGTTAGATCTTTGACTGTTGCTTCAAGTTTTTGTGATTACTTGATTATCTTTCATTCTTGATTGCTTTACTATTGTCTCTTCTTTACCTTTAGCATCATACAAAATTGCATGCTATTCTTTCTATAAAAACAAACAGCACTTGAGATCAAAAGTCGATCATAAATTCGAGCAAAAAGAAATCCTCAAGAGATCTAGACTAGTAGTCTATTCACTATCTCAAGTGTCCATTGTGCCTATCTCTCCATTGTCTACTCATAAGTTGGCGTCTTGATTGCATGCTAGTTAAGTTTTGATCAATTACTTGCTTGCATCTTTCTTTGATTTCAGAATTTGTTGTTGACTTGGATATATTGATCTTTGCCCTGAGCTAGCCGATCCTTCCCTCACGGATTGCTGAAATTACTCACCTTATTACGTGATTGATAGTGTTTTGTTTGCTACTCTTTGAGCTCAGTATTCTGATTACTGTTGATCTTTAATCTGTGACTATGTTTGACCAAGGTACAAAGGAACGAAGTCTGTCAGACGCTGAAGCTGAAATTGCTCGCCTAAAAGAAGAAATGGGCATTATGCAACAGACTATTGTCAAAGCAACACCCCACAATCAGCGAGCAAAAGAGAAAGGCAAAAGCCATGTAGTTCAGCGTCTTGCTAGTGTCATTGAAAAGGATGCTATTACGGATCGCTACAAGCCACAACGATCTAGACACGAGTCAGACGAAAGCGACTCTGAGAATGATGAGTCGCCTCACCATGAGGAGTACACCAGACCTTTAGTCCGAGCTAAATCACGGCCTAGTAGGTCAACCGGGGCAGCAGTACAACGTCGGGACTCTTCTGACAGAAATCCCAGGCGTCATCATCGAAGTGGGTCAGCCATTGCTTTTGGCGAGTACGATGAAGAAGATCTAGAACTTTATCGGCAAGCTAATCCCAACAATTTCCATCCCCCACTTCAAGACCCCATTGAGAATCAAAATCACCCCGAAGGTTATCTCTCTCCTCCTGTTTATACATCTCCTCTTGTTTTTCGTAATTACAGGAATGAGAATCGGGGTAACAACCATAATGAGTACCATGATGTGAGACGTCCACGAGCACAAGACAGACGAAGAGGACGTCACAACGACAATATAGGCCATGACAGACGTGTTCAACAAGAAGAATTCTATGAAGATAGACGTCCAGCCCGTCGTGACATCAAGGTACGTATTGAAAATTTTGCAAGTGAGTATGATGTTGCTGTATTTCTAGAATGGCAGCAGACAACAGATCATGTTTTGAACCACTGTCACTATGAGGATCACGAAAAAGTGGAGGTTGCAACTCTACACTTCATTGGGGCTGCAAAGACATGGTGGAATAGAGATGTAACCATGAGAGAAAGACGAGGATTCCCACAAGTTGACACTTGGAATCAGCTGATGTACATCATGACACAAAAATATGTGCCAACTGATTACAAAAATGAGTTGCGTTTGAAGATAGCACTTGCTAAACAAGGTACACAAACTCCCAATGAATTTTATGCTTCTTTAGAAGATATGTACTATAAAGCAGGTATGAGTGTGTCAGCAGCTATAATTCGAACCAAATTCTTGAGTGGTTTGAATGTCTCTATTAGAGACCAATTGGAGATTTTTCCCATCAAGGATCTCAACTCCCTTGTGCACACAGCTATGCAAATCCACAACCAATTAGTGCGCAAGAAATCATCTTCATGGGCTTCCAATCAAAGGTATAATTCTCGTGAAAGTTTGTCAAAATCTATTAAATCTATTCTAGATGAGCACCAGAAAGTTCAAGGACAAACAAGGCCACCCTACAAGAAGGAAGCCACTAATACTCCTCCAGAGCCATCAAGAGGTACAAACCGAAGTAGCACAGCAGACAAGGAATGCTACAAGTGTGGAGGACATGGGCATATTTCTAGAGAATGCTCAAATCCAAGAAAGGTGTTGCTCAATCAACAAGGTGGCTATGAGAGTGTTGAAGAGGAAGATGAATATGAGGAGGCTACACAAGATGAAGAAGATAATGATCCTTATGTTTGTGCTCCTTCGGATATGCAAGGAGGTACAGCCCTTAGCCTTGTCACAAGGAGAACATTAACAATCAAGGAAGTCGCGCTAATGGACCAAAGGGAGAATTTATTTCAAACTAAATGCTTGGTTCAAACGGCGTCTTTGAGGTTATTATTGATGGTGGGAGCTGCTGCAATATTCTCAATGCAAAGGTGTTTCACCACCTAAATCTCCAGACAACTCCACACCCTCAACCATATGGTCTTAAATGGATAACCGAAGGTAAGGGTGATGTGGTAAACAGGCAATGCCACGTCTCTTTCTCTATTGGTCCATACAAAGATTCGGTTTTATGTGATGTTATTGCAATGGATGCTACGCACCTTCTTCTTGGTCGACCTTGGCAATTTGATAGGAAGACGGTGCATGATGGCTTACTCAACACTTACGCGTTTGTCCATGGAGGAAGACGTGTAACCTTGCTGCCCATGACACCACATGAAATCCTCTTAGATCATCAAGAAAGGAGCAGGAACAAGGACATAGAAGCTTCAAATCAAGAAATTAGAGGCAACAAAACTCAGGAACCCGAGTTCAGCAGCAGAAAATCCGTGACCGCTGAACTAGGAGCCACGCCCGCGGATCCTCCACAAAGAAGAGCAGAATCCAACAGAAGAAAATCCGCGACCGCGGAAGACCAAGCCGCGCCCGTGGATCACCAAATCAGCAAAAATTCCCATACTCTGGCTACAGTTCAAATGAAGGACCCATACAAGCAAAACTCGGGTATACAGGGACGTTGTGAGAACAGAATACTACTAACACGCTCTCGGGATATCACTCCAATCATTCGGGGACAATCACCTTGCTTTCTTTTAATTCCTAAAGTGTGTTTTTCTAGTAACAAACAAGATGATTTACCTCTTGTGATTCAAACGCTTTTGCAGGACTTTACAGATGTCTACCCCGACGACTTACCAGGTGGATTGCCTCCAGTCAGAGGCATCGAGCACCAAATTGACTTGGTTCTGGGCGCTTCCCTACCCAATAAAGCTGCATACAGGGCAAGCCCGGAAGAGACAGCTGAGCTACAACGACAAGTTCAAGACTTGATGGATAAAGGCTACGTTCGAGAAAGCCTTTCACCTTGTGTAGTCCCAGTTATCTTGGTGCCAAAGAAGGATGGCACATGGCGTATGTGTGTGGACTGCAGAGCTATCAACCAAATTACAGTGAAATACAAGCATCCTATCCCCCACCTGGATGACATGCTTGAAGAATTACATGGTGCTACTCTATTCTCCAAGATCGATCTCAAGAGTGGATACCATCAAATTCATATGAAAGAGGGTGATGAATGGAAAACACCCTTCAAAACAAAGTATGGTCTCTATGAATGGTTAATAATGCATTTTGGACTTACAAATGCACCAAGTACTTTTATGAGATTGATGAACCATGTGCTTAGACATTTCATAGGAAAATTTGTTGTGGTTTATTTTGATGATATATTGGTGTATAGCCGTTCATTGCATGATCATGTTGACCATCTTCGACAAGTCTTAGAATGTCTTAGGAATGAGCAATTGTATGCTAATTTGTCAAAATGTGTCTTTTGCTCGACTTCTACTATCTTCCTTGGCTATGTTGTTTCCAAAGATGGATTGCAGGTGGACCAAGAAAAGGTCCGAGCCATTAGAGAGTGGCCAACTCCTACTACTCCCACCATGGTAAGATCATTTTTAGGATTGGCGGGCTTTTATAGGAGATTTGTGCGGGACTTTAGCACAATTGCAGCCCCCTTACATGAGCTCACGAAGAAAGGAGCCATTGTAGAATGGAAGGACAAACATGAGGTTGCATTCCTTCGGCTTAAGGAAAGTCTTTGCAATGCTCCATTGTTGCAACTCCCCGACTTTCAAAAGATGTTTGAGGTTGAGTGTGATGCCTCCAATTTCAGCATTGGTGGTGTCTTGCTCCAAGAGAAAAGGCCTATTGCCTGCTTCAGTGAAAAACTCTCAGGTGAAACACTTAACTACCCTACTTATGATAAGGAACTGTATGCTTTGATTAGGGTATTCAAGACTTGGCAGCACTACCTTTGGCCAAAACAATTCATTGTCCACACAGACCATGAGGCATTGGCGTATTTGAAGCATCAATCCACTTTAGGAAGACGCCATGCTCGATGGGTAGAGTTTATGGAGACCTTTCCATATGTTGTCATGCATAAGAAAGGTAAGGAGAATGTGGTAGCCGACGCCCTTTCTCGCAGGTATGTGCTCTTAACTCACCTCCAAGCTAAATTACTCGGATTTTCTTTGATAATAGACATGTATATGCAAGATGATTTCTTCAAGTCTATTTATGAGGGTTGTTTAGCTAAAGGTGAGGTGGATGGCTACTTTGTGGATCAAAAGTTTCTTTATAGATGGGGCAAGCTTTGTATCCCTTCTAGTTCTATAAGAACACTTTTGATTCATGAAGCTCATGAAGGGCGCGGACACTTTGGAATAGCCAAAACCTTAGCCGCTCTTCAAGAGCATTTCTATTGGCCACATATGATCAAACATGTCACACGATTTGTCAATGGTTGTGTGACTTGTCGGCAAAAAGTCGTTCATCTTCTTCATTGTATACACCTCTACCAATTCCCAATCAACCATGGGAAGATTTATCTATGGATTTTGTAATGGGGGTGCCTACAACTAAGAAGGAGAGTGACTGCATCTTTGTTGTGGTTGATAGGTTCTCCAAAATGGCTCATTTCATGGCATGCAAAATGACTAATAATGCTACCGACATTAGTAATATCTTTTTTCAGCAGGGGGTTAGGTTGCATGGAATTCCTAAAACTATTGTTAGTGATAGGGATGTGAAATTTGTGAGTCATTTTTGGAGAACATTGTAGGGAAAGCTAGGTACTAAACTCCTATTTTCTACTAGCTATCACCCACAAACTGATGGACACACTGAGGTTACGAATAGGACTCTAGGCTCACTTCTTAGGACCATGCTTCGTGCTAATCCTAAGAGGTGGGAGGACTTACTTCCGTATGTTGAGTTTTCGTATAATAGGGCCATCCATTCGGCAACAGGGCTGAGTCCATCCGAGGTGGTGTACGGTCGAAATCCTTTGACCCCGATGGACATGATTCCACTTTCCTTGAAAGATGGTGAACAAGTTGCAGGAGATAACCGGGCTGAGATGATCAAGGAATTGCATGAGAGAACGAAGGAGCAGCTGCAGCATCGTTCCTTACAATATGAATCCAAGGAAAACAAAGGGAAGAAGAGAGTCACCTATGCCCCAGGAGATCTCGTGTGGCTACACCTAAGAAAGGAACGCTTTTCGGCAAGACGAAAGCACAAATTGGATGACAGAGGTGATGGGCCCTATAAAATTCTAAGATCTTTTGGTCCTAATGCATATGAGCTTGATTTGCCTCCAGGTATTGGTGTTCATGGGACATTTAATGTAGCTGATTTGTTCCCATACATTCCCCCGGACCTAGACATTGACGACACGGGGACGTGTCGAGGCCAAGAAGGGGAGAGTGAAACGATTCAGGACAAGACATTGACAGAGGCTGAAGAAGAAGAACTCATGAGCATACGCTCACTAGGCCCACTGACCCGAGCTAGAGCAAGAGCGGTAGCCAAGTCTACTCAATCAATGGTCACCAAAGGCCTAGCCAGAAATAGTGGCATCGGTGCAACCGAGAGAACATGGAGCTTCACAACACTCGAAGAAGTGGGTTACAACCGGACACTTGGCGAAGCAACGCTAGCCATCAAGCCAACCTTATTAGTCAAGGGTCGAAACACGGGTCAGTCCGCCATCTCGAACGAGCCAAGACAAGCAACATAAGCCATTCTGCGGAGCTACTATTCCCGCGATAGCGGGTGCTATTCCCGCGATCGCAGGTGCTATTCCCGCGATCGCAGGTGCTATTCCCGCGATCGCGGATGTGCAACAGAAGCCAGTCTGCGGAGCTACAACAACATAGATATTTCCGCGACCGCGGAAGACCAAGCCGTGCCCGCGGGTGTGCAACAGGGTGAGTCAACAGAGGTTTTTCCGCGACCGCAGAAGACCTAGCCGCGCTTGTAGATTTGGAGCACAACTTCATCCGATCCGATTTCCGCGGGCAGGCCGCGAGTGGTCTCGATTTCCACGCCCGCAGATCCTGCGCTGAAGAGCGGATTTGTTTCCGAACATTCATTTTCCTGAAATATTTTATTTAATTAATTGTTTTTCAATTCCGAATTAGGGCTGCACTTTTAGGTTAATGTTAGTAGCAGCCCCCTTTATAAGTTGAACCTTCTCCGTTGTTTGTTTTTACGTTGAAATTAATAGCAGAGCTTAAGTTTGAGTTTTATCTCCTTCCTTTTCTTCGACATCATTCTACTGATTGGATCCGGAGTTGTTCTCGTTAGCGAACTGTCATCAAGCCTACCTATTAAATTCGATCATCCCTTGAGTTGACTCTCAAGACATCGAGTTCTTGTTGAATCGAAAGATTCAATACTTATCCAAAACCTAGAAGAGTTCTAGAAGCGTCATCGACTTCCCTTCTTCCACGATCCTTCCCGAGGGCATACGAGTCACCCAGATTTGTATCAGATCTCCAACGCAATCGGGACCCTAGTTGCAGGGGGGACAATGAACAGCCTGATCGACCTGGCAGTGGTGGCGTGATCAGGATCTGGAGAGTCGTCTTTGAAAAAAAGATTCAAAGCCACCTCTGAGTCGTTGTTCATGGAGGAGATTTATGAATAAAATAAATTGAATAAGGGTATTATGAGAAGAAATTAACGAATAGAAATGGAAATATGACTCACTTTAGGAGACGCCCGAAAAGGAAATGTGACAAACTTAAAGGGACAGAGGGAGTATTATGCTAGAATGACCTATATATTATTATTACCGTAGGGTGATAGATGGACTTTGTGTTTTGTTGTGATTGACATGCATAAGTAGTTTAGAAGCGCTACAAGCCCTGCAGGAGGCTAGTTGCTTCTTGATAATATAAGGGATAAGATGAAAAATGCCCTATTGCCCTTTGATTGGGTCATGACCGTTCCACTTATTCGGATATAAGCGGAGGTGCACTTAGTCAGTGCCATTAGTCTGGTTCTCTTCCATTAGGTATCCTTCGAGGAAGATATGGTTCAAGAGTTACAAGCTGGAAATCTTTCACTAAGTATCATGAGAGGAAGACGTGGTTTAAAAGCTTATAACGTGAATGTACGTTTTGGAAGTGAATAAGATAAGTGCAGATTAAGCACATAATTAATATACCTCGGGCGAGGAGTACAACATGGAAACCGCCCGGCCTCTTGCATAGTGACTATCTTTTCAATCTGAATTCACATGTGTGGTGATTCACACAATATATGTGGTGAGGTTGATCGTTAGTTCATTATTCTAAGTTGGTTGTTTTAAACATATTGTGTGTAAATTAACTATAATGTTCCTAAATCATATTCTTCCCATAAGACTCAACCTCTTGGAGTCTTCTCTTATTGCATATCCTAACCACATAAAATATTCAGTAGGAGTATCGAAAGCTCTTTTGCTTCTCGGTTATTACTCGAGTACGATGGAGACAACTAGATACAAATACAAGAACCTCACATAAAATTCCATTTGCGTAGTCTAAAACAAACAAAAAACCACATTCTTTCCTTGCATTGTTGGCTGGTGTCATCCGTCCCATTACGACACATTAGGCAGTTGTTTCTCGGAAGTAAAGAATCAAGTCTCCGACATCGACGACAGCTAATAAGAATTTAGAGTTTCATATTTGATAAGCGGTATTTTACATACCGCAACTATGGATTATTAGCTAGTTTTGTATAGGATTATGTTATTTGTTTCTATGTAATCTGTATCATGGAGTTGTTTGAGAGAAGATTTACATACGAGATTCCAAGAGAGGATACGAAGCATTGGAAGCATTGAAGCATAAGGAAGAAGCTGTTGAAGACGAAGACGAAGACTTGAAGAAATCAGCAACTGCTACCTCAGACGACACAGCCGCACCCGCGGGTCTCAAGCCGCACCCGCGGGTCTCAAGCCGCACCCGCGGGTTTCACCCTCAGCCAAGGATCCGAGAAAGCACAAGCCGCGCCCGCGGCCCTCTGTCATCCTGAAATTCTGGAGAATCCAAAACCGCGCCCGCGGCTCTCAACCCGCGGGTGCGGTTCCTCGACAGAAGAATCAAATTGATGTCTTTGCCAATTGAAGTATTTTGTGTTTAATTCTGCAACTGTCCACACGTTTTTATTACCTTAATGTGGCTGTTGCAATAGCTGATGACTATTTAGGTTGTGGATGATCATCCTTGATCATAGACCTTTTGTTTACTTAAGTTTTTGGAGAGTCTTTCACAAAACTTATGAGTTGCTAAAGTTCCTTTGTTTCACTTGGCATTTGAAGCTTTTGGATTCAACAAGTTGTGAGTTTATCCTTTCCCTTTGTCTACTCTTTGATTGTCTCAACTCTCTTGTTTGTATTGTCCATGAACTAGATTTACTACTTTAGACTGATCACCTAAGTTAGTTCTATCTTATTCATATTGCTAGAGTTTGATACTTCTAGTTGAATTATCATACTTGTTGTGTAGCACAATCTATTTGCATGAACTAGTTGTGATTGTTATTAGAGAAGAGAATTGAGTACATGTCGAGTATCCGACTAGTTGTCCATGATATTGCATGTATCTATCTATTCATGAATGCATTGCTACTTTGTTATTGAACTTTGATAGTTTCAAGGTTATAATCGAGTAAGGGTTATTAGGACTAGTTGGACTAATAACTATTCAAGAACAAGAATTAGAACGATCACTTGAGAACTTGACATAGGGATGAAAAGGATTCTAAGATCAACTTGTTAATCTAATTGTGGATAATCGCTAAGTGGAACACTTCGCTTAATATTGTTATAACCAAGTTGACATACGATACTTCGTATCAAAACCACTAAAACCCCCCATTTGGTTATGTTTATTGGTTAGTCATTGTGATAACTTAAGAATTTGATAAAGTGATTCTCTTGGGATTCGACCCTTGCTAGCGCACTATATTACTTAGTTTGCACGTTAGGATTACTTGACTTGGCACACAGTCCTCTCGATCTCGTTCTTCCTCTTCCTCTCATGAACCCTAAAATTTCGCGCTCTTCCCAAATCGTTCTTCCTTCTCTGGTTCCATAGTGTTGAGCAGAGAGCTTCTACTTTCATTCTCCTCTGTACGGCTCGATTTTGACAAGGCAGTGATTTGGAGACTAGAGAAGACAAAGCCAAGTACAAAAAGAAGCTTTTACGGGGGGGTTTAATGAAGTGCAAGGGGGTTAATCAACCCCCCTTGTAACGCTTGGCCGTTAAACTTATTAAGGGAGTTTTATAAACCCCCGCGAAAAATATAGGAACGGGCGGCGGTTTTAAAAAACTCCCTTAAAATGTTTCTCAACGGTTTTAAAAAAACTCCCTTAAACTGTGTCTCGGCGGTTTTAAAAAACCTTTGAGAAACATTCTCAGGGGTAAAAAAAATTAGCAGAAAATTCATTAGCATCAATAATTACACAAATTCATATAATAATAGTCAGCCATTTTAACACTAAATTAAGATACAAAAAATAAAGTCATTACCCTAGAATCATTTTGCAACAAGGAAAAGTCGTACATATTTAAGCAATCTATTGGGTATTTAATTTATATATGGGATTGCAAGTATAACTGGATCACAAACAATCATGTACGTATAAGGAAAGGACTAAGTTGATCCTCAATGTTTAATAAACAACCTCCAATAATGCCATTATCTGAAATCGGAGGATCGCAACGTGACACTGACGAACATAGTATAATTAGGTTTTTTTGTGTATAACCCCATTTGTTTAGGTGAGTTATGTAAAAAGATCCCGAGACTGTTCTCATTATTAAGTGGGTTTTTAAAAATCCCCGAGAGTGTTAGTAAAATTTTGGAAAAAAACATTTCACGGGAGTTATTTAGAAAACTCTTGTCCGTGTTGTTATATTACGGGAGTTTTAAAAAGCCCTTGAGAAAAAAACCCCGAGAAATATACTTTCTGTACAATTACGTATTTGATGGAGTGTGCAGTAAACTATCTGATTACACAAAAACTAAAAAAATTGGTGACATGTAGAGAATACAGAACAAAACCGATTACTTTAGTACGACTGGATATGCAATTTGGCCCGTGCTGTTTGAATTACAAATCTTTGAATGTGACAGGATACAATATGAGTAGTGACAGGAACCTAAATTGTCATTCATGTATCCTTTAATGGAGATCAAACGAGAACAAAACTGAGAGTAATAATGAAATTAACAAAGAATGCTAAAAAAAAATTATATACATATCTTCACAAGATTTTTACTTTCTATCTTTCAATTATCTTTATGTAAAAAATTATTTTTTTAATCAGTTCATCTTATCTTATCTTAGAGATAAAAGATGGAAGTTTGAAGAAGATTAACTCATCACTAAAACAATATTATGGTAACAGGTAAACAATACAAAAATGACTGAAAAAAAAACTGATTAATTCCTAAAAAGCGGATCATCAATGGATTTCGTAGAAAAAGAAGTTGTGCTTCCTCCTAGTCAATTTGGCATGTGTTAGATTTTCAATTTGCCTCGCATGTACTTCTTGATCTTGAATCATGACCAAGTTTATGGGTTGACTGGTGTCGTGGATCATTTGGATTTTACAGGACAAAATATGTCGCCCCACTTCATCTTCGACCTAATCGACCTCCAACACCACTCCTCCACCGCCCGCGACGTCCTCATCAGCCGCCTCCGCCGCCCTACGTCGCCCCCAAATGCCTCCTCTCCCTCCATCACCTCCTCCCCTTTCTCCATCACCGCCTCCCCGACCTCAACTTCCGCGACCAATCGCACCCCGACACGTGGCAGCTTTCTCTCTAGGCTCGCTTGTTCGCCCGAGAAATCGACTCCTCCCTCCTCCTTCGATCCCCTAATTCGAAAATCGATGCTCTTGATTCCGTGATCGAGCAGTTGGGGACGGCGCCAGAGTCTCTTCACTACCAGACCATCGGGGTTATACACGAGGCTATGAAATTGGCCGGGGAGGTTACAGGATGGCAATGCGGCAGCTATTCGGAAATCCTCCTTCGATCCCCTGATTCGGAAATCCTCTCCTTTAATTGAATTTTTAATTTAGGGTTCTTCATTGATTTAAGGAAGAAGATGAAGTTTGGGTATTTTAATTACTTTTGTAGAAATTACATAAACTTTCTAAAGAGTTTGAAGAAATGGCAAATATGTCCTTAGAAGTTTTTGGAGGGGTGATTTCAGTAATTTCGAAAAAATATAATTTTTTAAAATTGACACGTGTTATAAATTTCAAACGGAAGTTAGTGACGGGGGGTCGTTGAGTGACGGAGATGTTTATACGGGTGGTTTCCAGTAATATTGCAACATAATGGTGGTTTTGGGCAATATAGGACATTATACGGATGGTTTTCGGTAAATAACCCTATTTATATACATACATATCATTAAAAAATGTTACTTTCTATCTTTTAGTTACTTATTAAAAAAATTGTGTAATCTTTTTTATCTTATTATTACTTTTTTCAACCATTTTACAAAATCCTTTTTATAAATCAAAGAAATAAATATTTTATATTTTCATTTTATTAAAATATTATTATTATTTTTTAAATAAAATAAAAAAATAACAACTTATTAATGGCAAAAATACCCTAAAAGGTATCCCTTGCAATTTGGTAACTAATAACACTATTCCATAAATAATTCGGGTCGGACAATTTCGGGTTCGGACAAATTCGGGTCGGACATTATTCGAAATTTATAACAAGTCGGCTCGGGTCGGGTTCGGACCGGACAATTATTTATCGGTCAAAACCGGGTTTTTGGTCGGCCGATTTTCAGGTCGGACGGTTTTCGGGTCCGGACGTGTTTCCGGTCGGGTCGTTTTCGGATCCGGACGTGTTTTCGGTCGGGTCGTTTCCGGGTCCGGACGTGTTTCGGGTCGGACAATTTTCGGGTCCGAACGTGTTTCGGGTCGGACAATTTTCGGGTCTGGGCGGTTTTGGATCGGGTCAATTTTGAAAAGGAGAAGATTAAATTTTAAAAATGATAGTTTAAATTAATTAATATGTGAATGAATTGCTAATTGTCTATAATTAAGTAGGAATTGATCGGATAATCTTGGGTTTCAGAAAATCTTGAGCTTCAGACGATTTCGGGTTTCGGACAATCTTGGGTTTCAGACAATTTCGGGTCGGACAATTTCGGGTTTCGGACGAGGTTCGGATCAGACAAAATCGGATTTTGGACGAGGTTCGGCGGACATTATCGGGTTTCGGACGAGGTTCGGATCGGACGAGATTTGAATCGGACAACATCAGATTTCGGACATTTTTCGGGCTGGACAGTTTTCGGGTTTCGGACATTCTTCGGTCGGGTCGGACTCGACCCGGACATAAACCTCTTTATTTTTTTTGGGTTTGGGTCTGGATTTTTTTCGGCCAAATCGGTCTAACATTTTGGTAGGGTCTAATTTTGACAGCCATATAAATACCTGCCTCCTTAAACTCAATTTCGCGTATATATGCTCAAAAAAAAATTCGCGTATCTCTCTCTTTCAATCTGAGCCTCTTGAGCTCAAAATTCATCCAATTCCGGGTTTTGTTACTTCACTTTCCGTCGATCAGATTCTTGGCTGTCATTCACACTCTCCTTGATCGAAACATTTGTACTGTAGGGAGAACTTTTTCTTGACAACTGTATCGCATTTGTACTCTTCTTGGTGAGCACGGACGCCAAAAGCTGTTTTCCGGTGAGTCGCGTGCTGATTTCCGCCATTGTCTTCTTCCATTTTGCTTTCCTCTTTCTGCAGTTGAATTGGTTTCAAACCCTAGCTTTTCTTTTCCACATGAAACTCAATCTGCTGAAATTTGGTGTTTCTTGTTCTTTCTCCCTCTGATTTTGGAAATTCGCTGCGCTGTTTCCATTACATACTTACATGTTCTCTTTTCAAACCCTCTGATTTTGGAAATTTGAATCTCTGCACAAAATTCATCGAATTCCGGGTTTTGTTACTTCACTTTCCGTCGATCAGATTCTTGGCTGTCATTCACACTCTCCTTGATCGAAACAGGTGGGAGCGGGACTAAGTTCAGAGAAAGAAGGATATAATTGGAATCTAGGGAGAACTTTTTCTTGACAACTGTATCGCATTTGTACTCTTCTTGGTGAGCATGGACGCCAAAAGCTGTTTTCCGGTGAGTCGCGTGCTGATTTCCGCCATTTTCTTCTTCCATTTTGCTTTCCTCTTTCTGCAGTTGAATTGGTTTCAAACCCTAGCTTTTCTTTTCCACATGAAACTCAATCTGCTGAAATTTGGTGTTTCTTGGATTTGATATTCGATTTTAGTACGAAGTTACTGTAGTTTTATTTGGTTTCTTTATCATTTTGAATAAACTGCAAACATGCATTCTTATAGCCTTTTCTATTGACTTCGTATCTGTATCCAAGATTATGGAGTCGAATCAAACCTCCATAGTATGTGGCCAAGATTCATTGCTGAACTCTTGCTGAAGAAGATAATTTGACTATCTGACTTGGTCTTTCCAACAACAGATTATAAAACAGTGAAAAGAAGTTGCACAAACTAAGTTGTAGGATTCCTATAACTGAATTTGTCACCTGCTTTATGGCCACTTTTTTCTGGGCTGGATTTTGTCTTAACTGGTCAATCTTTAGTCAGTCCCTTTGTTTGAAGATGCTCAATAAATGCTTGTTTGGACAACTGAATGGGTGTTACTTTCTTTTTTCAACGGAATGTTACATGCAGATCAAAAAGGAGCATTTCTAATCACAAGGGAAACAATTTAGTCTAGTCGGATGTTACATGCAGATCACTAAATAGGCTAATAATGATGTATTATTGTGGAGGCTATAATTGCCCATTAGATCCTGCAAAGCTTAAAAGAAGTCCTTTCATGCACATTAACACTTCTGAGTATTTTGACTTTTATAAATACTTTCAAAGGTGATAGATTTTGATTAAGCTGGGATAATAGGATTGGAGTTCTATGTATCCAAACCATTCAACATGATGTGCTCATTATTGATTTTTGTTATTTGGGTGGCTTTTTTTTGCTATAGGCGATGGAGGATTTGAACACAAAAAGCCAAGAGAGCAGGAAGAAGTTGGAGAGCTTTCTGAACAAGTTCAAAGGTGAGTATGAGGATGATGATGTGGTGGCATTGGCTGCCACCATTGAAGACACAGTGGCAATTGCTTTTGGAGAAGATCAAAATGCCTATACAACTAGGCTAGAGAATATTATGAAGGAGCCTGAGCTTGCTGTTTTGCTGTTTGAGAGAAGAATTCAAGCAACCATCTTTGGAGAGGCTACGGTGGATCAAATACTCACAACATATACGCCTAAGAAGATGTGCGTCTCTTGCCGTAAACAACAAGTTCAGATTTATGATGTATTTGTGCTCCCCAAAGGGGAACTTTACAAACTAAGGTGTGGCGCGTGTGGGTATGAAACCACATCGGATCCATGCGTATGCAAGAGAGAGCGAGATCCGTAAGAGGATTCATGGTGGGAAGACGCTGACACTGACAGCCCGACAGGGCATTCTTTCACAGGGGCTTAAGAGAGCCAAACATTTTGTTGCTTTTTCTGTAGATTTGGTCCTCATCATACAGGTAAAACACTAGACAGAGATCCTGCAATTTCAGGTCTACATATCTGCCTGAAATTTCAAAGGGCTTGAGACCTTGAGTTGCTTCAAACTTTCTACTGTAGTATGTTAGTATAAGTTTCTTACACCTATGTGTGGATGGTACTATTGTTCTTGATAACACGATCATAGAAATATCAAACTCTATAATGTGTTTAGCTCATATATTGTCCTTCAAATTTCAAACTCTTTTTGTAGCATTTTCAATTTTGGTGTTTTCATAGTGCTGTGCAGTCGTCTAAACCTATGTGTGGATGGTACTGTTGTTCTTGGTAACACGATCATAGAAACATATGAAAGGGGATAAAGAATGTACAAAACAACAATTACCTCTCCTCTAGTCTAGATCAAAATCACTCCCAGACTCACAGTCCCATCTTTTTTAGCTTTTTTGTAAGAAATCCTTGTTGGTATGTTGTAGTTGATCAAAATCACTTGTTTTCTTCTTGTTGCAATTGGTTTGAAATTCCTAGTGGTATGTGGGAAACCATATGCTGTGCCTAATTTACTTCAGAATTCAGAATCAAATCTTGGAACAAACTCCTAGAAATCACTGAATCTAAAGGTTGTATAATGCTGACCAGTCCTTCCTCGCATATGAGAAAAGGCCTCACATATATCAACTTTATATATGTGAGGCATTAAACAGACCCATATCCAACCAGCTTGTTCCATCGTCGGAGAACCGCCAACAGTGCATACAACCCATCTCCAACCACCTTCTGCCGTCGTCGGAGAACCACCTGTGAATGTTAAACCTCCACATCCAATTGACGATGCAATTGTTCGTCACACTGATTTTCACCTACAACCATCTTTGTTTCTAATCTCACCTCTCTCTCTCAATTCTGTTGTCATCCTATCCCTATGTCTTGATCCTTTAACAAACAATATTCCACCGATACCCAACTACTACAACAATCTGGACTTTGTTTTACAAATGTCAAATTGGGGTTTTTAGTCAAACTCATCAATCTACCCAATATCCATTAACACACATTGTTCAACATATCTACTATAGCTAAGAAAATACAATTTATGCTCCAATTTCGTCAACTCTCACTAATTGTTTTTCTTTATAAAAATAGTGAACTAGGTTTATTGTAATACAAATTTTGGGGCTTTAGACAAATTGATAGAAATTTGACAAATTAATCACCCAAACAAGGGTAGGGCACACTGAGTATGCTATTTGAATTCAAAGTCATGCCAATTTTGAATTCAAGATCAGAAATTGTGACTAAGAGAGGAAAATGTAGCGAGAGAAGTTGCATCAAGCAAGACGCCGGCCAAGAGGCAGCGATGATGATGATGAAAAGATAGGTCGGTGGAAGAGGTGTGCCGGTAACTGAACGAAGACAGTGGAGGAGCTGCGCCGCAAAGAGCATCCCCAACGGGGGCTTTAAAATCGGGGCTGTAAGAACCGTAAGCTAAAGCCCTTCTTATAGCTTTACTCTTTTTTTTGTGCTGCAATGGAGGCGGTAAGGGAAAGACTGTAAGGTTTATAAAATTACGTTTATATTCCTGAATTTGTATTATATTACTAATATATTTTAGTTTTAAATAAATAAATAAGATCTTATTATATTAAACATAAATATTTGTTTTTGTTAATTGAAATATTTGTTATATTTAATTAATCAAAATTAAGATAAAATATTAGGCATTTAGATCATTATTGACAAACACACAATGCATAAATTGAACACATTACCGAAATACATATAAATTGAAGACATTACAATGAAAAAGAAATAAACAAAGGCGGAATACTGAATTGAATACATAAAACATTAGAAAGACCTTAATCTTGACCATGTAGTTGTCAAATGTGTTCCTTCAAGTCTTCTTGAAGTAGGTGGTGAGTATTTGAGCTCTGAAGATCTCTTGACCATTGTAGGTGTGCCGTTGGAGAAAGTCCAATTTGGGTCAGTTTCCGGTAGTGTTTCTCCACTTACACTTTCATCGAATTTTGGGATTTCGTACCCATGGTGACTATACGAATCTCGCTCATCCTCTACAATCATATTATGGAGAATGATACAAGCTCTCATTAGTGATGAAGATGAGTTAATGTTTTTTTATGTCTTGCAAGTTTTAATTCTCATATGTGTGTTTCAATCTTTGTATGTGTGTTTTTATTTTGATTTTAGTATTTGCATGTTTGTTTCAATATGTGTATGTTTGTTTCAATGTTTTTATGTTTGTTTCAATATTAGTATGTTTGTTTCAATATTTGTATGTTTGTTTGAATGTTTTTATCCTTTTTTTCAATTTTTGTATGTAGTTTAAAGTAATATAAATAATTATAATTGACATTTATAATATAAAAAATACTAAATTTATACAAATAGTTCCCTCAAATGTAAATTAATTGTAAACACATTAGTTTTGTATAAAATTTTATCTTAAAACAAATTAATTAATATTTAAAGGATTTATAGAAATTAATAATACTCAAAATAAATAAATAAAATTATTTATTCAAAATATATACAATATGGGTGTCTATGGATAGAGAAAAATGTAACTAGAATTATGGTATTTTTTTTATAATTTTTAATTAAGTATACTTGTAGATATAACATTTTTAAACAAGTAATAACGAAAAGCGCAGACGACCACGATCGTGCCACGTGGTGCCCATCTGGCGCTCCTGGGCAAGCCAACAACAGCGCGACACGTGTCACTTTATTAAAAGTAAGATCCGTTTGTCTTTTTGCTTTAAATGATGCGTTTTTGGCTTTTTTTTTATCGCGAAACGACGTCGTTTTGGTTCATTTGAAATGGAAAAAAAAATTGGAAACAAACACAACATAACAACAGTAAAACTATAGCATTTTGGGCTGAGTCTTTAAAATTGAACGATATTAAAGCCCAATAGAAGGGCTATAAGGATCTATAACATATTTTAATTGTTTTTAATGTTACAACCCTCCCTTATAGTCACCATTGAGGGTGCTCTAACTAAAGGAAGACCTGTCGGAGAGAGTGGAAGAAGAGAGAGGGCATAGAATAATGAAATTTAATAGATATAGTCAAACTCACTTTGAATAGTTGACGTGATTTCATTAAATCATGAAAAAATAACTCTAAATAATATTAACTATCGACTTTAAATCAAAAATAATACGAACTTTAAAAATAACAAAAACATAACTGAACTATTGAGCTATTAACCCAAAATAGTATGGTTCAGTTTTCCGATGAAATTTCCGATAGACAAGCTGATGTGACACCGGAGAGTATGAGTTAACAAAAAAATATTAACACATCACTTCAATTTTATATAAAGGAAAAAGATGCAAAATTGTTTCGATTTGTTCAATCATCTGCATCCCCAAACATTCACCATTGTTAACCTCGAATTTCTCTCTTCGATCTCCTAATTCTCTCTTCCGGCCCGTCCATCGCCGATTGGTTTGTCACCGACATTTCAACCGACGACATTTCTGTCTCCTGCAATGAGCGATGTGGTAAGGGATGTGTCGTTGATCAATCTTGGTGTTTGGATAAGCAAACGAATCTTGCTAAACGCACTTTCCGAAACCAATATTTCAACCCTATTCACTTGCCTTTGGGTTACACGAAATTTGGAGTGGGATAAGACGTTGCAAACTCTAGAAGATCAAGGCAATCAACTAGAAACGTACACTTGAAGTTTACATGAGTGTTTTGTACTTGTGACTTTGATTACGTAAAACCGATTGATGAAGTTCGTAACCCCTTGCCAACACCCAAAAGACTCTATATATAGAGTATGGGTCGTCCCTCATGTCTTGGAGAAGACAAAATGGAGGTTAAAAACGGTTACAACCGCCCAAAGAGCATATTTGTGGAATATTCCACGCTGACACTTTATAACCCGGATCTTCTTTGATCCGGAGTATATTCTGAAGCAGTTACTTACAAGTTACAACACAGGATATTATCCCGACTGACAGGACCGGGTTATAAGCCCTTATTCCTCTAGCACATAAATAACACGGACAGACCATGTCCGGGTTATATACCTTGCTTTAACATATTACCTTAATATCAAATAACACGTTCATAACTCTTCCAACCCGATTAATATCTCGGATCATATGCTCAAACCTTACACTCCAAAATATGAATCTGGATTCAAAGTTCGTTTATATGGGTGTGTACTCCACACACTCCTAACCCATGTTCTAACGACTCGATATCCCGTTAGCAATATGAGAGTCCCGATACACTAAAACAAACGTTGATTTACTAAAATCACCAACATTCCTCCCCCATTTTAGTATAATCCTTGACTCACACCTTTCAAAACAAGTCTTTGTACCAGACTCATGCATAAATGAAAATGTCCTTAGGATTGAATTTCCACCTTAGTGTCATACACATTTCAAATACTCGAGAATCGGGGTGTCCTACGGATTGAACCCTTCAACCCATTTTGAATACTTGAAGATACAACACACATAAGTCTCCACACTACTCCAAGTGCTACTTGACACTTTTACGGCCATGTGTCCTAATCCATTAATGAGTGCATACAAAGCCAAGCCCATGCTAATTGAAGCGGCACCACTTCACACTCATATAGGTGGACTATTTTCAATCATGCACCCGCAAATGCACTTTTTCAAAAGGTCCATTAAGAAGAGAACTTCATCCTAACTCATTCTTGCAGGCACGAGCACAACTTTGGGATGATACATATATCATGTGCTCCAATCTCTAAGTGTGGGCTTTTCACATTGAATTCAGCCCCTAACGTCGTATTAGAGGGGAATTGGGTGTCCCACCATTAGAGATTTCAAACGGGCTCAACCCATCCCTAAAAATGACTTGTCAACCAAGTCCCTAGCTAACCCCTATCAACAAGAGGTCAACTTGATATAACATGTACGTACAAACTTAAACCAACTCAACTCTTGAGTAATCGTCTTACCACAATTAATCCTCCAACACCAAAGGCGTTTTCCTTTCATTGTTCACTTGGCTAAGAAATAGCCCAAGTCATTATGTGCACATCAACAACGAAACTTGGGCAATCTTGCTTTAGACAGCCGAGATCTCAAAATTCGAGTTCCTTATTCATACCACCTCTATACCGGCATTGACCAATACTAGGAATTCCATTCCATTGTCACACTTATTATGCAATCATCTAGCATCCATAAATCTCTCTAATACCGAGAGAAAATGACAATACCAAAGCCCATAATCAATGGTCTTTCTCAAGGCATATCCACCTTAAATAAATCATTAGATAACACTAATAAACATATTCATTTAACCATGAATATCCGAGCTAAATGTCATTACACCATTACTAGGTATAAACTTTCAAGCTCACAACTTGAGTGTGCTTATGAGGGAGTGTTTCTTATGTACCTCTACACGCACCTCCCCCATGTCCTATTATCAAGGATCTCACACATCTCCCCCATGTCCTTCATGGTTTTCCTATTACAAGTATATCTCAATTAATAAACATGTGCTTTATCAAACACCAACATGTCACAAGACAATGTTCAAGACGACTCATAACATGAATCGCAACCTTTATATAGACATACTTCACCTTTAGTTTTGACTAAAGTTTCACTATACAATTTTATTGACATTGAAATCACCTTAACTCTTATAACACTTGACCAACATGCACCTTAATTTCCCTTATTTCCAATATAGGAAACTCACGGTTTACTCATTAGCCTTTTCCACTTTAGGAGATTCGAGTAACCGACCCATGGATATCAACCTTGATTATCCAAAATTGGTCCTAGTTCCAATACTGTTAAGAATCTTACAAAGACACTCGTCTTCTTTGTTAAAGGTACTTTCATAGCTCATAAGCTAACAACCTTGGTGGAGAATCCATATACATAACTCGTGTCAATCCTTGATCCTTTACCAAATCACAAGGACTTTAGAATCAAATGACATTACATTCTTTTCCTCACGGATCCAAGTGACTAATCTCAAATGGGTATCACACCCAAATCATCTTTAACCTTGATCTAATTTACATTAGAAACAAGCCATTTGGTTTAGGCATTTAAGAAGCTAGGTGTTATCATTATTACACCGCATGACTCAAATGTGTAAACACCTCAACCGAGTCATTTAGTTCTATCATTAGAACTTCATTTAGAACATGTCACAATGTCCAACATTTGTAATCATTATACCTTTACCACCCAAAATATTTTACTTGGGCTAGGGCAAACCTATGATCATCATACATCTAATATCATTTAGACTATGTCACCTTTATACCAAATTTCACATGGGTCTAATATATTCCATTTATATAGACTATATTTCATCAATATCAAGCCGAAATATGACTTCACCCATATTTGTCACTTTACTCTTAGAGTAAGAAAACATAGAAAAGCCTATTTCTATACATGTGTACTCTTAACACACATCATTGCTCGACTAGGCACAACTCGACATTTATATACATATTATGTGCCTAATCTTTTCCGAGCAATATGACATGAATCATAACCTTAGAAATTGAAATAAATCAAAATCTTAGTACATATCCCCATCATAACAAGTGTGTCATTCGTGATCAAGATTTTCTCCATAGAGTAACACATGGTCATACATAAACCATCAATTGCATAGTATCCATTATAAAATATAAAACAATATAATATTACCATATAAATAACATATCATATATAATACAATATAAATAACTTTTATAAATTGCCCACCAATCTATACAAAGTATAGTAGGGTCAATTATAGCCAATCAACAAACGAGTACCGTAGGGCGTCACATGATCACTAGTAGACTTAAAAGTAATCTAGTCAACCAAAGTCAATCGGTACAAAAATATTGTAGGGCATCACATGACTAGTAGACACGAGATAGTCTAGTCAATCTAGTAGACTTATCAAGTATAATCTATATAAAGTATAGTTGACTTGAATCAAGTAATCTAGAATCATGAGTAGTCTATACCAAGTATAGTAGACCCATAAATTTCATAAGACCTCAAATAGTTCATGAGATACTTATCCTTAGTCTCTTGAGACTAAATCCGAACGATTAACACCGTCCTTCCATCTTTCGTTTAAACCAACAAAAAATTCAAAATCACATAAACCATATGATAATGTCACATGTACACACATACATATATATTCACGAGAACCTAATAATTTCAGCCACCCATTTAACCATGTACATCACATTGTACAACTTCATAAAATTAAATGGGTCTTTCCTCCATCCATATCACAATAGATCTTAGGAATCGATAATGCTTAGAAGCAAACCTCAAAACATGTTAATTATACGATCATTCTTATTTAATCCAAATGCCAACTAAACATATAATAAATGATAACATCTTGGATCAATAACCACAAAATAGTTTCGTATAATAATATATATGATGTCAAGCACACACATTCATCCGTCGTATATATACATGCCGCATGTACATAAACACATATAAAATCACATATATAAAATCATTCCACATGCATCATCAATCATGCACGTATGTTATAAGATTTTGCAGCATTCAAAACGGACTTCTATACATTATATATATGATTCCACATACATCATGAAAGCCAAACTCTTACAGTAGCACAATCATCGTCAACGACTTTGAAAATCCCTACACCACAGGGAAAATGTAATTGGGTCCAAGAATAAATAGACATTGAAAAACTTACAGTAGCACTGCATGCCATCGCTTCTTATTATGAGGTATTACTTCTTTTCTTAAATATACTAACAACCTTCATTATGTTCACAAATTAACCCGGATAACAGAAAAAGTACAATTTTCTTTATGTCATTCACAAATTAAAGTATGTCATTCACAAATTAAAGTATGTCATTCATAAGATCGAAACTCACTTAACATTGCCAATTCTAAATAAATTAAAATATGTTATTTGTTGGAGCCCAGAAATTGCAGTCTCGCGACACAACACCTCGTGAGACACAGGGCGTCAGTTCTTCGAAGGAATTCTGAAGACCTCTTCCGCGAGTCTGGACAAACAACTAGTATGTAGTACTTCACCCGATCAAACTTAACCCTACGTCGTCTTCTCCCTAAGGATCAACCTTGTTCTTGACACCTGCGGTACCTGCGCAACCAAACCAGGAGGGGGTGGTTGCGGATTTGGCTCTCCGACGCTCAAATCAGCAAACGTGCAAATAAGCAACCAAAGACAGTACAATTTGACACAAAAGCAAGAGAGGATAGGAAGAAGTAAAGTAATGAAAAGGAGAACTCAAAATGCCATTTAAAACGTTTCAAGTTTTTACGCTACCGGAACTCGAATAGTCTTAGAAATCACTCATTTCAACATCAAAAGCTCGATAGCAACACCGGGAGTCATAACCTAAAATGTTGATCGTCCAAACACCTCAAGGAGAAGGTCGTTTAGGAAGATTGAAGCTCTGGTTTGCTTCTGTGTTTTTCTTGCTCTCGAGAGGAAGAAGAAAAGAGTGTTTATCCAGTAATGAAGCCCCCTCCTCCTCTCTCCATTTGGTTACGCTTTTATACTCTCGCTAGGGCCCACGCGAGTCAATTACCACTTTGTCCCTCCGTTACCTAATCTCGTCGGATCCTCTTTTTGGGCTCCGTATGCTTATGGGCCGCTTTCATTCTCCTGGGCTGACTTCATCATGGGCCATCCCGGATCGCGTCTTTTGGGCTGACTTCATGGGCCGTCCTTGGTCGCGTCTTTTGGGCTTAACTCGACTCTATTTGGGTTCCACGAGCCCATCGAGAACCGGCTCCAACATTATTCATAGCAGCATCTCTTAGTATTGCTACCTCATTTCTCAAAATGTGTTTTAAATTTAAAAATGTTGACTACCCTTCCTAGAAATGTTTACTAATGAGTGATTCATAATAACAAACTTAATTGTTTGGAAGAGTAGTTCCACTTGTAAATAGAACTGTAAGATTGAATGAAGTATGGGGATTATCTATCTAAACTACTAAGAAAACATAATTATATGTATGATAGGATCAGACAAAATGGTCATTAGGGATATGAGGACTTTATTGCCCTTATGAGAAGAAATTTAAGAACCTAGACTCAAGCAATTAGTGTCTAGCGGCTTACCAAACTGTGAAAAATAGCAAGTCAGATAACAATGAATGTTATTCTATCGTATAACGTACTCTATTGTTTTAGAACGTTACATAAAAGTCGTGTTACTCTTTTTGGCATAAAGCTCGGCATGTGTTTATATTAAACATCACATTCATAAGAATAACTCGTACATATAATGCTCTGGGACGGTTATTTTTTATCTTTTCTGAGCACTCAAAGCATTAGCTTCTATTTTAATGCATCAAAAACAATAATTACATCAAATTCAGTTGTGAATGAATTAAGAGATAAACTAAACCTTCATTATATGGTTTGAAGAGCTCCATGATGACATAAATGCAATATTCCTTCAAACCAATCAATATTGTAGCTAAACAAAGAAGGAAAAGGTACAAATGTGCATCAAAGTCAAATATTTCCCTCCCTTTAACTTGATTGGCCAATCAGGGAAACAAATTAGTGAAATTCTTGTTTAAATCATGATAAAAAGTGTAATTAGGCCAGAGTTGGAAATGTTACAAATAATCATAAACTAAATATGAGAAAATAATTTCTACAAAAGTGAAATGAGATGAATGTTTCAAAAAAATTAAAAAATAGACATGCGAGTATTGCCTCACAAATAAATCACACTTTTACTTGAGCATTAAGGATTCTTTCTACAACTCTATTTTTTATTGCAATTCAACCAACTTTATTAATACCTACAGATAAATTCTGGTAAAAAATAGGATTAGTGGAGAGAAGAAGCACAGTGAAACAATATCGAATAAAAGTTTTTCTAACCAGTACATGAGCAAAAGTCTACTAATCATATTTAATCCTATTAAATTAGAGATTAAGAATCATATTGAGTTCTCATCATAATATTCTCAGTCATTGTGCAACCAACTTAATAGATACCATATAGACTAACTACAATTTACAAAAAAAGTACTTAATGACTAAAATATGATTATGCATTCACCCAAAGGATTTTAGATTATAAAATTCAGAGACCACACTTAAAAGCCCTTACTTGTCTTAGTCCACCAACATAACCATCATAAAAAGCACAACACTAAACAGACACTCCCCTTTTACATGATGTGCATCCGTCTCCACATAAAAAACATAGAAAAGAAATCAACAATAAGGCTTGAGATTGTATTAATGGAGATTAGGTAAGGTTTAACGTCTTCGAGAGTCAAATCGACATCCTTCGAATTTGTAATACCTAAATCAATCTCACTATTGCAAGCAAAATATATTAACAATAATATGTATACGATTTTCTATAAATATTGTATTGAAATCAAAACCTAAATCCACCAATTTTCGTATCTAAAACGCAATATAATCCCAAAAAAGGTACGGGGTTAAACGCCCCCATCAAGATTAACTCTAAACCCAACACATATATATATATATATATATATATATATAATCAACAACAAATACATTTATTTATATGTATGTCTGGTATGATTGGTTACCTCCATATTTTGGAGTTGGACCTCAAACCACCTCATGCATTATTCAGAAAGTAGATTTTGTCAGCCTCATCCTGCATTTTACATCAAATCTAGCTGGCAGTTATGAATCGAAGAGGCTATTTGCACTGCTTTTTGTTGTAGGTGTCAGATCGCGCGAACTCAGGCTTCGTCCGGAGTTCGGCTTCGCGCGGAGCGGAAAACCTGGCGGATCCATAACCCGCCCGAAATAAAAAAAATTACCAAGGGAAGTGAGCGGATCATATTTCCGCCAAAGTTGAACGGGTAAAATTTTAACCCGGTTATGAAATGTATTTTGTAGACCGATTAAGGGTAATTTGAATTAATTAAAATGGACCGGTCGGGTTCAATCTAAACCGGTTTATTTTTTTAAATAAAATTTATTGAGTAAGTGAAAGGTCCGGTTTAGGGTTTGGGCAAGGGCTAGGTGACGGATCCATGATCCGACAGGTAGGGGGCGAAAATTTGGTGAATGTAGGGTTTGTGGGCGGACGGATTGTAGATCCGACAGGGTAGCGGCGCAGGTGAAAAAGAAAATAAAATTAGGGTTAAAAGTGTCGGGCGGCTCATACATCTGTCAGGTTTTGTTTGTGGTAAAAAAAAGCGGTACTTTTGAAACTTGAAAACTGTCCGAAAGCGGTAAATAAATCTGACGGATTACGGATCCGCCGGGGTGGCGGCGCAGGTGAAAAAGAAGATAAAATTAGGGTTAAAAGTGTCGGGCGGCTCATACATCCGTCAGGTTTTGTTTGTGGTAAAAAAAGAGCGGTACTTTTGAAACTTGAAAACTGCCCCCAAAGCGGTAAATAAATCTGACGGATTACGGATCCGCCGGGGTGGCGGCGCAGGTGAAAAAGAAGATAAAATTAGGGTTAAAAGTATCGGGCGGGTCAAAGATCCGTGAGGTTTTGTTTGTGGTAAAAAAAAAGCGGTACTTTTTAAACTTGAAAACCGCCTGAAAGCGGTAAATAATGATGACGGATTACGGATCTGCCGGAATGCGAAGAGCGTAAAAAAAAACAAAAAAGTTTACTATAAATAGGCATGACGGTTCATACATCCGCCCAAACGCTTCTTCCCCCAAAAAAACAAAAGAATGACGAACGCCAATAATCCTCCGCCACCTCCAGCAGATGCGTTCCAGGAAGAACTTAATCGGATTTTGGAAGATATCGGTTCGGATGAAGAATTGAGAAGAAGGGAAAGATCTGAAATTGGGGGGGGAGCCGTCGTTTTTGCCTTCGCGTGGAGCATTGACGACTTGGAGTGGAGCAGTAGATCCGTTTCTTGGGGGGGAGCCGTCGTCGTTGAGAGCGGTTGAGCCGTCGTCTGGATTACACGGGATTATCTTCTCGCCGTCGCCTGGAGCATTTCAGGGGTGGATCGGAGCAGGTGGTCCGTCGTCGGGAGCAGTTGAGCAGTGGCTGAGAGGAGCGGAGACCCTTGGAGAGGTGTTGTCGACGGCGGCGGATCCGAACGTAATGGCCACCGACGACGTATTTTTGTCAGGGACGGTGGCTGATGTGGGTGGGGGAAATGGAAATGGAGTTGGTGAGGTGGGAGGGGATCTGAGAGGAAAGGCGCCGGAGATGGGTGACGAGGAGGCGACGGCAGATGGTCCGGGAACTCCTCCTCGGAAACGCAAAGCGAAGAAACTTACCGCTGAGGTAATTTTCATTTCTGTAATTACTATTAGTACAAGTTAGAATTACATTAATTACGTTTATATTTAAGTGTAAAAAATGAGTAAAGAGAAGTTGATTTGGTTATTTAGTACTCCCTCCGTCCCTTTATTTCCTTCTTGTTTCACCCGGGCACGTATGACGATGTGCGTTTTATTTTGTCAATATATCTAATTATAAATTAGTAAAAAATAAAAAAATTAAATATTATTAAAGTATTCGATAAGACGAATCAAACAAGACCACACATGACTATGTTTTTATCTATATATTGGTTGAAATTACGAAGATTCTCTTAATATGAGAATAGTGTCAAAAACAGAAATAGTGGGACGGAGGGAGTATAAAATAAGATTAATTAAATATAATAAATTAATAGGTAAAATAGATAAAAATATGTTTATAATAAGAATTTGAATTGGCATGCTTAAAATAAAACGGGGTTAAATAACTTTATAATGAGGAATTGAAAAAATTAATTGTATTGTATGGTTATTTAATTGAATATTCGAAACGGATTTGAAAAGAAGTGTATAATATGAATTTGAATAATTAAGGAATGTATTGCATGAATATGAGTTAACCTTGTATTAAGAAACGTATACTAGAAATTGTAAAAAATAGATCGGATGTGTAATATGTTGATATAGATTTTCAGAAATAATAAATAGATTGCATTTGTAGTATGTTTATCTAGAAATTGTAAAAGATATTTAGTGAAACATAAGGTATTAAACCGGAAAAATAGAAAACTTGTTCACAATGAATTTTAATAGAAAATTTGATCGCTATAAATCGAGAAGTTAAGAAATAATCTATGAATTTGTAGGAAGTCTTGGAAAAAATTAAGAAACTGACTAAGCGTGGTAGACATGCGGCTGAACGTGGAATCACTGCATCCGTTCGTAAAAAGCGGGGTAGATTGTCAGTACGATGCGCACCTAGTGAGAGTCATATTGTTGATTTGGGTATCGATGATGGTGTGCGTAGTGGGGAAGTTGTGACAGAACAAATCGGTACGAGTGGAGAGCATGTGGGGAGTTCTGTTCGACTAGAAGATTTAGAGTTGACCACTCCGTCTCTTGCTGTGCCGACACAGGAGCCGGCGGCTGAAGGCCAGCATTCTGCGCAGGCGCCCCGAGCACAGGAGGCATCGACCTCTGCTCCCCCACCTGTTGTTGATGATTCCCCTCCGCCGCCCGTGTTACTTAGCTTTGATGCGCATGTGGCCCACAAGATTTAGGAGACGCCTCCCACCGGCAACCCTCCTACGAATGAGTACACCCGGCGCACCCGCTGCTACACCCGTCCACATGATTTTGCACGGTTCCGCCCCTATTATCCAGAGGATCCTCCAGAGGGATCGTGGTTTTGGATTGCTGAGCAGACAGGATTGACTCGCAACAGGGATCTTCAGTACGGCTATGTTGATCATAACCTCATGGGTGCTTTCATCGAGAGATGGCATCCTGAAACCAACAGCTTCCATTTTCCTTGGGGAGAGATTACAATCACTCTGCATGACGTCGCTCTCATTTTGGGTCTTGCAATCGAGGGCTTTGCGGTTTCGACGGGACCGTTTTCTAATGTCATGGAGGAAAGGGCACATTGCAACGAAATGTTTGGATACATGTTCGGGGTGGACGCGGATTATGTGTCTGAGTTGGACAAGTACAACATGACCAAGTCGTTGAAGAAGAGGAAGGTAATGTCTGGTGGTTTCTTCAGTCACGTGCTTAGGATGATTGAGGAGGATGCAGATCCAGGGTGTATTGCTGCTGGGTACTTGTGGTACGCTATGTCCAGTAGTCTTTTTGTGGACAAGACCACAAACGAGTTGCAGACGCGAATGTTGCCGTTGTTTGATGATCCGACAAGGGTTGTGGAAACTGCATGGGCGACCGGGGTCCTTGCTCTTCTGTACCGTAACTTGGGAGAAGCATCTAGGAGTGAGGTTGTTGGTCTTGCTGGGTGCCCTTATCTTTTACAGGTATGTCCTCGTGTTTATGTGTTTATAATCAAAATAACTTTGACGTTTAACCTATTTCCTTATGTATGCAGATGTGGATATGGATGTATTTCATCTACTTTCCCACCAACCCTAACTACGGGCTTCGAGCGAGGGGGGAGGCTGATGAGAGACGAGCTGCACGGTATCACACAGATCGGACAGCTACGCAGCAGACTAATAGGCGGGCTCATTTTCGTCGTATTCTCGTTGAGTACCTCCCTGAGGACGTAAGTAATGTTAGGTTATTAATTATATACAATTTGTTGTATTATGTTAAAGCTTGTTGACTGATTAAACCCGGATTTGTGTATAGGTACGTTGGATGCCTTATGGAAACTTAGACTTTGGTGGGAGATATAGGGCGTCGACATATCGAGGGACTATTCGGTTCCTCGATATTGTAGAGCCATACCGGACAGTGTGGTACGGCAATTTGGACGACAGCAGAGCAGGCCTCTAGACCCAATTCGACCGATACAGGCCTCCCGTCCTAAGAACTTTCGAGGCAAGAATAAGTACACATTGAAGTTTGCTCCTGAGTGGGATAGGTGGGAGCGGATGGAGGAGAACCTTTGTTCCTATATTTTGTCCAGTCCACCGGCATCGCCAGCTTGGGATGTGGACGCTAGCTATTTGGATTGGTTCTTGCAGATCTCTCATCCATATGTTAGCCGGTTTTCAGACAGACAGGAACGGGGTCCTCCGCCTCTTGTACCCGCACCTGTGAGCGTAGACCTGAATCGGGTATGTTTATTTAAGTTGTATGAGTACATAATTGAGTCAAATATCGTTACTTATATAAAGTGGAAAATAACATTGTGTGTTAAAAAAATGTTGCAGCGGTTGTCTTTGATGACCACGTACATTGAGAGGATGCTCGCAGAATCATGTGGTCAAGAAGCTGTCCCGTGGAGAGAAATGTTGGAACTCGCGACTAGTGATAATCCGCCAAATGCTCCCCCGTTTGCTAGGGCATCCCAGATGGGTCCATCGATGCCCTCCACAGCGAGACCCAGCGTACCGTCCATCCACGAGAGGGGAGAGTCGTCTCGTATGACAGAAGAGCGTGCAGCGGCTGAGGCTGAGGCTATGGACATGTAGGAGAATCCCGAAACCGATGGAGGTTTAGACAATGGTCATGTTGGATGATGTTCTATCATGTACTTTTAATTGATACTTTCTTAGTTTGACATGGATACTGTGTTTTTTCAATGTGTTTGAACTTAGAGTAACGAAATTAAACACTATAAGAGTTAGAAAATAGTAAGCGTTATGAATTGATAAGAGTTACGAAAAGTTATATCTACGTATACGTATTTTACATTTAAACACGAATCAAGTCATAAACAATACAATAGTAGATTCAGGATCGGAATACGAGTAACGATGGGTAGTTTTGTAATTAGGAAAATAAAACAAATATAGTGGTGGAGAAATTACCTTCTCCGTATCGACTCCGCCTTCTTAAGGCTTTGTGTTTTGATTGGTCAATGTATAAATGTGTTTGATACATTTTTTTAGCCCAACATATATTAATTAGCTCAATATAAGTCCACGTGATATAATAAACACATTATTCGTCCCTCTAAAGTCATATAGGCTAATTATCCGTTTTTATAATAACCTAAATGTACTCAACTATAAACCCTAAATAAAATATATATATACTTGAGTTATGTAATCGTGAATGTATCGGATTTAGAATATGATTATTATAATGATAATATAGCCTTCAACACTGGATTTCACATACGTTTGAACTTAGGATTGTTGTTCAGATTCAACTTTGGATTACAACTACGAGATTACAAATACGAGATTACAACTACGATTACAATTCCAATGACCAAAATACGTACGATGTTCTGCCGATTTTATTTATGTTTAAACGTACTACAAAATACATACTATATACCCTACGATGTTGACACACGTCCTTACGCAGAGGACTAATAATAACCTGATGCACTACATAATCATATCAAACGGTGGTTCATACAAGGCCAACCTCTCCCTTAAGTTTTGTATCTCAACCTCCAGCCCTCTGATTTGTTGTTGAAGGTCTCGAATAACGTTTTGAGAGTACGCTGCGTGGGGTGGATCGATCCAGCGCACATACTCGCATCGGTACATCACCTGCGCTCTAGGGAAAATCCAACAGCGTCGACCTACATTCCTTGTGGACCGTGATAAATGAAGTAACGCTACTAGCCCACATAAGCAAAATGGAACGCCATTGCTTCCGGATGAACTTATTCCGCTCGACATTGGTAAGACGCTCTAATTTGTATTGGGTTGTAATGTGTACGGTTGGATGGAATGAAGCTAAACCCGTCGGTGATGATCATATTTATAGGCAAAAAATTTCTGCAAAACATCAGGCGGATTAATAACCCGCCGGAATACAGACACATTTTCAAACGTTGGCGGAACATTGAACCGCCAACGTTTGTAAAATGTTATTAAAAGCGGGCGTTTGAATAACCCGCCGTATATGAATTAATGAACAAGAACCTGGCAGCTGTCTGAGCCGCCGGGCTGACGGACAATGGATCCACCAAAGTCGATGTATGTACATCTGAAGCCTCGTCTTAGGGCCCTATATATATTGGCGATGCATATATGGAGGTCGAACTCAGCCGCCGGCCTCACCCAAAAACAGAAAATGGGGAGGTCAGTTGTGAAAATGGAAGTGAAATTACATCATGGAGGGCATATTGTTTTCAAGGATCGTAATTATCCAAATAACATTTGGAATTACCAGGGTGGTTATTCAGTGAACGTCCCTATGTGGGTCGATATTACTAACCCTGGTTCGTTTGAACGTTTTTCTTCTGTGTTTCTTACTTACCAACCAGGAATTGAGCGGGGCCGTTTATTTTACTTTCCTACATTGTATAGTAAGAGTCGTATGCAAGAGGCAACGACTAATGCTGATGTTAAGAAAATAGTGAAGTTGTGCATGCGATGTTCATCGGATTGGCGTGTCTCAATTTTCACCGAAGTTAATGTTGAAGTCCCATCGTTTGAAGAAATAGACAAAGAACATGAAATCAAAGGGTACGATGCTGATGCAGAGAAGGATGAAGTCGGAGAATGGGAAGATGATGAAGAAGGTGCAGAATTTGGCGTAAACAAAGAAATTGAAGATGTTGAAGCCAATGTGTATTACGAAGAAACAAGTGCTGATTCTGTGTAACTGGCAGAATCGCATCTGAAAACTGCATAAGTTCCACTGATTATGGGGGGGAAATGGTAGATGAACTTGGTTGTCGTTTTGTAATGCATTTTGTTATCCATATTGACTTACTTTGGTGATATATTATATAAATTGCGATACAGTAGAGTAATTTTTGATATACTTTTATTCGGAGTCATCAGAATACGAATTATCAAAGCTCTTTACATACGATCTTAAGGACGCAATATCGCTATCACAGGTCCACATAACATCTAATTGCATCTTGATCTGATCTGCCAGAGTAAGCACTTACTACAACACCTGGCGGATACCTAATCCGTCGGGTATTTAATACTCCTGAAGTTACACTGGAAACCGCCGGAGCAGTGAAAAGATGTTTGGCGGGTTCCTTATCCGTCCACACAAGTGGATCAGTAACCCGTCCATACTCTTCACCGTTTTGAATGTTCCCTTACAAGTGGGGAAAGGATGTTAATATGCCGGCCAGAACAAAAGGTTTTGAGACAAGTCAGCGGGTTATTAATTCGCCCGGTTGTCAATCATACGGGTGTTGCAGAGTCCCTGCAACGCTGCATGCGTTGCAGGGACTCTGCAATAGAAAGAACCTCTGGCGGATCTATGATCCGCCAGAGTAAGCACTTACTACAACACCAGGCGGATACCTAATCCGTCAGGTATTTAATACTCCTGAAGTTACACTGGAAACCGCCGGAGTAGTGAAAAGATGTTTGGCGGGTTCCTTATCCGTCCACACAAGCGGATTAGTAACCCGTCCATACTCTTCACCGTTCCCTTACAAGTGGGGAAAGGGTGTTAATATGCCGGCCAGAACAAAAGGTTTTGAGACACGTCAGCGGGTTATTAATCCGCCCGGTTGTCAATCATACGGGCGTTGCAGGGACTCGGCAATGGAAAGGACCTCTGGCAGACCATAGATCCTCCGTGTGCTTAAAATTTGTACGGATCAGAATATCCAATGCTACGGTATTTGTAAGCACTTACTACAACACCTGGCGGATACCTAATCCGTCGGGTATTTAATACTCCTGAAGTTACACTGGTAACCGCCGGAGCAGTGAAAAGATGTTTGGCGGGTTCCTTATCCGTCCACACAGGCGGATCAGTAACCTGTCCATACTCTTCACCGTTTCGAATGTTCCCTTACAAGTGGGGAAAGAGTGTTAATATGCCGGCACAATAAAAGGTTTTGAGACAAGTCAGCGGGTTATTAATCCGCCCGGTTGTCAATCATACGGGCGTTGCAGTCCCTGCAATGGAAAGGACCTCTGGCGGACCATAGATCCGCCGTGTGCTGAAAATTTGTACGGATCGGAATATCCGATGCTACGGTATTTGTAAGCACTTACTACAACACCTGGCGGATACCTAATTCATCGGGTATTTAATACTCCTGAAGTTACACTGGAAACCGCCGGAGCAGTGAACAGATGTTTGGCGGGTTCCGTATCCGTTCCCTTACAAGTGGGAAAGGGTGTTAATATGCCGGCGGATCTCCAATCCGCCAGGTGGAGCTACTGGGTGTTGGTTTAGGGCACCCTGATTACGGGAGTTGAACAATATAAATACGACACCGAATTCACACTAAATCCACACACCAATCAAACCGTATCCACAAATAAACAATCAAAAGTACAATTACTAGGATATTGTGAGATGAGAAATACGGTTGCGGGGGCAGAAGCTAGCAGTAGTGGACGCAAGAAAAGTGTGAAAACTCGGTTATGGGTGAGTACTATTACCAATCAATTGTATTCTGTTTTGTACCCTTATATATTTAATCATTTTAAATTGATGGCGGAAAACATTTGTACTGACATTACAAATTTGGTTACGTAGGATTCGACGCGAAACCTTTTTGGGAGAGTTGGTACGTCTAGACGTTCTCCCTGCAATGAGGAAATTGTGTTCGAAAATCGATTATTTGATCGTACCGAGGACTCCGATGATGTAACTCATAACGCATCCGGACATGAAGATACTGCAGCAGAACCCCTGTTACTCCACGAACACGCAGGAGAAGTTTTTCTGTTGTTGGAGAGACACCCCCCGCACAAGCACCTAATGTGCAACGGTCAACTAGTGCACGCTATGGACAAAGAGAAGTTGGAGAGCAAAGCCAACCAACCGACAATGGTGGCCCAGAAGACAATTCGTTGCTGACTGATTTCGATAATCATATCGCTCATTTGTTATGGAAAAACAAGGACAAAAAAATAGTAAGTTTTCTAATGTTTACTTTTTCACTGGCGTTCGTTCATCCTAACATGACTTGTTTTTCCTGTAGGTTCAACGAGTGTTGAAAGTTCATGCTCGATCTAAAGGGTTAGAGCAGTGGAAGACTATGCCAGACGGGCCCTAGAGGGAGATTGCTGGAAAAAGTGGTCTAACACATTTAGTAGATATTCCACACAAAACATTCGATTGGGCATTGATATCCGCCTTCATCGAGAGGTGGCACCCCGAAACAAATACATTTCATCTCCCTTGGGGTGAAATGGCACCATCTCTGTTAGACGTGCACAGACTCCTTGGACTAAAGGTGTTGGGGATGCCAGTTGTGCCCTACCAGTCAGAGGATGAGTTGTTTCAGGAGCTCAGCCAGATGCTTCGCATAAGTAAAAAGCGTCTGTATGAGCACAAAACAAACAAGGGTCTCCCAATGTCCGAGTTGTTTAAGATGATGAAAGCCCGGGTGACTCATCCGGATCATCAGAAGACTGTGGCCTCGGTGTATTTGGCTATTATAACTTCGTGTCTTCTATACCAGGATAAGAGTGGATCAAAAATAAATCTCAGAAATTTCCATCCCGTTGTAGACCACGACGTCACTCCAAACTACGCATGGGGAGCTGCTACACTCGAGCACCTCTATCGGGAACTTGGTATCGCTAGTTGTGCCGGTGCCGTGCAGTTTTGCGGATCTCCGTTACTGCACCAGGTATCATTTCGTTGACAGCTTTGTCCATGGATAAGATTATATGTCACATGATGGTAGTGTAACGCAAACCTCTGCAGAGCTGGATATGGGCGTACTTCCCAATGTTTAAGGGTCATGAAACGACGGAAACACAATTTAGGGGTAGCGTTGCAGCTGCTGCGGGAAACGAAATGCGTCGTGCAGGACAACCACCGGAGTACAGAATTGAAGGAATCCGAAAACAATTACATCTTATGCGGGTTGACGAGGTATAAGTTCACAAACCGCGTCACTTAACTATCTCAATTGCACGTAACATATTTTATTGATAAATTCTTGTCATACGTAACAGGTATGCTGGACTCCGTGGAGAGATGCGCTTAAAAAGCGTGAGTTCCAACTGGCACAATATAAAGGCACTCTCCAATGCCTAAATTTAGAAGAAGGCTACAATCCAGACAGATTTGTCAGACAATTTGGCAAAAAACAGATAATACCAAGGAACCCCCCAATCAAACCATGTGATGCTAAAAGGCCAGCATCGAGCCTTGCTAGTTACAAGGTGAAGTACAGTGACAACGACAACAACTTCCCTTCCTGGTGGGATCATTGCCTTTTGCCCGAAGATTTGCCTACTAGCATGCACGTGTGGGAATCAACCGAGGGTTATATGGATTGGTATAAAAAACACTCCCATCCTTATATCGATCACAAGTCTGCACAAATAGCCCATCAACTGGATCGGCAACCACGACCGCTCGCTCTGCAAGCTGTGAGGGTACGTAGTTTGATATATGTTTCGATACAGGGCCTTTTAGATGTTTAACAACTTGTCCTTCTTTCTCAGCGGTTGAACCACATTGAGTCAATCATAACGGAGAATGCAGAAACCCTTCGAGGATATGAGGATGACAATCCGTTGAAGAAGATCATACTGAAAGTCATTGACTCATTAATGACAGATGGGCTGCCTGAAGTTATACAACAGCACAGTAACGATGCATCACAAAGAACCCGCGCTACGACGACCGAGCAACCAGCTACCACACAATATCCAATTTATGCGCAGGGTAATGTTGGATCTAACTACTTCATGCCTACCCAACAGGTTCCATATGTTATAGATCTTTACGGGACTCAGGGTGAAGCTACACATAGTACCTTTATGCCTAGCCAACACGGTCCATCTACACATGATTACAATCCTTCGTTTCCGATGTACTCTCAGGGTGAAGCTGTACCCAACAGCTTTATTCCTAGTCATCAAGTTACAAGTAGTGCTGAATATGAACGGACATCGCAACCCCTCTTTCAAGGGTTTCGTGTCGGTGAATTCACTCGCGTTAGTTCTTTTGATACGAATTCGAGAGACGACGCCAACTTCGAATCGCCGGTTTCAAGCATGCATCGCACCACTTGTTCCACTGATTATGAGGCAGACGATCAAACTGGGTTCTCTAACGCTTATGAAGAAAGCTCTGGACGTGGGTATTCTAGCAGATACTAGTGCTGTTAAAAAAGTTACGATTGTGTAATTGATCATGTAATTCAACTTCCTATTTATAAATCAATAGCCGTCTCCGATATCCGTTTTGTTCATATATCAATTACGCTTATTCAACCATGCACAAAAACAGTTTAATTAAACCGATTACAATCCTTCACGGATAATTAATGACCCGCCTGATATAACTAAAGGAATCGTAATCCGCCAGGCAAAACGGGTCCTCAATCCGCCAAAATATCTCATACATGGTTGGATCTGGCGGGTCCTCCATCCGCCATTAGTCTCATCGATGTTTTGCTCTGGCGGGTCCTTAATCCGCCACATGTCTCATCGTCTCATTAACGGGCTAGGGGAGGCGGATATACCATCCGCATTATGGGCGCTCTGGCGGGTTTGTAATCCGCTAAGGGTCGAGTCATCGTCTCCTTCATGGGGTTGTAATCCGCATGGATCCTTAATCCGTCAATGTAGGCTGGCGGATCCTTAATCCATCCATATTTACGATGGGTACGAAGACCTATAAATACAACCATTTGCTATGCATTTTCCTACACAACTACACACATTCTCCTACACAACAACACCCGTTTTCCACCGAGATTTCAACTCATGGCGAGCGAAGGTCCAATGAGCAACGGACATCAAACGGTATACAACATACAACATTTACCATATGAAATTTAGTTTTCGTATACGAGTATTATTTATTTAACAACGTTGTTGTGATTTGTAGGAGAAGTACACTTGCCCCTACGAAGATTGTATCTTTTCAGGCTCTCCGAACGAGTTGTACATGCACCTTAAGGACGGCCACACCTGTTCGGTGTATAATATGAATAGAAGATTCACGTTCCCTGTTGCTAAAACTGATAAATTTGTTGTTTTTCTTGAAGAGGTTCCGGATAAGACCGTCTATGTCCTTGAAACAAGAACAATGGAAATCACTGCCATTGCGGAGCCAAACCGCGTAGGAGGACATCCAGATTTTGTGGGCACTTTCCTTGTAAAGCAGGACTTCGGGTTCTTCCGGTTTATTCCAAAGACAACTGAATATGATTATCCGGATGAGGTTTTCTGGGAACAACATTTTCTAACGTCCTACCCTGACACGAAGCTCCTACTTCAAGTTCTAGAATGTTTCTATGACGCTGATGGAATTATGATGATAGACTATCTTGCTTAAGTACTTAAGATGTATTGTGATATTTTAATTACTATGTACGCCGCTTTACGTTTGTAATCTAATCGTACTACGTTTCAATATAAAATTCCGTTACTGCATTTAATTCCACGTGAATATTCTAGTAGATACTAGTGGTGTTAAAAATTGTTACAATTGTGTATAAACCAATAGCCTTTTCTAAACCAAAATCGATATCCGTTTTTTTCAAATTTCAATTACGCTTATTCAACCATGCACAAAACAGTTTATAAACAATAAAAACCTGGTTTGCGCTGGCGGGTCTTTAATCCGCTAAGGGTCATGTCACGTCTCATTAATGGGCTTAGGCTGGCGGTTACAAAATTTAGCCCACATCATATGACGGCGGATATACGTTCCGCCGCCTCCGATTCTACCGCCTCTGTCAAAAAGCTAAAAACCCGAGTTGTTTCTCATGAACTGGCGGATAATGGATCCGCCAGGTCCTTTCCAGTGGTTCCTATATCCGCCGGCTTGTTCTCCCAGCCTATATATACTTCCCCTACGCAACTGTTTTCCACATCAAAAAATCTCGTCTTCTAAACCTACCCCTACACATTCAATCGGGGACAAATGGTCAGCCAAGCATCAAGTAGCTCCGCCACATCCTTCCTAGAACCAGACATGTTTTACGAGTATTTGGCGGTATTAATTCCATTATTTACTTTGTTTGAAATTTCTACGAATTTTGTCCTGTGATGTAATTTTTTATTTTTCCTTTATTGCAGGATTGTAGTTTGTCCGATCAAGTCAAAATACTTACTATGCGTTTAGATGCCGCTAAACAAAGCCGCAGAGAAGCTTTGCAAGATATCGAAGATATAAAGTATGAGCTGGACTGGTATAAGAATGCATATGAAGAACAACAACTGCAATTTGCTAACACTGTTTTACATGAGGTTGAGACACACCGCCAACCGGAGGGTGACATTTGCCCCCCAAAGGGACACCAACCTGCAATTACGAAAATCAGTTATTTCAGGCTTGTTACTGGTCTCCTCGTTTTTTTACTTGTTTTGTTCTTCACGCGTGAGCTGACTCGACCAGCAACAGAAGGTGGCCATTGCACTATAACCTCCTGTAGGAGTAACAGAGGTTGATGTTGTAGTTGTCTAAGTCGTTTTTTTAAATTTTCATGTGTTTTTCCCTTGTTGTACTTTACAATATGTCGTTGGTTGTTCTTACCTAAATAAACAAGTTTTTCTTAAACATGTGACCAAAAACTGAGATCCTGCTACATTTAAAATGTCAATATTACAGTTTACTTGCGTCCCACATTATCATGCAAACCCTCTTCCACTCTGTTGTCATAGATGTTGGAAATGACTAATTCGGTTTTGAAATTGAACTTCCCACCCATCAACACTTGAATGATGGTAATCCCTCCAATTTACAAGAATCGGCGGGAGTGGAGAATCTGGCGCTAACCGTATCTGCACACATAATTCATAATCGAGTGTAAATATTAGACTTAATCAAAGTAATTTTTTATATATTTAATGACGCTTACCGAAATATAATGATCCTGACGTCCCACCAACGCAATCGCGATGACGTCTGCCGAGCCGACCGGGTTACCTAAAGAGTAGAATGGGAGCGTAGTATGTGAACCACCCCATGATAAAAGCACAATGACTTTTTGAAAAGCACTCGCAGCTATAAATCCACAGAACGACATCTCCATCCAAAACTCTCGATTAGCACATTCACCATAGAAATCCATCTGATATATCACTTCGTTTATCGTAAGGAATGATGGCCCAATGTTGCAGTACAGTTGATAGTTCTGTAGTGCCTCTGCGACCATCGCAGCTCACACTTCTTTCCATGCATCCTCCGCTTCATAACCCAATAGCCATGCTAGGGATCGATACCCGCAATGACCGTCTCCCGTCACGCTTCTATAATTCGTTATGTATTGGAACATAAAAGCATCCACCTGGTTCACGCCAAATACTCGATCATAGTCAATCTGTGTACGCCTTGACTGCCTGTCTTGATCGAAATCAGCATCTTCCTCCTCATCTTCCATAAAAGCCTTCGTCTTCTGCTTCTATTTCTACGGATGTGGTCGCGTATATGATCTCCATCGACTACATGCTCATACCAAGTCCGGTCCCTTCTCTCAGGTTGCGTCCCCCGTGGCCTACCTTTGGGTTTATTGTAACCCGATGAGGGCTCTTGCAATAAACGTCCTCCTCCAGCACTTATTAATTCCATGTCAGCCGAAATTGTGTACCCTTGCAGCGGCGTTCTCCACACAATTTGTTTCCAGAAGTCGTGAATTTGATCCAAAGGGATTGGAATCCCCATTAACATGTACATATGCAAATCATGAGCACAAGGTAGACCCCGTACATTCCTCCACCATCTGTCATTGCACACAAATGGCTCAAATCCCTTCGAGGGGTTCTCCACTTTGTCCATTGTCTCCAAAAGGATATGCAAGCAACTGACTGAAACCTTGTTCACTAGCTGCACAAATAATATATACCTACTTGGAGGCATAACAATTATTTCACATGGTCTTGTATTCACATCCATCTCCATTTTCCTTTGGATCTCGTCAATTTGTGACTCCACTAAAGAGTCGACCTTCTTTGCTATGAGGTGAAAGGACGCCACATTATTATCAATGAAATCTTTAAGCCTCGAGTGAGCACCCTCAACCCTACAAAAACAACATACAAACAAACAAAAATCGTAAATGCAGTACACAAATTTACATTAACAATATCGCATTACCTATTAGTCGTCTTCGTGAGCAGATGAAATATATTGTCAGTCCACGCCCTTACAATACGCTCCTTGTAAAGTGACAGCCATGTTTCAATCACATACGGGAAAAATCTTGGAAAATCAGCCTTCATTATGGCAAAGCGAGTATTGTACGTTTCAACAGACTTTGAGTTGAACAACGCCAGACATCTATTTCCGAACGTCTCCGCTAAACCGTGGTTCTTTGTAAGTGTTTTTACATACGCCTTGCAGTTGCAGACTATATGAAACCAACACAATAGATGTTTTGCCTCGGGAAATACTTCCTCCACAACCTTTATCTCCTCTAGATCACGGTCGGTGACTATCGCTTCAGGGCTCTTCCCAATGTGATCATACATCTCCTTCATAATCATAAGCGTCCATCTGTAATGATCAAAGTTCTCTCTGGCCATGAATGAGAACGCGATATTGAACGTCTGTCCCGTACATGTAAAGCCGACAATCTCCATCAATGCCATGTTATACCTGCAGCAATGTGATCATACATCTCCATCAGTGTACGCTTACGCAAACAAAAAGTTAAAATAATTAAATCACGTGTATGAAGTTAACCTACTTGTTCGTCTTGTAGGTACAGTCCATGACGATGACATATGGAAATAAGCTCAGCAAGTACAAGGACTTTGGGTTTGCCCAAAAAAAATCCTTTACTATGGGGTTGCTATCTGACACAGGCCGAGATCTTACCATATAACCCTTGTCTACCAAATAGTCGCGTGTAAAAACAGCTACATCTTTTCCCCCCATTTCTTCACGATGATAGCTATACGTAATATTCTGTATTTGCTTCTTTGATGTTGTATACACTCCTCCATCCGTCTCCTCCCTATATTTCAAATACATACCTATGGTCGCCGGCCTCACATGAGCCTTTACAAGCGACATTACATCTGCTTTTTGCCCCTCCTTCAGTCTTCCTATATACGCATGCCCCTTAAGATTCTCTGGAAGAGGGTGATTGTGCTGGCCACAAACAACTCTCAATGTCCACACATTGTCCCCATAGTTACAGTGGAGGTAAAAAGGACAGTTACTCTTTTTTGACCTCACTTTACGAGTGAGCTTTTGTAAAACTCCTCTACGACGCCCATATTTCTCACATGTTAACTTAACATATCCAACTCCAGATTTAAATGTATTTATGACCATCCTGTGCGTTTTGCCAAGTTCTTTCGCCCACTCTAACATCTCTTCTCTTTCATTCCATGCATAATTGTTTTCAAAAATACTGGTGAAATCTTCCTAACAAGTCAAAACAAAACAATACTAGTAACGACCATCCTATCCGTATTTATTATACACTCTAATATAAATACTCCGATTAGCTACGGGTACATCAAATTAATTGATGAACAACATATACTATAATAAACAATAATATCCATTTTTCATGATTAAAATGTAATTTTAGAAATATATGTATTCTTACCATAATTCTCGCGGTCTTCTCTTCGTTTCCAGTTTTCAGGAGAGAACAACCTTTCTTATAAAAAACGCTTTCTTCAATAGATTTAGTGGATACAATGTTTGGGGTCAAGATTTCACTATCAACCCCGTCTATATATCCATAGCTCGGAATTCATTTTCTGCGGACGGATTTACGATCCGCCATACCGACATCGATTTGACATACCACTGAACAATTGGCAGACAACGTCCAATCACGCCCGACGGATTTACAATCCGCTATGTGTTTGGGAAAAAACAACGGCTGTTTTACAACCCGCCAACCTGTCGGATGGGAGAGAACAACCTTTCTTATAAAAAACGCTTTCTTTAATAGATTTAGTGGATACAATGTTTGGGGTGAAGATTTCACTATCAACCCCGTCTATATATACATAGCTTCGGAATTCATTTTCTGCGGACGGATTTACGATCCGCCATACCGACATCGATTTGACATACCACTGAACAATTGGCAGACAACGTCCAATCACACCCAGCGGATGTACAATCCGCTATGTGTTTGGGAAAAAAACAACGGCGGTTTTACAACCCGCCAACCTGACGGATGGGAGAGAACAACCTTTCTTATAAAAAACGCTTTCTTCAATAGATTTAGTGGATACAATGTTTGGGGTGAAGATTTCACTATCAACCCCGTCTATACATAGCTTCGGAATTCATTTTCTGCGGACGGATTTACGATCCGCCATACCGACATCGATTTGACTTACCACTGAACAATTGGCAGACAACGTCCAATCACACCCGGCGGATGTACAATCCGCTATGTGTTTGGGAAAAAAACAACGGCGGTTTTACAACCCGCCAAACTGTCGGATGGAGCACCCGCCAACGGGTATATATTTTCTTAACCGAACCAATTTCTTCTTTAAACCGGTTTGGTTTACAACCTAAACCCATGAACAAATTAAAATTGTTCTAAACCGGTTCCCTTTCATATAAACCGGTCTAATATTTTCTTAACCGGTTCAAAATGAAAAACAATTATCCGTTAAACCATTTTTTAACCGCTTTTGGACGGATCTAGAATCCGCCCACTTCCCACCGAAAATCTAACTCCGCGCGAAGCCTCCCTCCGGGCGGATCTTCGGTTCGCCGGAAAATCGAAATGGTCATTCGACCTGAATTCCGGTCAACTCGGAGTGCAAATAGGATCCCGTTATGAATTAGCCAAGTTGCAACTGGTCATCATTTGTCTCTGCTTTTATATGCTGATTACAATTACTGGAATAGTTACCATGTTCAGTCAAAAAGAAAGAAGGATTGCAGAATCTTCACACTTCTTTCTTCTTCCTCCTCTGCATATCTTGTCACACTCTTACAAATGACCCACTAATTACATCCTCATCTTAAACACAGAGTTGATACGGAACCAAGTATTACACTGTTGTAATAAAAGCAAAAAAAAAACATTTTAAAAAACATAAAAAAAATTAATAAAAGCTTTTTGAGCTTTGGTTATATATACAGGAGTTTACTATTTGGCACACCCTAAAAGTTTATTTAACACACTCATACATTCATCACGAAGGTATTTGGTCAGACATTCGTCACGAAGGTATTTGGCCAGACATTCGTCACGAAGGTTCGAAGGACATCCGTCACGAAGGTATTTGGGAGATCCGTCACGAAGGTATTGGAGAGATCCGTGACGAATCTTTTTTTTTTTAAAAAATAAAAAATTCATAATCTTGTAGAGAATTTCAATACGAGTCTGCGCATATAAAATACGTCCAAAACGGACATCGTTTGCCCTTCCAAAAGCCTCCAAAACAAAATAGTCGCATGTGTTAAGTTCGTAAAAGCAAAAACTGTATAAATTTAGTATTTGTATAATATAATTATTAATTATAGTTAAAAATCATGCAATTAAATTTATATACTATAATTGTATATTATCATTTAATATCACTAGTTTATTACTTATAAAGTATAATTATGCATTATGTTTAAATATTACGAACTTAACAAAAACGACTGTTTTGTTTTTAGGGCTTTTGGAAGGGCAAACGATGTCCGTTTTAGACGTATTTTATATGCACGGACTCGTATTGAAATTCTATACAAGATTCTGAATTTTTTATTTTTAAAAAAAAAAAGATTCGTCACGGATCTTCCCAATACCTTCGTGACGGATCTCCTCAATACCTTCGTGACGGATCTCCCAAATACCTTCGTGACGGATGTCTGACCATATACCTTCGTGACGAATGTCTGATCAAATACCTTCGTGACGAATATATGAGTGTGTTAAATAAACTTTTAGGGTGTGACAAATAAAGACTTTGTATATAACCTCCAAAAATGCCATAAAAACATAGCCAAACTCTTCAAGATCAGGAAAGAGAAAAAAAATATGTCATTTTCCTACGCAAAATCTTTCCTGAAGCGTTTCTGCATAGATGAGATGCAAGTTGAAAGCAGCTGCAATTATGGAAGCTTCTTCTCGAGCGAAGTTCTACCGTCTCTTGGAGATAGAATCAACCGAACCATGAAGTTGGGGAAACATATCATATCACCTTATAATCCTTGCTACATGTGATGATCAAATCAATATCAATGTATAAAGCCATTGTAGCTTGTTTTACTTATCATTTGTTTTGGTATTTCCAGTGCTTGGGAGATGCTCCTTGTAGTTTTGGCTGTTTACTCAGCCTGGATTTACCCATTTGAGTTTGCCTTTCTCTCACATACACAGGAGGGTTTTCTCTTCATTCTGGATCACATTGTGAATGGCTTCTTTACCATCGATATCATCATGACTTTCTTTGTAGCGTATGTCGACAAGCGTTGTTGGTAGACAATCCAAAGAGAATAGCAATCAGGTCAGGCAGATGATTTTTTTTAATTAATGTTTTTCTGTCATTTCTAGAGAAATTCAAATGATTGACAGAAAAATGCCTTGATTATAGGTACCTGCCAACTTGGTTCATCTTTGATGTCTGCTGTACAGCGCCTCTTCAATCTCTCAGCATCCTCTTTACTGCTCATAATGGAGGACTCGGGTTTAAAGCACTCAATATGCTCAGGCTATGGCGTCTTCGAAGAGTCGGCTCTCTATTTGCAAGGTAGGAAAACCTAAAACTTAAGGTCTATTTGAATCGGCGTAAAAATGCATTAAAATAAATAATTTTGCATTAGATCTCATATCCAAAATGACCCTTAAAGAGGAGTGCAGCAGATGTAAGAAACAGCTAAATACTTACAATTGTATTATTATTATTCAGGCTAGAGAAGGACATCAGATTCAACTATTTTTGGACTCGCTGCACCAAGCTTATCTTTGTAAGCAATTTTCTTTACAGAGATCATCATCTGATTAAGCCAGTGTATTAGCTTGAGTTCTAAATCCCTTTTCTTTTCCGATTGAACCATGTGACGCTATTTGCAGTACACTGTGCGAGCTGCTTCAATTTTCTTATACCTGATAGGTACTATGATCCAACGAAGACCTGGATTGGAGCTGTAAATCCTGATTTTAAAGGGGAAAGTGTATGGAAAAACTACGTAACTTCAGTTAACTGGTCAATAGTGACACTGACAACAACTGGATATTGTGATCTTCATGCTGGGCAGGGCCGGGCTTAGTAGAGTTGGCTCCCGGTCCGGTCCGGTCCGGTTTCGGTTCGGAACCGGCGGTTCCGGTCCGGTCCGGTTCAATCCGGTTCCGGTCCGGTTCCGGTTCATACCGGTTCGGACCGGTTCGGACCGGTTTTTAAAAAAAAAAAAAAATTAAAAAAAATTAAATAAAAAAATATAAAAATAATTTTTAAACTTAAAAAAATGATTATAAAAAAACGCTATTAAAAAAGAATGTTTTGTCATTGTTTTTAAGTTTAAAAATTATGTTTAAAAAACTTAAAAAAAATGATTATAAAAAAACGCTATTAAAAAAGAATGTTTTGTCATTGTTTTTAAGTTTAAAAATTATGTTTAAAAAACTTAAAAAAAATGATTATAAAAAAATGATTATAAAAAAACGCTATTAAAAAGAATGTTTTGTAAAACATTCTTTTTAATAGCGTTTTTTTATAATCATTTTTTTTAAGTTTTTTAAATTAAATATGAAGGAACAAAAAAATTAAAAACAATTGGGCTTGCACTTAACAGTGACTTACTTGTTAAGTTGCCTACGTATCCTCTCGGGTTAGAGGAATCAAAGCCCACGTAGTTCTTTACCTTTTTTCAAAACCCGTTACCTAAGTCGAATCTTCGGCGGATGAATCGGTGCGTATCGTAGTAGAATCTCCAATCCACTCGTCTTCCGATGACTCGTTAATGTTACGTTGTTGCCTCATTGCGGCTCTCTTCCAATCGCAAACACAGCATTGCGCCTCCAATGACTCCGGTGCCAAATTTGATCTCTTCCTCGTTAAAGTGTTGCCTCCTGCACTAAAAGTTTGTTCCACCGCCACGGTTGAAGCGGGGACGGCAAGAACTTGAGCCGCAATCTTCGCAAGCGTTGGAAACATGCTCCTATGATCCTCCCACCACTTCAAAACATCTAAAGCTTCACAACTAACAAACTCAAAGTTGGTGTTAAGATAGTTATCAATTTCCGCATTCGTGTTTGTAACTCTTGGTCTTTTACTAAAATACTTAGCTCCAAAGGCCCCCAAGCTACTAGAGCTCGAAGAAGCCGGAGGTAATTGTGAAGGAGTCGGAGAATCCGAAAAATGAGTAAATAAAGTTTCAATGTATGTTCTAGTTCTAGAAACCATACCTAAAATATCCTCTAGTTCACCGTCGGCTAAAATATATCCATAATAGTCATCTAAAAGAGCGTGTAAAACTCCTAATTTAAGTCTAGGATCTAAAACACAAGCAACAAGAAAACAATCGGGAATATATCTATAGTATTGCAACCACTTACTCCTCATGCTTGCAACGGATTCCTCAATGCCGGGAATTTTAGCTCCCTCACTTAAACCAGCCATAACATTACAAGCTTCCAAGACAAAAACATTACTACTTGGTATATAAACATGACTAAATCTCTTTGTTGCATCACTAAAACATTTTAAAAACGTTGCAATACTTTGACATATTTCCCAACCTGATTCGCTAAAATAGAAAGTAGAGCCAGAAAGGTTTTGAGAAACAAAAGACGTTAAAACTTGTCTATATTCTATACATTCACATAGTAATATGTAAGTAGAGTTCCATCGGGTACCCACATCTTTTGAAAAACGTTTTGGGTGCACCCCGTTAGTTTTACAAAAGGTCATCCAATCTCTTGTAACTTTAGGATGCCCCCAAATATACTTAATAACGTTCTTAATTGGATCAAAATGATAACTCATAGCACGTAAACCATCTTGAACACATAAGTTTAAAATATGACAAGCACATCGAATATGAAAAAATCTCCCACCAAATAAAGGTTGACACATTTCTTGTAAATCTCTAATAGATGCGGTGTTAGCAGATGCATTGTCGAATCCAATTGAAAAAACTCTATTAAGTAGTCTATATTCTTCTAAAATTGTACGAATCATCATAGCAATATTTTGTGCGGTATGTGAATCATCAAAGACTCTAAATGCCAATAAACGTTTTTGCATTGTAAAATGATGATCTACAAAATGACATGTAACACCCATGTAAGAATGGGTTTGAGTATTATCACTCCATATATCACTACAAATAGAAACATTCATATCATTTTGCGAAAAATAAGAAACTAATTCGTGCTTGTGTCTTTTATAAGCCTTAATTACGTTTTTCTTAATCACTTTCCTAGATACGGATTTAAAAGCGGGTTGTGTATGCTCTTTAATATACTCATTAAATCCTACATTTTCACTAAATCGAAATGCTAAATGATCAACACAAATAGCTTCGGCTAATGCTACACTATTAGCTTCATGATCAAAACGAAATAAAGGGTTACCGCTAGTAGAAGATGCAAATCCGCCGGAAATTTGCGTTTGTCCCCCTAGCATTCCCATCTCGGCGACGTGTCTGTGCTCCATGTGTCGTTGAAGGGTTCCATATCCTCCACTTTTCTTCCATTGGAATGTCGCCTCGCAAAAGTTACAAGAAACAATAATTAGTCCGGGATCATAATCCTCGGCCTCGAGTTCCTCGATACCGGGTTCTAATTTAGTAAACCACTTTGTAAAAACAAGAGATGTTAGTTTCCGGGATTGGTTCCCGGAGGAGGACCCGGTCCCAGTCCTCCCCCCCCTACCCCTAGCCGGCCTCGAACCGCTAGCTTGCCCTTGAGGCCTAGCGGTCCTACCCCTAGCGGAGGACCTAACTTGGGAGGTGGGAGTGGGAGTGGGAGAAGTGACATTATCACTCTCTTGGGTGTCAAAATGATCCGCCATAATATGATTAAGAACAATTAAATAATATGATTAAAAGCAATTAAAAACAATTAAAACAATAAAACAATAAAACAATAAAACTTAGAACAATATAATAATGTGATTAAAAATGTAAAAGCAATAAAATATTGAAAGACAAAAGCTAATTAAAAGGAAGATTAAGAAAGGAAGAGATTAAGAGAGATTGTTGATGGAATTTGAGAGATTATGAGATTGAGATTTGAGAAAGAGAAGAGAGATTGTTGTTGTTGGATGTGTGATTTGAAGATTGTATGGTATGGTATTTATAGGGGTTGGATATGAATTTTTTAATATTTAAAAATTTATTTTTTTATTTTTTTTTAATTTCCTAACGGCTAGGACCGCCAGTTAACCGGCGGTTCGGCCGGTTAACCGGCAACGGCTAGTAAACTAGCCGTTGGAACCGGCGGTTAACCGGTAAAACCGGTTAACCGCCGGTTTTGTATTTTTTTTTTTAAATTTTTTTAACCGGTTTAACCGGTTAACCGCCGGTTTATTTTTTTATTTTTTTTTAAAAAACCGCCGGTTAACCGGCGGTTAAAAAAATTTAAAAAAAATAATAAAAAACCGGCGGTTAACCGCCGGTTCGAAAAATCACATTTCTCGAACCGGAACCGGACCGGGTCAAAACCGGTTCCGGTCCGGTTCCGGTTCGAACCGCCGGTCCGGTCCCGGTCGAGCCATCTCTAGGCTTAGGGGTGTTAAATGTAGGTGGCCGAACAGGGCCCCTGAAATTTTGGGGCCCATAATTTTAATTTTAGATCTATTATACTCCCTCTGTCCCCTTTTATAAGCCCCATTTGATTTTTCAGCACTATTTACAATTCGAAAGAATCTTCTCGATTTCTTCCAATATATAATGAAAAATATGGTCATATGGGGTCTTGTTTGATTCGTCTCAATGATTACTTTAACAATATCAAATTTTTATATTTTTTACTAATAAATAATTAGAGATATTAACGAAACAAAACGTGCGTCGGCATCCGCATCGAGGTCAAATGGGGCTTATATTGAGGGACGGAGGGAGTATATTTTTTTATATTTATAACTCCAAAATTAATAGGGCCAAATTTCTAACCAAAGTGTAAATAACTCTTTAATTTCTACCTCTTTTTGTCCAAATTCGAACCTTTTTTCTATAAGTACATCTTAATTCTTTCAATTATTGTTGATTCTCAATTCAACGATATACATTTAATATCTTACAAGCATAACTAGTTTAATGAATATAACCTCTCCAATGTTTTGTTATAAAAATTTATATTATGTATAAAAATTTGGGTTTTTTTATGTTCCTCCGTCAACAATCAAAGACACAGATTTTAAAATATTGGTTGTGGATTCTCAAAAAAAATTGGTTATTTTGGCTTGTTTTTTGTATCCCTTCCAATCGTTTCAATTTTCAGACGAGGTACTATTTTCTTTCCTTTTCCTGACTAACATTAGTAATATTAAATTGGATTATTAAAGTGATAAGCAATAAAACAAGCTTTAATCATATGTAATAAAATACTAGTACATTATTTTCTAGATTTGTGTTTCTTCTGTCTATTAGATAAGAGTTGTAACAGAGCCTAAAAAATGTCAGGAACGGCCCCTGATGCATGCTGAGAATTCAAGGGAGATGGTATTTGATATCTGTTACATGCATTTCAACTTGGGTCTCAGTCAAGATCTTACCTCATTGGAAACATGACAAACCTTTTAGTTCATGGAACAAGCCGAACCAGAGACTTCGTAAGCTTTCTTCAGTTCTGCATTTTAACATTTAGAAACCCCTGACAATAATATATTTAGAATAAGCAGGCCTTTTGCATCCTGGGAAAAAGAGTGTTAATTGTCACCCAATAAAAGAAATATAAAGTAAAGGGGATCTTAAAATTTATCACAGAAGTGTGCAAGAATCCAAAATGTTATCACTTGTTACATATCCAAATCATCAACACAATAGAAAAGGTTAAAACAATGTCAATAATTCTATCAATTATTTTCATGTTATCAAGTTATCAATTAAAGCTACTCAACAGGAATAGAAATTTGCACTACTGATCATCTACAATATGAAGTGACAAATTCAACTGGACCACAAAAACAAGTATCCACAATCATAAATTAGGCCAGCACAATCATATAACATATTGAGAAGATCTTGTAAAACCAAGATCTTATGTGCGGAAGAGAAGAAAGGAGGAGAAGAGAGGAAGAGATTCTGTGATTGAAAACAAGAACTCAACTAGTTACAGAGGGGAAGTTCTGTTTATATAACAGAAATTACTTAAAGACTAAAAAGCCCCTAACCAACTAATCTATTTACAAGACTAGTATAATCACATATCCTCCCCTCAAGTTGGACTTGTTAAGCCATGAACAAGTCCCAACTTGGAAGATAACAACTCATGTGGTCTCTCCCCTAAAGGTTTTGTCATTAAGTCTGCCAGATTATCTGATGAAGATACATGAACTGGCTTGAGAAATCCTCTTTGAACATGGTCTCTGATATAGTGGCAATCCACCTCTAGGTGCTTTGTTCTTTCATTAAAGACCGGATTCTCTGAGATGTGTTGAGCTGACTTGTTGTCACATAACAAAGGTACTGGGAGAGGAGCTCTGACTTGCATATCTGAGAGTAATCCATACAACCAGTAGACTTCTGCAGCTGTGTGTGACATTGCTCTATATTCAGATTCTGCTGAAGATTTTGAAACGGTCTTCTGCTTCTTTGTCTTCCATGAGATCAAGGAATCACCTAGAAACACACAGTATCCAGTGAGACTTCTCCTGGAAAATTTGCATCCACTCCAGTCAGCATCTGTGAAGGCTTGTATGTCTAAGGTGGACTTTGCAGAATAGAACAGTCTCATGTTCAAAGTGGCCTTCAAATATCTTACCACATGTTGTGCTGCTTGCATATGAGGAAGCCTTGGACTGCTCAAAAACTGAGAAAGATGTTGTATAGAATAGGAGATGTCTGGTCTAGTTAGACTAGGATAAAGAAGTCTTCCTACTAGCCTTCTATAAACCTCAGGATTTGGTAAGATTGTCCCTGTGTTGATAGACAAAGTAACACCAGCTGGGAAAGGAAATGAAGCTGGTTTACAATTTGTCATATTCAGATCAGAGAGTATATCCAGGATGTACTTTCTTTGATGCAGCATAGTGCCTGCTTTTGATCTTCCCACTTCAATGCCAAGAAAAAATCTGATTAAGCCTAAATCTTTAATAGTGAAGGCATCATCAAGACTTTTCTTTAGCTGCTGAATAGTAGTTTCATTTGTTCCTGCCAATAAGAGATCATCAACATATACAAGCACCAAAGTAGTGTGACCATCAGAACACTTAGAAAATAGAGAGTAATCTCTTCTGGATTGAGCAAAGCCTTGTTTCAAAAGGAATTTTGTCAGTTCTACATTCCACTGTCTTGAAGCCTGCTTCAAGCCATACAAAGACCTCTTCAACTTACATACCAATCCCTTCTGTGGCAATGAATATCCCAGTGGAGGTTGCATATAAACTTCTTCATCTATGAAGCCATGTAAAAAAGCATTATTTATGTCAAGTTGATGTATTGGCCACCCTTTGGCAGTAGCTAGAGCTATGAAAGTTCTCACAGAAGAAAATTTTGCAACTGGTGAGAATGTATCTTTGTAGTCTGTCCCTTCTATTTGATTATAGTCTTTGGCTACTAATCTAGCTTTGTGTCTCTCAATGGATCCATCAGGTCTATACTTGACCTTATATACCCATTTGGATCCTATTGCTCTGTTACCTGAAGGTAAAGGTACAAGCTCCCAAGTATGATTGGTTTCCAGAGCCTTTACCTCTTTGATCATGGCTTCTTGCCAACATGGTTGTGTTTTGGCTTGTGTATAGGAAGTGGGCTCTGGTGTTTTAATGACATTGAAAAGAGATGCTATGTAGGAGGGAGAAAAAGCTGTTAGATCACAATGGTAGGTTAAAAAAGATTTGGACAAGGAAGGATCCTTAGCATAGTTAGGAAGAATGTAATCTGTGTATTTTGCTGGTACTCTAGATTCTCTACTTGACCTTCTTAACTCACAGGAGAGATCTGTATTGGCTGTTTATGGCTCAATCTGAACAATGGATAGTTCATTAGGAGAAGGTATAGACTCAGGAATATCAGAAGTAGGAATATTTGGAACCTCTGGTGTGTTATTGGATTGATCATCTGTATTTGGAACAATGGAAATATTTGGTTCTTTGGAAGGCTCATCTGGTAAGGCTGGATTCACCAAAGGTAGTGTTTGGTTTTGTGGTAAGAGTTGGTCAATTTGAGTGGTGCTAAAAGGAAAAATATGTTCCTGGAAAATAACATTTCTGCTAACAAAAACTTGCTTAGTCTTAAGCTCATATAACTTGTACCCTTTCTGTCCTGAAGGATATCCAATCAAAATACACTTTCTTCCTTTCTCCTGAAACTTATCTCTATCCTTTCTTTGTTTCAAAGCATAGCATAGAGACCCAAAAACTCTGAGATAGTCATAATCAGGAAGCTTACCCATCAAAATCTCATAAGGTGTCTTCCAGTTTAGCAAAGAAGAAGGCATTCTGTTGATCAATACTGTGGCAGTCAAAACTGAATCTCCCCAAAAAACAATAGGCAACCCTGCTTTCAACTTCAAAGACCTGGTTGTCTCTAATAGGTGTCTATGCTTCCTCTCTGCCCTGCCATTTTGTTGAGGATTATCTGGAACACTTCTTTGTAAAATAATTCCTTTGCTTGCAAAGAAACTAAGACACTGATTATTGACAAACTCAGTACCATTATCACTCCTGAAGGCTTTGATCATAACAGCAAATTGATTCTGTATTAGATTAACAAAAGCAACAATGAGATTATAGACTTGAGACTTATTTTGAAATAAGAAAGTCCAAGTACATCTACTATGATCATCAAGCACAGTCAAAAAATACTTGGCTCCATTTCTACTATCAATTCTGTAAGGACCCCAGACATCTAGATGCACCAAATCAAAACACTTTTCAGCAATCTTTTTATTTCTCTTGAAAGGAAGTTTAGTCTGTTTAGCCAGTATACATGCCTCACAAAAATGTCTAGAAATATCAACTTTACTAAAATCAACAAAATGCTGAAGTTTAGCTAAAGGTACATGCCCTAGCCTATCATGTAACAGAACTAGCCTATCCAAGGAATCAGCCTTCAACTGTGCTTTAGCATTACACAAAACAAATCTATCTGAATCAGAAAACATAGCAGTAGTCATCTTCTCCTGAGCAAACACCAGCTTTGTGGGAGAAAGCAAATATAATCCTGAGACCTCTTTCCCCATAGCCTCAACTTTCTTAGTCAAACGGTCCTGAAAAAAACATATGTCACTGTCAAAAATAGCCCTCATACCACTGTCACATAATAACCTTTTAACAGATAGCAAACTATGCTTGAAATCCGGAACTAACAACACATCTCTTAGCACTATAGTGTCTGACAAAACAACTGTACCAGTAATGCTTATGACCTTCCTTGATCCATCTGGTAATCCTACAAACACAGCCTTCTCTAGCAACTTATAGTTTTGAAACAAATTAATATCATATGTCATATGATCTGAAGCACCAGAATCAATAATCCATACTTTACTAAATTGATCCTTACTAGGTTGACTAGCATTAGAAGATAATGCAATACCTGCAAAGCCCATCTTGCCACTTGTGCTAACACTTTGCTCCTTCATCACTTTGAGCACTTCATTACAAACTTTGTTGATCAAATCACTGGTATGAGCATCCCTATGACCACCATCATCTAAAGGTGTATCACCACTGTATTCAACATTGGCTGCCATCTTTCCTGGAGCTCCTTCCTTAGACCCCTTAAACCAATCTGGGAAGCCCACCAGCTTAAAGCATTGATCCCTTAGATGACCTTTCTTGTTACAATAAGTGCACCTGCGCTCAGCCTTTTCACGTTTCTCCTCAGCCTTCCAATTTCCATTAGAAGCCTTATCTGAATTCTTCCAATTCTGGCCACCAGATTTACCAGAAAATCTACCTGCTTGCAAAGCACTTGAGATCTACTCAGTATCAATCATTCTTGTCACAGATCTTGTTTCTCAGACTGTTGAACCAAGTAATATGCCTTATTCAGACTAGGCAAAGGTTCAGTAGATAAAATGTGATCCCTGACACTGTCAAAACCCCCATTTAAACCCATCAGGAACTGCATTACTTGATCTTGCAAGTTTCTTTCATGAAACTTAGCTGCAAGATTACAAGCACAATGGCGAATCCCACCACAAACACACTCAGGAATACCCTCAAGTGCAAAGATCTCATCCCAGACCTTCTTAAGTTTGCCAAAATACTCACATACAGGCAAATTGCCTTGAGAAATCGAATGCAAACTCCTTTTAAGTTGAAAGAGCAAAGGACCATTACTCTGACCATATCTTTCAAGAATTTCATTCCACAATTGAAATGCTGAATTAACGAACATAAATCCCTCACTGATAGAGGACTCCATAGAATTCAATAACCAGCACCTCACCATGAAATCACATTTGATCCATCGATAAAAAATCTCAGTACCTGGCAATGGACGATCAACAGAACCATCCAAGAACCCTAGCTTGCTCTTTGCCCCAAGCGCCATCGTCACACCTGAGCGCCAAGCCAAGAAATTCGAACCATTGAACTTTAATCCAATCAATTGCGCCCCTGGATTGTCAGAGTTTGACAATCTCAACGGATCACTCGACGCATAATCACCAGTTCTCTCGTTTCTTGGCGATTCATCCCCCATTTTCGATAAACTCAAACTCTCAGCTCACTGTAAACTCAAGATAGAACAATCAATCGATTATTGCACCGATTTGGCTCTGATACCATGAGAAGATCTTGTAAAACCAAGATCTTATGTGCGGAAGAGAAGAAAGGAGGAGAAGAGAGGAAGAGATTCTGTGATTGAAAACAAGAACTCAACTGGTTACAGAGGGGAAGTTCTGTTTATATAACAGAAATTACTTAAAGACTAAAAAGCCCCTAACCAACTAATCTATTTACAAGACTAGTATAATCACATACATGTAGTTCATCAAAGAAGAAAATAAAAAGCAAATCACAAAAGCGCGAAATCATTAAAATGTCTGACTCAATGTAAGAATGGCATATCCAAGATGTATCGACAACCAAAATAGAATTGTCAACACCTAACCCCAGCTACATTCTGTCAACTGCTATGGCAACATGAGTTGAACAAGTTTGTTCAGAGAGTCTTCTATTACATGAGTTGGAAGTAGAGGCATATATTCAGTAAATATATAGATAGACACAGCTAACTTCTCCTACACAAATTATTAAATGAATCTTGAACCTTCCCAAACAGGATGAATCAAACCTCTATTGTACCGTAGGGACAAAATACAACATCATTAGATTAATTAATTGTTATAGTCAGAGTTAAGCTTTCTAACAAAGATATCCAACAGTTACCATAAAAGTACATTTATGAACTAAATCTTTGGGAATATACCTCAGGAAAACTAAAGCCAATATGATATCAGAAACAAAACAAATTTGAAACATTATTAAACCGAGATCAATCAATATTACACCAAACCAACTAATCTTATTCACCAAAAATCAAACTACTAATATCTTATTTATTATAAGCTTCACAAAATGAAAGATGCAGCACTACACAAACCATGTTGTTCTACTTAAAAAACATACCAAACAGAATAACTCACTTGAAGATTCTCAGATAAAACAATAAAACTTAGCTATCATGTTGTTTCAGATCTCCTATTAAGTAATCAAGGATCTTGTCCACCAGTTTTCTGTGCATCAAAGCCCCAAATAGTGAACATAAAAAAATGAACCTTGTAATAAGAGATTATTGTGTACGGATAGAAGCCACTAAGCAAGATTGTTTAAATATCTAGGAAAAAGAGAACATACTTTGATCTGGACGACTAAATGGCAACTTGGAACCTCTCAAGACAAGATTTCAAGAAATATCGACAATGTGGTCTAGTGAAGACTGCAAGAGACATACCCATAAATATCTTTTAAATAAAGAAACTTACAAGAGCAACAATTCTCCGTGTTTACCTGCTCGTCCTGAAATTCTAACCCTTAGGTGGAGGATATACCACATCTGCCAGTATCCCATTTATATCACGAATAAGAAGCTTATTTCTTGGACGTGATAGTGGCACTCTGGGAGGAAGGGTACGCAATATATTTACCAAAACAGAAGATCAATTCACGAACAATCCAGTAATGTCTCCAATAAATTTAATGTATAGAAACTCCCTTGAATCCAGTAATGTCTCCAATAAATTTGGTCATGGCTATACCTGATTCGTTGAAACTAAATCTGCAATGAGCCAAAAGAAGAAAAATGATATCTAAGTTTTTGTGTTTGACGAAATTTGATATCTAAGCATTAATTTATTAACCTTTGCTATCGAAAGGTTAATAACCGAGAAGATCAATGCAATGAAATTTTCATTATATTGCACTGCTCTCCGTTCATTCTTCAGAAGATTTATGAAGCCTAACACTCGACTGCAAGAAATAATCATGGTTCACAAATCAATAAAATAATCACTCAGAATCTTGGTTTAATGTTGGGGTGGCAAATACATGGCCATAAGGAAATCAAATTCTTATTTTGTGATTGAATGGAAATAGTTTTCCAGTTCGCAATTCTTATTTTTAAGAGGTGATTCGTATTGAATATGACCTATATTGGTTATCTTTTCTAGAAACAATTAACTATTATCTATGCTTAGCTCTAGTTTACTCCAATAATTCCCCTCGATTTCTCGTTCTCCTATTCTTTGCTCTATTATGTCCTTTTAAATGTATTATTCATACTCCAGCATCCAGGAACAAAGTGGAGAAAATGGTGACCACCTTTATTATAAAACAAATTGTGTCATGAAAGGAAAGCTTCAAAATTTAGATGTCACTCTTGTTAACTTATCATGTTTGTTTATCGAAAACTGTTGTCCATACCATATCCATAAAGCTTTCATTTCAAATGTAATTGAGAAATAAAATTCTCACATGCAGATCAAAATCGTGATCAGATAAGAACATAGTAGTTGTTTCTAGCAAGGTTAGAGGATCAATTGCTTTTCCAAAGTTCATCCCCAGGTGGAGTCGGCTGACTTCCTGCAAAGCATACAGTTAAATGTTCAAAAGTTGTAAAACTTCTTCCATAGAAAGTTCAAGGACTATTAGTAATGCATAAGCACATTGATATCAAACAAAGGCAAAACTCTAATCAGCTGAATATCATGCACACTCAGAATTAGCAATAGGGGAATGATGATAACCTTGGGAATGATGCAACCAAACATGTAAATGAAATGTTCAAACATGATAGAATAGGCCAACTGAAATAAAGATAAAAGGGGGCAAGAAATTGTATGTTTTGGCTATTCATTTGTACTCCACTATCTTTCTTAAATATTAATTAGTTCTTGAACTGGACATAGTTAATCTCCAACTCTCCACTCTCAAAAAGTTTAAAACGCACAAAACAAATTAATTGGAAACAGAGAAAGTTAGTCTCAAGATGTTTGACATACATAAACAACATTGAAAATAAAAAAAGTTAGTATGAAATCTCGAGATGTTTCAAATGCACCAACTCACATCTTCCCTAACTTAGATATGAAAAATACATAAATCACATAAGGAAATCACACATTGTCTATGCCTTCCACTTTGATTCCGAAAGGTCAAAGATTTGACAGTAATATGTATGATATGAAGGCGAAAAGGTACCATAAAATGTTTCCTTCCTAGTGAATAGGTGAATTAAGAGACTTACTACTCCAATCTAGAAATGGGCAGCAAAAGTAGAACCCCATAAACCCAGAAATGGATGGAGTTCATATAAATAAGCTATGAACTAAATATTAGAGCTCACCTCAACATCAAAAGCAAGTAAAACTGATTCGCAACCCTATGAAATTTGGTATCAGTCTATTAAAAAAGAGGACTCATATATCATATATATATGAATTGGTTCAAACCTTGTCCAAGTGTACAACCAAACTGCACTCTCTGTAGCGACTTGAATCACACTTGGTTCCATCAAGCAAAGTCCTAGTGTAAAGCACTGCATAATCAAACCAACATCCAACAGTCTATCAGTTTAGTCAAAATCCAAAAGAATGAAGTAGTGAATGAAAATAAACGTAAAAAGATCACACCTTCGACTTCATCACCTTTTTTCAAGAATTATCCAATAAATCATACATCAGTGCTCGTTAGACTCTAAGGTGAACGAAAAAAGCAAAAATTTGATTGGGACATTTCATCGAACATGTTTTGATCAATTGAAAAACACAGATGAAGTAGCCTTCAAACAACACTGCTAGATAATCTATGAGCAGAACAGACTTCAACAACTAATAACCTTCAAGCGAGCAAGCAAAAAAAATACCCCGTGTACCTTTGGAGACTGTAAAATCGTCAATCGGTTGCTAGTTATGGTCTTCCTCAGCCAAAAAAAAACAAAATTAGGGTTCCCATCTCAGACGATCCCACAAACAAGGGGAAAGGGTAGTGCGGGTTTCCGATTTGGACGTAGATGGTATCCGGGTCTGCTTGAACAGAGAGATCGCCAGATGTGAAACGGCGAGTAGTAGCTACTCGAAAGAGGCGAGGAAGAATCACATGTTGATTAGGGGCATGCGAACTATTGCGTCGATCTCAACTTTTGGGAGATGTATGACTCTCATGGCCATCGAGCCTCGCCACCACCATCAATATTGAAGGATTTGGATCCAACAATGAATAATCACACTCTGCAAAATCGGAATGGGAGAGAAGAGGATGGAAGAGCGATTTGCTGCTGATATGAAATGGCGGAAATAGTAGTAGAAATATAGCTTACATTGACCAATTACTAAATAGGATCAATACCTACGTTATTACTCCATTAACAGACTCCTCAATTGAAGAAGAACGTTACCTCATCAATGGAATGGTTGAATGAAAAATTTAATGGCATGCTTATTAATGCTCAATACGGTTATGCCAATTGAGCCAAGGGAATCAAAAACACTTTGCACCCCGCCAACGCCACCGCCTGAGTTGGAGGATTTGGATCCAACGATGAAGAAGTACACACTGCGAGAGGGGGTTGCGTAAAACTGATGCAGGGAATCTTGCATTCAGACGAGATGGTGAAAGGGACAACTAAGATGACCATTCTGCAGCCCATTAACGGAAGGAGGCCCAATCTAATTTTGCCTTTAAAACACAGCAAGCTTGTGACCCGAAATTTAAATGAGCGGCCCGGAACATACCCGATACCGATTTCATTCAATTTTGGCTATGGACAGCCAACTTTTATATAGATAAGATAATACACATTTTACTTTAATGCATGAAAATGCATAATGTCATTATAATGTTGGTAATTCAAACGGGGCCTAAATACTTCTTCTGAAATAACTATTCTTCCTACAACCGGCTTCTTAGCTAAGATAACATTTTTCGTCTTCAAAGTGATGGTGGTCTTAGCCTTCGTAAGACCGTAAGGCTATGGAAGATTATTTAGCAATGCAAATGAAATTAGTATGGAAAATGTTTGTCAATGTAGTTAATATCTGAGTTATAGTTAATATATATAGGCCCTTGTTATTCAAAGTCCGTCTGATTTTGCTATTCATCACCCTGTCCTCATACACCGCGTATGGCGACCCTCCATATGCGACGTATAGATCCCATTTCTATAAAAGCAAGATTTCGGAAACCCTGATCACTTTCACTCCATTCCATCTTCTTCTATGTGGCGCCCTCTTGCAGCAAACAATTCGACACACCCTTTTGCCTCTTCTTTCTTCCATTTCAAGGTCCTTTTCAAATTCATTTTCGGTTGTCATATGTCACAACCTCAATAAGTGAGAATATAATTATCTCATTTGAGTTAGAACCCCATTTTTCACCGCACAACAAACATCTCACATTTACGAATTGACGCTTTTCTGCTACAATACCATCGTTTTTCCCAGTAAATTTGTTCATAGTCCACCCTTCAATTGGCCACAAGTAGAGGTTTTGTCGGTTCATGAATCAGTTGTTCAAGGTTCCGTAGAATTATGAACCTTAACCTAAATCGGTTGGTTCAACTGGTCCGCTCCTGATTCAGGGCCGATTCTAATTTGACTAATTTTCACCTTGTTTCCTGTCGGTTCAGATTCAACCATAAACCTTAAAATAAAAAAATATAAATATGTATTTTAAAATTTTAATGTAAGAAAGAAAAAGAAAGAAAAACTGTATGGAACTATTTTTTGTGAATGTGTCCGAAACTACGTTAAGGACTAAGGAACAAAAAGAAATAAGAACTGTAAATTGGAGAGGAAAAGAGGACCGAGAGGAACTGTTATAGTAAAAAGATGTTAGTTGGGAGCGTGCGATACACCCATTACTTTTGTAACAAAATTGTAAAATAGGGGCGCGTGAGAACGTGTAACAACCTCTTCCGTTAGAAGCTGTATAAAGCCTCTGTAAACACTCATTTCAATTCATTCACACAGATTGTAATTCTCCCTCTCTATTGTCTAATCAAAGAAGTCGTTCTTCGGATTGTTCGATTCTCATTCTTCTCCCTGAGAATCCGTGACCGAGGTAAGAATTTTTTGTTCTTCGTAACATCAGATTCTTTGTTAGGAATTAGCATTAATTCCTTAACAGTGGTATCAGAGCAGTCGACCTAGGAAGCTATGGCAAGTACGAGATCGCAAGCAGTCATTAGGGAATCCACAATTCAAGAAGTGGAGGAAGCACTGACAGACAAATTCGGTGATCTAGCGGGGCGAGTGGCTCAGATTGATGAGAAATTGGATAGAAAGATCGCAGAGATGTTTGAGGCGATCAAGTTGTTAACAGAAGGAGTCGCAAATCAGAACAAGGGTAAGGATAGAGTTGGCAGTCCAAATCAGGAATCGAGATCAGGGAATAGGAGTCCAATCTTGAACAATCCAGAGGCCACAGCCACAATCCGACCAAATTTCATGCAAGAAACATTTGTAAGACCTCCTAACAATGGTTTCAATTATGCTGGTATGACTAGGCTAGCAAAACTGGATTTCCCAAGGTTTAATGGAGACAAGGTGAAAGAATGGTTGTTCAAATGTGAACAATTCTTTTTGCTTGATCGAACACCTGAGGAAATCAAGATTCAGCTTGTTTCTATGCACTTAGATGACCAAGCTGCAAGCTGGCATCAATCTGTGTTGTTGACTGAGGTAGGAATAAGGGGTGATTGGAAAGGATACAGGGATATGATATTGGAAAGATTTGGGGAAATCTTGGATGACCCTATTGTTGAGCTCAAGAATTTGCAGGAGAATGAGGGAATTCTGGAGTACCATTGTAAGTTTGAGTTGATCAGGTCTAGAGTGAGTTTACCTGAAGACTATCTGGTTATTGCATACTTGGCATGCCTCAGAACAGATACTCAGATGCATGTGAGGATGTTTCAGCCAAATCTAGTGAGACAATGTTTGATGTTGGGCAAGTTGTATGAGTCAGCCCATCCAAGAAAGGACAATTCAGGCACAAGTTCTTTTAAGAATCAGATTCAGAATGGAAGACAGTTTACTTAGGGAAGGAAGGAAGCAATTCCTGAATTCAAGGCAAGTGTGCCAAAGAAAGTTCCAGAGAATGGTGGCACTGTGAGGAAATTTTTGACACAAGAAGAAATGAGTGAGAGAAGGGCCAAAGGTCTATGCTACTTTTGTGATGAGAAATATTCACCTGGGCACTTTCTCAAGCACAAAAAGACTCAGCTATACTCCATGGATATTAAAGAGGAGAACACTGAGGAACCAGATGTGGATTCTGTTATGGAAGAGGAGAGTAAAATGGAAATATCAGTCAATGCAGTGGCAGGTGTGTCTGGCTACAGGACAATGAGAGTGAGAGGAGTCAGTGGGAAAAGGAGTATTTTTATACTCATTGACTCAGGGAGCACACACAATTTTATTGATAAGGCAATGGCTGAAAAGCTAGGTTGTAGAATGACTCCTATGGGGATGACTAAGGTCATAGTGGCTGATGGGAGCTCTCTCAATGTTATAGCCAAGGTGGAAAACTTTAAATGGGAGTTACATGAGCATAGTTTCAAGGCTGATGTAATGGTGTTGCCTCTGGGATGTTGTGACATGGTATTAGGAATACAATGGCTAGAGACTTTGGGGCCAGTCATGTGGGATTTCAAGAAATTGGCCATGGAATTCAAGATTGGAAATAGAAGAGTTGTGCTACATGGTATTCAGAGTGGGTCTGTTAGAGAAATAAGGGCCAAGAAGGTGAATAAACAGATGGAAAGCACTGCTCAGTTGGCTATGATATGTTTGGAGCAATGTCCAGAGGAAGATGAAGAGGACATTCAACTCAATTTACTGAGGTCTAAGGCAGATAAAGGGAAGCCACCTGAATTGATACAGGAGTTGATGAGAAAGTATTCTGATATTTTTGAGGCACCCACAGATTTACCTCCACATAGGGATATTCATGACCACAAGATCTCATTGCTAAAAGGAACCAACCCAGTCAACCAAAGACCCTATAGGTATGCCATTTATCAGAAGAATGAAATAGATAAAATGGTAAAAGAGATGTTGCAGTCTGGAATTATTCAGAATAGTGCTAGACCTTATGCTTCTCATGTGGTCTTGGTGAAGAAGAAAGATGGTACTTGGAGGCTTTGTGTGGATTACAGAAAGTTGAATGCTGCTACTGTAAAAGATAGATTCCCTATACCACTCATAGAAGATCTGATGGATGAGTTAGGAGGACCAAAGGTGTTTTCAAAGATTGATCTAAGAGGAGGCTATCATCAAGTGAGAATGCATAAGGAAGATACCCATAAAACAACCTTTAAAACCCACAGTGGCCATTATGAATACTTAGTCATGCCATTTGGCTTGACAAATGCCCCAACCACATTTCAATACTTAATGAATTCAGTCTTTAGAGAATTTTTAAGGAAATTTGTGTTGATTTTCTTTGATGATATATTAATATATAGTTCATCAGAGGAAGCACATTTGGAACACTTAGAAAAAGTGTTTGAGCTTATGAGAAGTAATCAGTTGTATGCCAAAGCTAGTAAGTGTGCATTTGTTGTGGATAGAGTGGAGTATTTGGGACACTATATTTCTGCTCAGGGGGTGTCTACAGATCCATAGAAATAGAGGCAGTAAAGAAGTGGCAAACTCCTAAGAATGTCAAGCAGGTCAGGGGATTTTTGGGACTTGCTGGGTATTACAGAAGATTTGTGCAGAATTTTGGAACAATTGCTAGGCCACTTAGTCAATTGCTCAAGAAAAATGCATTTGAGTGGAATTTACTACATTGAAAGAAGCTTTATGTGAAGCTCATGCATTAGCTTTACCAGATTTCTCAAAACCTTTTGTTGTGGAGACTAATGCTTGTGGATCTGGAATAGGGGCTGTGTTGATGCAAGATGGTTATCCTCTTGCTTATATCCGTAGGCATTTGAAAGGCAGACAACTTGATCTCTCCATCTACGAGAAAGAGTTGTTAGCGGTGGTATTTGCTGTCCAGAAGTGGAGACATTACCTTTTGACTGGTCACTTCATTATTAAGACAGACCAGAGAAGCCTCAAGTATTTGTTAGAGCAAAGACTCAACACTCCAATTCAGCAACAGTGGCTACCCAAGCTCTTGGAGTTTGATTATGAAATACAGTACAAAGAGGGAAAGGAGAACCTAGTGGCTGATGCATTGTCCAAAAAAGAAGAATTGCAACTCCTATCCCTAAATCTATCCACTTTCCACTCTGATTTGTTGAAAGAAATTCAGGCTCAGTACAGTAAAGATAGAGCTATTCAGGAAGTTATTAATGAGTTGAAAAAGAATCCTGCATTCAAGAAGAATTACAGTTGGCATAATGAGTTATTGAGAAGGAAGAGCAAGTTAGTAATCCCTAATGATCTTGTCCTCAAAGATAAGCTTTTACAATGGTTGCATTGTTCTAGCTTTGGAGGACACTCAGGGAGAGATGCAACTTTACAGAGAATGAAAGGGATCTTTTACTCGAAAGGTATGATTAAGGATATACAACAATTTATTAGAAGTTGTATAGTTTGTCAACAAAACAAATATGACACTGTTGTCTACCCTGGACTATTGAATCCATTGAAAATTCCTGAGGCAGTGTGGACTGATATCTCAATGGATTTCATTGTTGGCTTACCTATGTCTTTTGGTAAGACTGACATATTTGTTGTTGTAGATAGAATGAGCAAAGCTGCTCATTTTATGGCCTTAGCACATCCTTATACGGCAGCATCAGTGGCACAGAGTTTTTTAGACAATGTATTTAGATTACATAGATTTCCTCAGAGTATAGTAAGTGATAGGGATGTTGTCTTTCTCAGTGACTTCTAGAGAGAATTGTTTACATTACAGGGTGTGCAACTGAATCTTTCTACAACCTATCACCCTCAGACAGATGGTCAAACAGAAGTTGTAAACAGATCCTTAGAAACTTACCTGAGATGTATGTGTGGTGACAAACCAAACCAGTGGAGCAAATGGTTACCCTTAGGTGAATTCTGGTACAATTCCACATTCCACACAGCTGCACAGATGACCCCATTTGAGATAGTGTATGGGCAAGCACCTCCTACTCACCTACCTTACTTACCAGGAGAATGCAAAGTGGGTGTAGTGGCAAGGAGTTTGCAGGAAAGGGAACACATGATTCAGTTACTAAAGTTTTATCTCTTGAGGGCTCAACACAGGATGACACAGATAGCAAACCAACACAGAAGTGATAGAGCATTTGATATTGGAGACTATGTGTTTGTTAAATTCCAGCCTTATAGACAGCAAAGCCTGGCTCAGAGGAATAGCAATAAACTTGCTCCCAAATACTTTGGCCCTTACAAAGTATTGGATAAAATGGGAAAGATGGCTTATAAACTAGAATTGCCTACTAGTTCTAAGATCCATCCAGTGTTCCATGTGTCTCAGCTTAAGAAGCACATTGGCACATCTACTGCCACAAATACTTTGCCTACTGTCATGCCTAACCAATTTGCTAAAGAACCTGAGGAGATTTTGGAAAGAAGAATGGTTAACCGGCAAGGAAGGGCAGCTACTCAAGTACTGGTCAAGTGGGCACATCAAGGAGTTGAGGAGGCTACTTGAGAGTTTTTGTTCGACCTGGAGAAGAGGTTTCCATCCTATAAACCTCGAGGACAAGGTTCTCTGGGAGGGGAAGATCTGTTATAGTAAACAGATGTTAGTTGGGCGCGTGCGATACACGCATTACTTTTGTAACAGAATTGTAAAATAGGGGCGCGTGAGAGCGTGTAACAACCTCTTCCGTTAGAAGCTGTATAAAGCCTCTGTAAACACTCATTTCAATTCATTCACACAGATTGTAATTCTCCCTCTTTATTGTCTAATCAAAGAAGTCGTTCTTCGGATTGTTCGATTCTCATTCTTCTTCCTGAGAATCCGCGACCGAGGTAAGAATTTGTTGTTCTTTGTAACATTAGATTCTTTGTTAGGAATTAGCATTAATTCCTTAACCGGAACTAGCATTAATTCCTTAACCGGAACTGGAATGGAGAGAGTAGAAAGGGTGGTACAAGTGAGCGAGGAAGACGCCAAGAGAGTTTCGGAAGTCACAATTCCCTCTCATCAAGTCCACGTCGGCCCCAGTTTCTACGAGGACTTCGCCCTCAGAGGAATCCGAGTTGACCGAGTCCATCCCGGCCACATTTCCTGCACTTTTAGGGTTCCTCCTCGTCTCCTCGTAACTTCCCCATCCTCAGTACCTTCAAACTGCATTCCTTTTTCATTCTCTGTTATCAATTGCTGAATTTTGAATTGAAATTAGGATTCTAGGGTAGTTGCTGCTACTGCTAGTATTCCGTTTCTGTCTGTAACGCTGTTTGTCCGTTGATGTTGAGAAAATTACTGATTTATGCATCTATTTCTTCCCAGAACTAATTCGTAACGAGTCGATGCACGTATCAATTTGCACATAAATGTATCAATTTTAAGGTTGGTTCAACCGACTCATAAAGTGTTGCTATGCTTCTGTTGATTCAGTCTACGTGACAGCTATGGAAAATCTCAGCATGGTTAATAACACTTGTTGTAAAAGATTTGGTGATCAATTTTTTTTGAGAGCTTAATTGATTGTTTTTCTGCTTTCTATGATTAATGTGTTGTAGCAGAACTAATACGTGTATCGAAGGACGTATCAATTTGCACATAAATGTATCAATTTTAAGGTTGATACATTTTCTCCTCACCATTAATGTGTCGTAGCGATTTTCTCCTCACCATCTTCAATTCCCGATTTCGTAACAGTTGATCTCGAATATGCAATTCAAACACACATTGATGGAGGGGGAGCGGCGTTACAGGGATTGCCCTCTCTTTAATTCACCGAAACCCCTGCATTGGAATGTTACATATAGTTTAGTCTCTCGAAAATTAGCCGACTGAACTCCAACAACTACCCCTGCATCCAATGGCTTCCGCTACGTCCTCCAGTGCTCCATCCCCTTTGAAGAGGCTCGGGAAAAAGGCCAGTGCTCCAATCCCTTAGATTAAGTGGCGGTGCTTATTCTGATTTTGTTTTGTTTTATTATCTATCATTCGGTGGTTTAGGTTTTAGGGTTCACTGATTGTCTAGATTTGAATTTGTTTAGGTTTGATCTGATTTCTTTTTTGTTTTTGCTTGGAATTTGATGAATCAAAATCGTACTCCTTTAGGACTTTTTGATAGACAAGATTTGTTTTTGTTGAAACTGTACATGACATCCTCAATTGGTGCTCTTACATGAAACTCCTCGAGATCTTGCAAAAGAGTTTTTTTCACAATCAACTTTAGTCTCTCATACATCTCCGGTGATGATCGATCTTCGATCGGACAACACCCGACAACTCAACAAAAGCAAATGGTGTTTGTACAGTCCAACTTGAACCTCTCTATCCCCGTTTGGATTTTTTTATTAAAAAAAATACAGAGCACATCTCTCTCTGTATTTTTTTACAAACAAAGAAGCAACCTTGTGCCATCGGCGTCGCGCCTCCCCGCCGCCATTGAGCCTTACCACCTGGATGGATTCGTGATATGAGATGGAGATGACATCTCACCAGAATCCTCTGACATTTTACCTTCGGTGGCTCAGAACGGTTGAAAGGGAGGAAGCAGGCAGAGGATGTAGTTGGAATCTCCCCTCCACGAGTGTCAAGATTTGATAGAACTGTTAATTTGCTGGAGGAGCAAAGTTGCAGTGGGAGATAAAATGGGGGAGAAGATTGAGATTCAGATGGGGTGGTACAAGTGAGCGAGGAAGACGCCAAAAGAGTTTCAGAAGTCACAATTCCCTCTCATCAAGTCCACGTCGGCCCCAGTTTCTACGAGGACTTCGCCCTCAGAGGAATCCGAGTTGACCGAGTCCATCCCGGCCACATTTCCTGCACTTTTAGGGTTCCTCCTCGTCTCCTCGTAACTTCCCCCATCCTCAGTACCTTCAAACTGCATTCCTTTTTCATTCTCTGTTATCAATTGCTGAATTTTGAATTGAAATTGGGATTCTAGGGTAGTTGCTGCTACTGCTAGTATTCCGCTTCTGTCTGTTACGCTGTTTGTCCGTTGATGTTGAGAAAATTACTGATCTATGCATCTATTTCTTCCCAGAACTAATTCGTAACGAGTCGATGCCAGTATCAATTTGCACATAAATGTATCAATTTTAAGGCTGGTTCAACTGACTAATAAAGTGCTGTTATGCTTGTGTTGATTCAGTCTACGTGACAGCTATGGAAAATCTCAGCATGGTTAATAACACTTGTTGTAAAAGATTTGGTGATCAATTTTTTTTTAGAGCTTAATTGATTGTTTTTCTGCTTTCTATGATTAATGTGTCGTAGCAGAACTAATACGTGTATCGAAGGACGTATCAATTTGCACATAAATGTATCAATTTTAAGGTTGGTTCAACTGACTCATAAAGTGCTGCTATGCTTGTGTTGATTCAATCTACGTGACAACTATGGAATATCTCGCCATGATTAAAAAACAGACTATTAACACTTGTTGTAAAGGATTTGGTGATCAGTTTGTTTTGAGAGCTTAATTCATTGGTATTCTGTTGTCTATGATTAATGTGTCGTTAGCAGTAACTGTATCTGGTTTATCGGATTCATTGTTGCAGGATCGAAATGGAAGCATGGCTCCTGGTGCAATTGCTAACCTCATTGACATTTTCGGTAATGCTTTGATTTACAAGGCAGACCGACATATGAATGTATCTGTTGACATTTCTATCTCCTACTTATTGCCTGCAAAAGTCAATGTAAGTGGCCTTCCAACTCATGGATGCTGTTTCAGTACCTTTTCATATCCACATTTTCCTTCCCATATTTATCTATAGGGTTGAAGGAATATTTCCCCTTCAGAATGTTTTGCTCGATTAGCTTAGTTTATGAATCAATATGACGACTCTATAGGGTTTGGTTTGTCCATATCTAATCAGATAGGTTTTGTCAAATCTCTAAAGTCAAGAATCAATATGACGACTCTATGTAACCAAACTTTGTGTCAATATTGGATCTTTCTGGGACCAGATAATCAGTTGCTTCGATCTAGGTAAGGCTTTTCTGCGGATGTGCTAAAACACACAGATAATTTACAGGATGAGTTGGAGGTAAGCTCAAAGCTTCTCGAAAATACAAGCCTCATTTCTGGAACTTCTGTTGTGCTAAAGAACAAAGCAACAGGAGAAGTGATAGTTGAAGGAAGTCACTCATTGTTCAGCAGGCCTGGGAGCAAACTTAGAGGATGTCGCCTCTTTATAACAATGGTGAGTGCATAGTATCTGTTTGTAGCGAAATTACCTACGAATAGATAACTAAGCAATTGTAGGGCAAAGATCAAAAGGAACGGTATAATCTTAACACTCAAGAACAAGACGAGAGAATTAGGGTTGAAACTTAAGCTTTTGTGGTATTAGTCTCCGGTCCTTTAACCGCTTACTAACAGTTTCATGTTTCTTGGTATGTTTCTGGGAAACATAACGGATGTTGAAAAAAAACAGTGCTTAGAGGAAGCCACCAGTGACATGTAAGGTTGAAGTGGATGGAGTTGTGCATGAGTTTGTAATAGGCAGGAGATTCGAGTCATCCAAAAGTGTTTTTCAGAAGTTGATCAAAGTTTGGTCGCAGTTAGGAGTTAGAAAGGTGCAAGAAAGCCACACAGCTTCTCGTCAAGGAGATGCCTCAGTTCGTCTAGAAACGCACCCATATGTTCTAAAGGGGAGGAAACAATAGTCTTGCAAGCAAATTGGATAATGGATGGCCCCTTGATCCAGAGGTAGAAAAGTGAACAAAGGGAAAAGGATTAATATATCCAATACCTTTGCCCTACAAAATTAGCAAGTAGAATAAAATCATGAAATATGGAAGCGTGGGATTTCTAAAGGGAAGGAAACAATAGTCTTGCAAGCAAATTGTTGTAACGAAGGAAACAGAGAGATCGGCTTAAGGTATATTGGGATTAGAAGTTATTCCACTAAATCACCAACTATTATTTGTCACTTTTTTTATAGGAAGTCCCCCGTATTTATTTTAAACCATCCAATAAATCAACTATGTTAACCACCAGGCACATAGATGGGAATTCTAGGGGAGTATTAATAACATTGCCTTTTGAAACTCAACAAAGGTTATTCTAGGATTTTGGCTTCAATTCGATCGCTTTTTACCTTAATGAGAATACAAATAACATATAGTAAAGGGGATGCTTGGAGTGAGAATGGAAGAAGAAAGGTTAGAGTTTAGCTTCAATTCCAACTTTATATCTTGCCAGTAGCCTTACTAAAATCTTTATCCCACATGTTTTTTTTTCCACACTTTTTCCTCTAATTTTTAGATTTTTTTTATGTTTTCTGATTACATTGCTGTATAACGGAAAATGGTTCTACCATAATTGTGCTCGAAAGAGGAAGAATCAATTACATATAAATATAGAATATTTCGAATCACCTTGATAAGTAATACAAAATGTTAAAAGCTACCGCGTCTTTAAGGCGCGGCGGGATTATACTACCACCCACCACCATATAGGTTTACAATGATAATAATGTTGTTGCACAACTGGTAAGGAGAGTTGAGAGAGTTAGTTTCAAGACAATTGCCCCGAGTGTTGACACCCCTAGATGGGCGGCTGAGCGAATAGAAACTAATATAAAAAACAGATCGATTTAAAAAAATATTTACTGCATAAATTTCATTCCATATGACGTATTAATATTGAACTTATCACATATCAGAACAAGATGCACGATTGTGCATTTGCTTACGATATTTATGCAAGTTTGTAAGATTTCGTAGTAATATAAACTATAGAATATTTAATATCATGTCAATATAAATAGTTCAATTTGATTTTGACGTTATAAAACTATATTATTAAAGGGACCGCGCCTTTAAAAGGCGCGGGGATGTATACTAGTTTGGTATGATAAGAGAAATGACGATGGACTTCGGAACCGGATTGCGTCGAAAACGGATCGAACGGATTGCGTCGAAAACGGGTCGAACGGATCGGGTTTGGTTTAATCAGGTTCGGTTCAATCAGATTAACAAAAAAAATTGGGTTAGACGGGTTGGGTCGGGTTGACCCAAAGAATTTCAAATGGACCGGAATAAGGAAATATTGTGGACCAAGGACCAGACCGGAATAGTATCGCTCTGGTTCAATCTGGGTTATTCCGGTCCGGGCCAATTTTGTACAGCCCTAATTTTTCGGGTTGGATAAGCTTTTTGAAATGTCTAGATAGGAGGAATGACATTCAGTGATTTTCTGAAGCATTGTGTTTTGAATAATTTTGGAGGGATAAATAACAGACATATATATAAAATAAAATAAATAAAAATTTATGCGTAAATAAACTAGACTTTCACATTTATAATTATGTGTAGTGTTTTTTAAGTGTCTTATGATATCACAACCGACAATGTCAACCTAACATATCTTACAATTAACATCGCTCTCCCTAATAATCGTATTCAAATTTTCCAATCTATTAAGAGTCTGATCTTTTCTCGAATATTGAATCTCTCGAATTTGACGCTGCATGATTGTGATCATGGCAATAAATATCAATAGGGTTTTTCTAATGTGTGTCCAAGGGCTCACAATAAACAACTAAAAGATAAAAGAATTGCATTAGAAATGCAATATCTTTTTTGTTGTGATGAATTTACCCATTTTCCTTAGAAAGTGTAAGGTTTATATATTTTCTCATTTAGTTGTTTACTAGGCACGGGTTGCCCTACTATGCAGAGCTCAATTATTTATTTAAATATATTTTTTACTATGATATACTAATTATATATGAAATGCAATAATATATAAAGATTTATGGATTTATAAAGCTTCATGTTTGCGCGTGGAAAATATAGATTTCTGTATGTGATTTAATGTAATTACGCATTATTTTTTATATTTTTGTTGTTGTTATCGAATTTGTCAATATTTGTAGTTATAAGTATTTTTGATTTTCTCATATTTATGTTTGTATTAATTGTGGAACATTATATTGGTTCATATATATAATTTTATGGAAATGAGTCAAAACTCTCAACCTTCATCGATTTGCGTGCAATCAATGAAATTTGACTGCATAAATTTTATAATACAAATATGATAAAAATTAAAAATTACACTGGTGAAGCTGTATTTCTAATTTAATAGTCATTCGTTTTAATCATTAAAAACCCAACATGCAAAAAGAAAATTTTATGAGAATCATTAAGGTTTAAGAATGGAAGATTAAGAGTATCTATTGTGGTGGAGATAAGTATCAATTACATTAATTTTTAACGAAAGACAATCAACCTTTTAATATATCAGAAGATAAAATTTTAGATATTAAATTAAATAAGATAAGAATTAGAATAAGATAATTAAAAATGAAAACAAAAAGACTTAATTGGATTTAGAATTAATCAATAAGACTTAAATGAATTAGAATTAATGACAATTAATTAATAAAAATGAAAAAGACTAACCTAAATATAGTATTAATTAGGTACCGATTTCATTCAATTCGTTCGTTGGACAACCAACTTTTATATAGATAAGACTAGTTCATTACTCGCGCTTCGCGCGCGGGCCTAACACGTTTACTTATATCGTATTTATATATTTCGTATTATTTTCACATATGTATTTATGCTGTAACTTCTAATAAAAAATAGATGTTTTTAATCAATTAAATATATAAATTTTTACATACTGATTAGTAATGGAATCTGAAAGGTATAATTATTAATTAGTGATATTTTAAAATCATTATCTACATAATAACAACCTGCTGAAAGATAATCTCAAAAGACAATCATGGTCCAAGAAGAATCTCAAAAGACATACGCATTGAATATATAAAAATCGATGAGTGAAATACGATATAGAAAACATATACTCAAAACATAACTAAAAGACCCAAATTAGGAGGTTAAATGAAAGGAAAAACAACTGGCAGAAACGAACAGACATGAGACGATAACTGTAGGAGCCTAATTAAATGATGTGTTTTTTTAATGTATCAAACCAATGCATTAACCTTTCAAAAAAAAAAAATACATTAATTCAATGCATTAAATAGGTATCAATTGACATTACTTCATCAAACTCAAAAATTTATATATATATATATATATATATATATATATATATATATATATATATAGATTGTGTGCTCATGGGCACACATTAGACAAACACATCTCGATATAACCATTATTGTAATTTGCTCAGGTTGTATTGCTATCCTTTCTCTTGTCAAACTACAACAAATACAAGAAAAAACTAAAGCAAAAATCCAATAAAGTTTGTTTTATTATACATTTAAAAATTTAATAATATCAAACATATTATGTGTCTAACTCTGTTCGACATTAGTAAATTTAGCCTTCAATTTCTCAAAACATAAGCTAGCTCATTGAAAAAATAAGCTAGGTTTTTAAGCTTTTTGTAACAATAAGCTAGCTTATTCATTGCTATGCCGAACAGACGGTAAGTCTAAACTTTAAAGTTGAGATTGTGTTAATTAATCATAAGTCAAACAAATCTTTATTTTAAAGACATTGGAATGAAGATGGAATAAGTTAACTATTTTTTCTAAGATAGATTTATTTGTAAGACAAAACAATAAGTTGGCTTGTTTTTTGATAAGCTTGAAATCGTAGGGAAAAATAGAACTGAAATCAAATGATAGCTCTCGAACTCGATTTATAAAAAAATAAAATCGGATCTGTTTTGCGTATTGCGTTCAAAGTTAAAACCGAGTTTTTAAAAAATGATCTAGCATCCGGAATGCGCTCGAAGATGGATGTCACTTATAAATTTTTGGGGTTTTCCCTGAAAAAAATAAGGCTCATTTGCAAAAATACCCTAGGGGGTAACTAACAAAAATGTCCAAAGCATTTTGGATATTACTGCAATATCCAAAATGTATTTTCTTTTCACTTTTCTTTTTGAGTTGGAAAATCAAAAAACAATTATGGGAAAAGGTAAATGAAAATGCAATAACAATATAATAATGAGGTGAAAAAAGAAGAAAAGAAGAATGGAATTCGGCAGCAAAAGAAGAAAAGAAGAAAAGAAGAAAAGAAGAAAAGAAGGAAAGAAGAAAAAGTGTCCAAATCCGTACATGTGTCAGGAATTTTTTAAACAAAAAACGGCTGAATTGGGAAAGTTGTCAGGAACTTCAACGATCAGCCACACAAATTTCTGACATCCGTACGGAACACTGTTCAACCGTTCCAGAATGAATCTCAGCCACATAAAAAGTCCAAGGCGCCAGTTTTTCCCGCCAAATTGATGGAAGGTCACTTAGAGCAAAATTTTGCTCGTAAATGAATGTAATTTTGCTAATCTTAACTTCATCTTCTTCATTAAGTGTGTTTCTTTCTTTCACTCCATCTTCCTCATTAAAGTTTCTTCATATCCTGTCGGTCATTTGTTTTAATCTCTTGCTTCATTCAATTTTCTTCATATCCTACCATATAGAAGAAGGAAGGAATGGGTAAGTTTCTATATTAAATGCAAACGGTTTTTGTGTATTGGTAGCAATAAATGACCATGTTTTTTCTTGTTTTGGCTTGTTTAGGTAAAACATATATCCTCTCCTTAATTTGTGGAGGCAATTGAAAGGTAGAGAATGAGCAATGAGTGTATGAAAACCCTAAAAAAACAAAGGCTTTGATGGTCAATGATGAGATCAAATATGAAGGGCTTCTGAAAATGGTGGAAGAAAAGCTTGCCATAGATGTTAAGAGGTTTGCCTTAAAGCTGACCTACATGCCTCCAAAAAACCAAAATCTTCCTTCTTTCGATATTTGCGATAGTGATGATGTAGATGTTTTTTTCTTCTTGAACATGTTAACATGCAAAGATAGAATATGGTCAATTCCTTTGCATTCTGTGCTGGAGCCTATATGTATTGGTTTAGATGAAAACCCTAATGTAATTCCAAGGAAGAAGAAGAGATGATGGATGTTGAAGGTAGTGCACCTCAACCTTGCTCTCAGACTGAAAATGTTGGTGGACCTTCTTACCATGTAAGAGTACTAAAGAGAATGTCAGATCACATGCTACACAACATAGTAGATGATGAGATGAGAGAAGAAGAAGATGTGTCATGATCTTCTGATAAGCTCGTCAGGATATCTTTGGAATGTGGAGGGCAATCAAAGAAAGCTAAGAAAGGCATTGAACATGAGGTTGTGTCACTAATCAGTGACGATGAAGAGGAGGATTTTATTATGTCTGCAACCAAGCGACAAGGTTTGGACCTTGTCAACCTTTCTGATGTAGAATTTGATGATGATCATGTGAAGGTTGAGGACTATGAATATCTGGGAGGAGATGATGAGGAACATCAACAAGGATCTTACCACTACGATGTTCCTGCTGATATTGAAAATTTGGAGGAAGAAGAATTGTTCTCTAACTCTCAGCCATTGGCAATGAAGGTTGGAGATGTCTTTCCAACGAAGGAGGAGGTTCAACGGGAGGGGAGGACAGGCAAGTCGAAGACCATAGGATACAAGGGTAAGACAACAAGGTTCTAACTTTTTGGTATGTGAACAATGCTAACTTTTTGGTAAATGAACAATTATAACATCAATCCCTCCGAAAATGATGTTATATCCTGACAGTACAACGGTTTTATCCTATCACACTTAATTTCATATGTCATATTATTTTGGGTTGGATGTTGAAATTCTGTTAGTATGAATGTTTAAATGCTTCTTTTGTTTGCTTTGTTAAGTTTTATTTTGTTTTCCCTCCGTATATTCTGTTTTATCCTGTCACACCTCAAATTTACCATCCCGCCACCTAACTCCACATAATAAATGCAGTCAAATTTGCCTTTACTCTGCACTAACGTCAGTACATGTTTTCAAGCAAAAAGGAGTCAAACACATTTACCTACCCAGAACATTTACTTACCACATTTACTCAGTTTTGGTGAAATTTTTCTTATATATAAAGGCCACTCTTTCTCATTATCGAACATAACTCATTCCTTTCTTTCTCTACTACCAAGCCTTTGTTTCTCTCTTTCTCTCAACTCCTTCATGGCTGATTATCACGTCGTAGACCCATTTCTCGACGAAAATTACCAAAGAACAAGTTTTTTCATCACAATGAAATGGTCATACGTTCATGGGGACTGCCGTCTATGTATTCCCATTGGTCATGGACAAAAGTTCTTGAAAGACTTCAAGAACTGTGAAATAACACTTAGAGTTGGACTTCAGACTTGGAAAGTTCTTCTCAAACACCACAACAATTTCTACCGCTTCGCCAAAGGTTGGAGAGCTTTTGTTGAAGACAATAAGCTCAAGTACAACGATGAGTGCCTCTTCGACCTACAAACTGCGGATTCCAATGGTGTCGTGTACGATATGGAAGTGTACAACTATTGATGTTGTCTCATTTCATGTTATTTCGTTCATTTCAGTTTTTTTTTCTATGTCGTTTCCTTCTATCTTGTATTGTGTTTCCATAAAAGAATTTAATGAATTTGGTATTGCTTTCCGTCCACCCTTTCTGTATTATCCTGTTATATGTTCACTTTCATCCTGACAAGGATGAATGCAACCAAAAACTACAACTTTTAATCCTCAGAACTCACACTGAAGAAAGATAATTTTTCATTAAAACAAAATATAAAGCATAGAAACTAAAGAGCAGACGTAATAGTACTTAGATCACAAACTAGAACATATCCCGCCACACTTTCCCGGACATCCTGACGAGCTACATAAATTACATAACATTAGAGTCTTCATCTCCATGGTGTGGTATGTCGAGACCCGGGGGTAAGAAGTCACGCCTCCACCTCTTGGTGAGCTCCAAGGGGTGTTCAGCAGTGACAATGAAGATTTTGATTAGAGCAACGGACCTTGCTAGATTTGCAAGGGCATGGGCATCACGTGAGTGTTGCAAGGCTCTTATAGTGTTCCTCCCTCCATGAGTATGAACCATCTCAAAGAAATAATGGTCATGATGCTGGCGGTTGTTGAGGTTCCAAAGCTGTCCTCTTAGCCAATTGATGTCCCTCACACTATCTGCCGCTGGAGCCCAATCTTCACAAAGACCACCTTCATAGATGTGGCTCGTCACACTGGTCATTCTTCCGCTGCTGGGGACAAGGGAGCCACCATGGTAAACTTCACTATAGACTCTTGTGAAATCCATAACGCGATCCATATTTTTGATAATTTATGGACTGAGAGCATGACAATATTCGGTAGGAAACTATGTTATTTATAGACTTCAAGTGTAACACAAAATGAAGGCGGGGTTATTTTAAAATTTGAAATTTTAAAATCAAGTTTGAAAACTTTATCCTGACAACACTCTTATTTCACCCTGACACTTTACAACCGGTAAACTTTGAGTTGTCATAGCTGGTACGGATAAGACTAGAAACTTGCATTCAAACTAGAAATTTGTAGGAAGTGTAACACAATATGAAGGCGGGGTTTTTTAAAAAATTTGAAACTTTTATACGATTTCGAAAACTGTTTCCTGACAATATTACTTTTTCATCCTGTCACTGTGCAACTGGTACACTTTTGCAGTTGTCACATCCTAACATTTTGAGTTGACATAGGTGGTAGGGGTAAGACTAAAAAATTGCATTCAAACCACAAATTTGTATTACAAGCAAGCCATTGTTCCAGACCAACATAGGTCAACAAAACCAAACCAATATTCACACTAACCAAACCGAATATTCAGAAACATAAAACACAACACAAACCATTATTCTTACTGTGGAACAACGTCATCAACATTATTCAACCTACTCACCCATTTGTCACCAACCAGGTTGGTAGCAATGTCTAATCCGTGCATGTCGATTGTCTTATTCGAGATTTGGGAGAGATCATTATTTCCAAAACACAACCACTCAATGTACTTCACAGTATATGCACCACAATCACCACTGTAAACAAAAAAAAGCTTTAGTAACATATTTATAAAGTGTGGAGGGTAAATAACAGAAGGGTGAAGGGATATATTACCTTCTCTTATTCTGTGGTAAGCCTTCAATCCTTCCTTCATAAGCCAGGTCCTCTTGAAGTCTATCTGCGTACTTTGTGGACAGAGCCTCGTGATTGCTCAAAAACTTTGGCAAATACTTCAGGATTGGGGCCACCTCTTTTTCTATTACCTGCTCTGGCTTCAGATTGGTGTTGCAGTCATACATATTTAGCTTCCACTTCTGGAGGTCTATTTCAATTGCCACCCAATGGTTGCCTCCAACGAAGAAGGGTGCATAAATGAAGTTCACATCTTCCCAGTTTTTTCCAAATAGGAATGGAAGACTTCCCTTCAAATACCTGACAACACGATCTGGAATTAATGCTACTTCATCTCCACGACCTTCACTCCTGTATTGGTCCTTGTAATCCTCAGACCATGGACAATCCATTATGGCAGCTTTGTGATCATCAGATGGTTTTTTCCTCAGCTCAGCCCTCACGTGGCAAAGGACCTCATCGATGTGCTGCCAATATAAGTACACAATTACACTTAAGATTGAAAAAATAAGAAATCAAATTTATATCCTGTCACAATTACCAAATTATCCCACCAGTGTCTTGGTTCAAGAATTGCCTCATGGAAGGCCTTGTCAATAACCACTCCACTCATGCCCTCAAACTCCTCAGAGCTGAAACATTAAACACAATATAGGAGTTTAATATTTCATTGTAATCAACATAAAACACAATATTGTTACACCAATTTAACTGAAGTACCTTTCGTCAATGTACCATGCTATTCCTTCTGTCATGTCTTTCACAGCTGTATTCTTGGTTATCTTCTTCCAAAAAGCTTGTGTAGACTTCCTTCTTCTTCTCCTGAATGTCCTTGGTGGTGTCCTTCTTGGTGGTTTGCTTGGTGGTGTTGGTTGTGTAAAGAGAGCTGAGAGAACTAGAAGGCCTTGTATTACGCTTGGGCATGATCTTGCAAAACCACAGTGAACTCAAAAAATATCATAACCTGTCTAGTTCAACAAACAATCTTGTCAAGTTCAAGAAACTATCCTGTCATATACAAAAAACAATCATGTCATATACAAAAAACAATCCTGCCATTCAACATAAACTATCATGTATTATTCAAAAACCAATCCGATCATTAAACAAAAAATATCTTGTCATTTTCCTAAAACTACCTCTGCTTCTGTGGAGACACCTTATTTGGAGAACGGCCACTAACATGCTTCACCCTGTTGCTAAACACCAGTTTGGGTTTGGCAAAATCATCTGCCTTGTCCTCCTCACCTTTCTCCACCTCAGCCACATCCTTTCCCTCCTGAGTGTTTTCCTCCTCGCCCTTGTCTTCCTCCTCACCTATCTCCATCTCAGACTTGGCTTCCTCCTCAGCCTTGGTCATTTCCTCCTCAGCCTTGCCCTTTTCCTCCTCAGCCTTTTTCTTTTCCTCCTCCCCAGCCTTGGCTTCCTCCTCATCCCTTTTCTCTTCCTCAGCCTTTGATTCCTTCTCAGCCTTTTCATCCTCAGTTGTAGCCTGCTGGGTGAGCTCTTCCCTTGGTGTATCTACAAGATCATTATCTTTCAATTCATCTTGCACATTAGGGTCGCTCTCATCCTTGTCAGGTGCCTTCTCAGCTAGCTCAACAACAATATTCATGACCACATCACCTTCTCTTCTACCAACACCAACCAACTGAAAATCTTCGAGACCCTGCAAATAATCCTGTCATATTCATCAAAGAGATCCTAGACACCAATAACCTAATCATACCTCATTGTCACTAGAATCTTTGGAGCTTACCAACTCCACATTCACATTCACACAAGGAGCAACAACATTATCCACTGGCTCCTCGGCCCTTTTCTCAGCATTCCCAACAGCTTCCTCAGTCCTTTCCTCAACATTGTCAACAACATCCTCAACATTCCCAACAACTTCCTCAACATTACCCTGTGAAAACATTTGGTCCTCCAACTCCTCATTATTACCAAAATCAAATACTGGTTCATGGTAAATAATAAGTCATCTTTCCTGCAATAACATGTTCTTAAATCCTAGATTTCAATCTTTAGAAAATATCCTGCCATACAACATAACCTATCCTGTCATATTTCACATTTTATCCTAGTATGATTTAACATTATCCTGTCATAAGCTTAAATTATCCTGTCATTCACCTAAAATTATCCTGAATTATTCAAAAATTATCCAAGCATAGTGTACATACCTCATTCTCAACTATCACAGCATTTGCCTCAGCTTTCTCACACCCATCATCTCCATCTCCATCATCACCATTCCCTCTATTGTCATCCCCGTCATTGTCACTCTCTTCTTCCTCCTTAGATTCTTCACTTTCTCCATCATTTTCCACTCCTGTATCCACCTTTTCTTTCTCACTCTCCTCCTCAGTACCACTCTCATCACTTTCAAACGGCTCTTGATACTCTTCACTCACTTCTTCACTCTCTTCACTAGAACTTTCAACTTCAACCTTCTTCTTACCCTTCCCGGCTGGTTTCTTGACACTCTTCATTGCCACACTCTTCCTTGGCACACTCTTCTTTGCCACTCTCTTCCTAGGGACCTCCTCCTCCTCAGACTCCTCCTCCTCCTCCTCCTCCTCAGAAACAACATCTTTCTTCACTCTCTGCCTTCCCATCCTTTTCTTGGTGATCTCCTCCTCCTCTGCAACAAAGTTCCTTCTCTCCAGCCTCTCAAACCTCTGACAAACAGCAACCTCCAACTTGTCAAACTTCATGAACAAAGCCTTCAGGACATCTCTGCTAAGACCTTGATCCCCAGTGGATTGTCCTTGAGTTTGTCCTTGGTCTTTGAAGAGGTCCTCTACTTGTGTAGGCTCACTGTCCTTGGTCTTTGACATAAACTCAGATGTGATCTGGTCAAAGAAGGGGTCCTCTACTTCATCTGAGAATGTGCAACCATTAAGCAACTCCTTCTCAGATTCATCTGCGACAAGTAGAGGCAAGACTTCAAGACCTTCTTCTTCAAAAGCCAGCCTTAGGAATCCATGCTCAGGGCATTGGGTTGCAGACCAATGCACTCCTCTAGAGATTTGGGTCTCACTAATCTTGGAGGCAAACTTGACTCCCACAGACTGTACACACTCCCAAATCCACACCTACACAAACAAACAAACAAAACCATTAAATATATATCCTGTCACCCTTAAATATATATCCTGTCACACTTAAATGTACTACTATACCTGAAACACCACTGGCATCCCTTGAAGGTTGTATGGTATCCTACCACAATCTGAGACTTTGATAGACTTCTCCATGGATATCATTCTTCTTGCCATTGATCTGGTCAGTGCCTTGTGCAGCTCCATGTAGGCAACTCTTCCCCATGGATACCTCCAGAACTTGTCAATTGTTCCCACTAACCTCACATGTTCTGCTTTGACAAGTCTCTTCTTATCACCTCCAACAATTATCCCTTCCACAATAAGCAAGACTGCTAACTTGAACTTGTGGTTGTCCAAGGGTTTGTGCTTCATGAACCTTTTATAAAGGTCTTGCACTGAAGTTTTTGAACCATCAGGACCACCAAAAAAGTTGTCCATCACTTGGTTGTCTTGCTTCTTAGATGATTTTATCTCCTTGGGAAGAGGGCAACAATTCAAGCCAGTTATCAAAGCAAATTCTTGCAGTGAAAATCTCAATGGCTGACCAGCAATCTCATACCATGTCTCCCACTTCTTTTCACTCTTCAACTGCTTGAAGAAAACTGAATGGACAGTTTGAGAAGAAAAGGTCACTTGATTGACCATCTTGACAACATCCCCAAAGGGGTTGCCACATCCTTCTCCAGTCTTGGCAAGTCAGCTTAGACTCAATATCTTTCAAATATTTCCTCCTGCAGTTGATATTTACACGTCCATGCAATGCATCTCCCTTGTAGTAGGAATACATCACCTACAGAAACATAAGATGACAGGAAAATATTAGTAATAAGTCAGGATCCCAGGAAAAAAACTGTCAGGACACAGTCAAGAGTCTGTCAGGATAACACATAAGCTACACAACCAAAGTTCAAGTGTGGGGAAACAGATAAGAATATGTCAGGACACAGTGAAAAGTCTATCAGGATAAAACTAAACAATCTAGAACAAGTGAGGAGAAGAGGATGTACATGCATTTCCTTAAAAACTGTCAATATTCAGATATTGAAATCCAAATACTTCCACTACATAAACTGGTTCACAATGCACATGAAAGGAATTATTTTAAGAGGTGTCAAGATTCATAATACACATGAAGAAATGAAATTCCTTATAAACTATCCAAATACATCCAATGTACATGCATTTCCTTAGAAACTGTCAATATTCACAAACTGAAATCCAAATACTTCCACTACATAAACTGGTTCATAATGCACATGACAGGAATTATTTTAAGAGGTGTCAAGATTCATAATACACATGAAGAAATGAATCTACATAAACTGGTTCCACTCCTGAATGCACATAAGCTACACAAAAACAAATTGCAAATGTTTGGACACAGACAACAGGATGTCAGGACAAAGATAACTGTATGCCCGGACACAGTAAGGAGTATGACAGGATCACTGATGCGGGGATAAGCCGTTGTTGTCCGATCTAGACACCAAACCTCGAACAGAAACTCGAACAGAGAAGATAGGCGGAATTAGAATGAGATGAAAGAAGGATAAGTCGAATGATAGGCCAATTGGAACCAAATCAAACAACGATAAAACCCCTGAAATTAAGAACAAGAACCTTACCGAATGATGAAGAAACCCCAACGGATGATTACAACCAAACACAATGACTTTGGTGGGTCAAGGCACCTGCAGGTTGCTCTATGAAGCCTCGATAGCACTAACCTTATGGAGGAGATTGACACACACAAGCACAACTAGGGTCAGCTCAACGACAATGCACACGGGGCACTCTTCTCACAAAAGCTCTCTTTTGGGAGGAAAAACGATAACGTTGTATTCAATATCAAAGTCTAGGGGGGTTAAAACAACAACTAAGGCAGCCTTATATAAGGTTCATAAGGGTGCCAACTAAAGAAATAAACAATAAAAAGTATATCCTAAAATAATAATCCCGAAAAACAATTAAACATCTGAAAATAATGTTTCAAAAGGAAGCCTCGGCGAAGTTAATGAACTCGCCGAGTTTCCCGGCCGCGGGCGCGGTTATGGAGCCGCGGGCGCGGTTTGTAGACATGTCGCCGACATCTCTTTTTGAAACGGCTCGTTCTCTCTCGTCCGAGATCAGAATTGAGCGATTCCAAAGCCTAGAGTTTCGTCTTGAAGTCTAGTTTGTTTCATCTTCAGTACTTGACTTCTCATCTTGACTCGAACCGGATCTCTACGAGCTTGAATGGATACAATACGAGCTCGGGCTACTATCAATGACTTGAATGATGGCTCATAGCGATCTTTAGCCCTAGCTCCAATGGTTAGCACATCTTTAGATTTAGGACGAGGCGTCCTTGATGATAACTCAGATGCTCCCGCATCATTCTCCCCTTCTTGAAAAGGATTCGACCTCGAATCATATTTGATATGAATGATTGAACGATCTTCATAGGCGTCATCCTCTTTGATGCACAACTTCCTCTTGAATGTCTTGAGTGCATAGTTCCACCTTGAGGAAACGATGGATTGCTGCTGGAGTGCATTGCTTCCCTTCATCCCTTTAGCTCCTTTGTCCTTGTCCTTCCTTTTGTCATACTTATCAGTGACCTGAAAAAGAACCATAGGTGGAAGAACAACATCTTTTCTAGGAAATGTAAACGAATAACAACTAGCAAAACCATCATGAGCAACTCTCTTATCATACTGCCATGGATATTCCAATAAAAGTTGACAAGCTTGCATAGGCACAACATCACATGAAATAGTATCATCACAATGTCCTAATGTCATGGCTTCCTTAACATGCTTGTTCAAAATCACATCAACACAATCAATCATCCAATGCAGTTTTAAAGGACTAGGGTAGCATAATGAAGTAATTTGCAATTTAGTATTCAATTCCATGCTAACAATATTACCACAACTACCTTCATCAATAATCTTGTTGCAATCCTCAACTTTATATAGACAATGAGTTTCTCCTAGAATTTCAACACAATGAGCAGTTTGTACATCCAAATCCTTCCTATCAATCAATGAATCAACATGCTCATAATCAATTTCAACCTCATTATCTAAATCAGTTTTAGGATCATCAATATCACCTATTTCATATTCAATCTCAATTTGTTCTAGGTGATTAAGCATATCAGGACAATCATTAATCATATGGCCTTTCCCTCTACATTTGAAACACTCAATATCTCTAGCTCTAGTAGAAGGGTTAGAAGTACTTCCCTTGGGTCCAAGTTTGGCTCGTGGTGCAGCCGGAGGGGTGTCACTTCTTGGTCTATCCCTATCTCCTTGTAGCTCCTTGGAAGAGGCATCTCGTCCATAATAAGAATCCTTACGTCCTTGCTGATTTTTCCAAGTGTTGGAAGATCCATGTGCATTCCTATTCCCTTGATTCCTATACTTAGTCTTCATTTCCACTTTGATGACTAAGTGCAGCAACTCAGCCATAGAACTATATAGAAACATTTCAATTTCATTAGCCAAAAATGAATTGAGAATACGAAGATACCTTGCCATTGTCGCTTCTTCATCCTCAATCACATTGGCTCTGACCATGGCTATTTGCATAGCATTAAAGGTCTCTTCTACTCCCATTGATCCCTGTTTCAAATTCTCAAGTCGCTGTAGAAGCTCTCTAGTGTAGTGTGGGGGAATAAATCGAGCTCTCATCTTCCTCTTCATTAAGTCCCAAGTAGCAATGGGATAATCTCCATTTCCAACTCGAGCTTTCACTAATTTGTCCCACCAAACTAGAGCATAGCCATAAAACTCCAAAGATGCAAGTCGCACCTTCTTATGCTCGGGAAAGTTGTGACAATTCCAGATTTGCTCAATCTTCGTCTCCCACTCCATGTAGACAACTAGATCACACTTGCCCTCAAAACTTGGTATCTTCACCTTGATCTTCCCAACTCCATTTTGCTCAGGCTCTCTTCTCCTTCCTTGGTACCCTCCTTGTTGGCAATAGGATCGCCATCCTTCATTCTCATCATACTCCCTTTCAAAATATGCATCATCATCTAAAGCCTGAAATCTATCAAAACGGTTAGTAGCATTGTATCTATTAGAATGACGTAAAGGAGCATTAGGAGTGTGATATCGCTCCCTTGGAGCTGGAATTTCAGCACTCCCAGGGGTACCATGGTAGCGTTTATGATGAGGCTCATGTCTGATGCTTGTAGTAAGTCCACTAACAAACCTTTCACTAAATTTGTCCAAGGAGTTCATCAACTCCAGGGTGATAGGGCTAGTTGTCGGGTCCCTTGGGGGTCTCCTTTTGGGATAAACTAACCTGTCCATTATCAAAGAAAAGACTAACACAAAACAATGTTAAGTGAGTGTAAATGAAAACAACTCGCTAGTGTTTACTCTCGTATGTTTTCCTCTGCACTCTCTCTCAATTGTCGTTGCAACCAGCTTTTCTTTGATGAATTGACTTGTATGGATCAATAACCCACTAAGTTGAAACTACCTAACTCCTAGCAATATATGAATGATGGTAGAGATGGAGATGGCTAGCGTAGTGTGGGGTTTCGACTGTAAGGTTCTGACTCAAACAAGAGACTGACTCAATGAAAGAAAGAAAATAAGACTCGAAGGCGTTTTGCAAGAATGAGAATGCAAAACAGATATATGAGTTAAGCTTCGAATTTCAAGAAGAGCCAAAAGGAAGCGTACCTTAACTTGTTCCGACTGATGTCGATTGAAGGATCGAAGACGGAGTCGGGAGGGTTAGGTAATAATTGAGGCTCGTATCTGAAAGGAATTGAAAGGCAAACAGTGACGGTTCCGCGGGCGCGGTCTGAAGTCCGCGGGCGCGGATTTCGAACAGTGGCTTCTGAGGCGGAGCCGCGGGCGCGGCTTGAACCGCGGGTGCGGCTACTGGGCCGCGGGCGCGGCTTGAACCGCGGGTGCGGATACTGGGCCGCGGGCGCGGCTTGAACCGCGGGTGCGGATACTGGGCCGCGGGCGCGGCTTGAACCGCGGGTGCGGCTACTGGGCCGCGGGCGCGGCTTGAACCGCGGGTGCGGCTACTGGGCCGCGGGCGCGGTTTCTGTCGCGGCCTGGTGGTTCCTCGCTTCCGTTCGGGCTCGTTCAACCCGATTTCCTTTGAATTCTTGAGATCCGACTTAAACAATATCAAACTAGACTTTGACTCAACAAAACGTAAAATAAACTACTGACTTTGAGACTTTTCGATTCTTTTTTTTTTGAATTTTTTTTTTGTCTCAACTAAACAAAACGAAATTACAGACTTGATCTGAGATACTATCTCAGAAAATTCGAATTTTAAAATAAAAGAAACTACTAACCACCTTGATTTCCTTGTAGAGAAGATAAGATTTCTTTCTTTGAAGATCTTGGCTTGGGGTGCAAGGACTGAAATTTTCAGCAACTCTTCTAGGGTTTTGACGGCTTCGTTTTGGTAGGGATGGATAGATTTTGTGATGGATGAAGGGCTGAATGGATTTTGGGAACAAGGGTGCACCAAACTCCAATCTTTCGATCTCCACCAACACTAATCGATCCAAGCTTCTTGCACACAACCTGTAATGACTCAACAAGAAATATCAAAGCAATGGAAGACTCAAAATCAATTTCTGAAAGAAACTGACAAACAAGAAAATAAAAGCTGACTCTTTTTGTGATTTTCTGGATAGGGGGTCTCTTGATGTTCTTGTGAAGACGAATGGTGTCAACACAGCTCTGATACCAATTTGATGCGGGGATAAGCCGCTGTTGTCCGATCTAGACACCAAACCTCGAACAGAAACTCGAACAGAGAAGATAGGCGGAATTAGAATGAGATGAAAGAAGGATAAGTCGAATGATAGGCCAATTGGAACCAAATCAAACAACGATAAAACCCCTGAACTTAAGAACAAGAACCTTACCGAATGATGAAGAAACCCCAACGGATGATTACAACCAAACACAATGACTTTGGTGGGTCAAGGCACCTGGAGGTTGCTCTATGAAGCCTCGATAGCACCAACCTTATGGAGGAGATTGACACACACAAGCACAACTAGGGCCAGCTCAACGACAATGCACACGGGGCACTCTTCTCACAAAAGCTCTCTTTTGGGAGGAAAAACGATAACGTTGTATTCAATATCAAAGTCTGGGGGGTTAAAACAACAACTAAGGCAGCCTTATATAGGGTTCATAAGGGTGTCAACTAAAGAAATAAACAATAAAAAGTATATCCTAAAATAATAATCCCGAAAAACAATTAAACGGCTCTCTTTTTGAAACGGCTCGTTCTCTCTCGTCCGAGATCGGAATTGAGCGATTCCAAAGCCTAGAGTTTCGTCTTGAAGTCTAGTTTGTTTCATCTTTAGTACTTTACTTCTCATCTTGACTCGAACCAGATCTGTACGAGCTTGAATGGCCACAATACGAGCTCGGGCTACTATCAATGACTTGAATGATGGCTCATAGCGAGCTTTAGCCCTAGCTCCAATGGTTAGCACATCTTTAGATTTAGGACAAGGCGTCCTTGATGATAACTCAGATGCTCCCGCATCAATCACCCTAAACAATAATCAAAGTATTCACAACTTTGTTCTCAACTCCAATTACAAGTGAAAATTCCTCTGGGAGAATGTCAAATTTACATGCATTTGCTTCAGTCAACCCTAAATTCACCAATTTCACTCATACACTCGAATTGAAAATCAAAATATCACAAATTTCACTTACATTCTCCTTAAAAGGCAGAGGCTCCATGGTTCTCCATTTGTCCAAGAGATTCAATATCTCCTTCTTCTTCTGGGAGACTGGTCTCTCCACTTCCGGCGCCGACTTCGCCGACGACCCCTTCTTAGATTTGGGGGTTTTCTCGGTTTGCCTCTTCTTTCTCCCTTTAGAGTCTCTCTTTCTTTTCTGGGGTGGGGAAGCTCTGGTAACGGGGGCCATAACTGCAGCGGTTGCGAGGGAGAAAGAGGGAGAAAAAGGGAGAAAGACGGAGATAGATGGAAGTGAGGCTAGCGAGGCTGCGAGAGAAGTTGCGAGCGTCGATTTCGTCTGAGAAATGGTGAGGCTGAAGGTTGAACGAGAGGGAGAGAGTGAAAATGGTGAAATTTTGAAAATTTGGTGAAAGGGGGAAGAAGACTATGAAAACGAGAGAGAGAAGTTGAAAAGAAAATCTTATCTATATAAAAGTTGGCTGTCCATTGCCAAAATTGAATGGAATTGGTACCAATTTAATGCATTACTCATTTCTTAATCACCTCCTATTGGACTTTTGGGTATGTATTTAAATATCTTTCTTATATCTCTATGTTATATTTATTTATAGTCTACTTGATTAAGTAACAAATTAAATTAATGTGTGAGCTTTTCTTATGACAATGCAAACTTATTCTAATATTATGTTTTAAAACTACTTCAAACATAAATATAAGGAAATAAAAAATACTTATATTTACAAATATTAATAAATTTAATAACAACAACAACATATTAACAAATAATGTATAACTATATTAAATCACATACGAAAATCCGTAATTTTCTCGCGCGGAGCGCGAGGCCCGTATCTAGTGGGGGAAATGGTTGAGATGATTAATGGAAGTTAATTATGCTTAAGAAAGCAGTTAACGTTTTTTAATTTCAAAACCGTCATTATCCTTTTCCCTTTTCTTTTCTTAATTTTCCTTTTTTTATTAATTTATTTTTCCTTTTCTTGTTTTTAAAGTGTTTATTATATAATTTAATTTCCTTTTATTTTTTATTTATTAATTTCATTATCCTTTTTCTTAATTTCATATAATATTAAAATAATCATTTCAGTTAAAAAAATAAAGATAAATGAAATTATAATAAATCTTTTCTTTTTAATAGGAAAAATATTTTTTTGGACTATTATAACCCTTATATGGATATTACAGTAATATCCATATGAAATTGGGCATATGTGTAATATTGGTATAAAAACTTGGACATTTGCGACATTATTTTCAAAAAATAACCTAAGCTTAAAATCGTAGGAAAAATAGAACTGAAACCAAATGACAACTCCAGAGCTCGGCCACCACATAATTGAAAATCATTTTTAATCTGGGGCGAGATGAAGACGAGAGTCATGAGGAGAGGTGTTGTCGGTTCGTGAATCGCCGGTTCCACCGGTTCAAGGTTCAACATATGCTTGAACCTGAACCTAAATCGACAAGGGGGTTCAACCGGGCCGGTTCCGGTTTGTCCGGAAAACCACCGGTTTCTAAACCGATTCCAGTTCATCCCTGAACCGGAATAATTTAAAATAAAATAAAAAATATATATAGAATTTATATTTTAAAATTTTACCGGGTTGGTTCCGGTCCGATTTGGACGGTCCGGCTAACCTACCTTCTAAGAAGAAGTGGGTGTACGAAACCTGTCCACGTTACATGCCTTCGGCAACCCCCACAAAATCAAATACCACAACAAGAAATGAAGAAGAAACCTTCTCTCAGGATTCATTTCAGAACTCAAATCAAGCAATGGCCATCCGGAACGCAATTCACAGAGGAATCCATGCCCGCCCTCGTCCTCCACTCTTCACCCCCCATTTCAACAAACCTCCTCTCGCTCGATCGCTCTTTTCCCATCTGATTCGCCCCCAACCCAGTAATCTCAATGCTAAATCAGGATTCAGATATCCAATTCGAGCTATACAACAAGGGACATCAATTAATCCAGTAACAGGCGATTCTCCCAATTGGAAAGTCAAAATGTTGTATGACGGGGAGTGCCCTCTCTGTATGCGTGAAGTCAGTACTTTTAACACCTCTTTTCCTGATATATATTTTGTATGAAACTTGATTTTGGGTTATTTATCAGGTGAATATGTTGAGGGAAAGGAATAAGAAATTTCAGAGCATCAAATTTGTGGATATAAGCTCTGATGACTACTCACCTGCAGACAATCAAGGCCTTGATTACCCAACTGTACAATCTTCAAAACAAAAAAAAAATCATTTTTATGAATCACTGCTTGCATTATTGAATAAAACATAACATGTCGGCTTGCCTTTGTTTTCTGCTTCACAGGCCATGGGTAGAATCCATGCAATCCTTTCTGATGGAACAGTCGTCATGGATGTGGAGGTACACATGCCTTTGAAACTTCTCTGAGATTGTGTTTTTACATCTTTTGTATTCCATTGATGCAAGTGTAGATTGGAATCCATATAGCCTGTAAAGTGTAAACATACAAAACAGATGTTCAAAAGAGTTCAAGATCACCCTTCTCCATAAGTTCTCTTTGGGTCACCTGATATTTCATCATTATAATCATCCAAATGATTATATATTTAGCATGAAGTTAATCCACTGATGTTCACTGCAGGCTTTCAGAAAATTATATGAAGCAGTTGGTCTAGGATGGGTTTATGCAATTACAAAATACGAACCTGTAAGCACTCTTTTTTCAACTTCTTAATTGAGTTTACCTTCTTAAGTTCTGTTAACTCTGTACATGTGGTATAATTCTTTAAATTATCCGTACTCAGATAGCAACAATAGCAAATTCAGTATACGGGGTATGGGCTAAATATCGTCTACAGGTCACAGGTAAAGGGTACTGCATTCTGCAAAATACGACGTGTTGATTTTTCTTGTATATTTTGATTATGATGGCGATGACGAAATCAGATTATAATATTTATGAGGTTATAGGCAGGCCTGCTTTAGAAGAAGTAATCGAAGCGAAGCTCAAGAAAAAGGTAAATAATGATTTAGCAGCTTAATTAGCTTCACATATTGATTCATTAGAGTTGGTGGTAAACTTTCTGATGGCTTCCAATGATGCACATAGGAGGAAGGTTGTGGCAACAAAGATGCTTGTAAAATGTGAAAATACAGCTCAAAGCTGCATTTCTAAGAATTCTAGCACAAACAAGGTGGGCCAAGTGTATATGACATTACTTGTTTATATTACAAGTCCAATACAAACATTAGACATTTTTCCCGATGATACATACTGTTGTTGGTATATACAGTATCAGTATATGTAAGAATGTTGCATAGTTGTTTTTTGTCGAATGAGAAGCGACACTCTCTGAGGCGTTTTATAATAATTGAAAGCAAAGCTACAAATTATAAGTGTTGTTCCTACTCGTTTCCCCTCTTGATCAATGATCGACTATGTTATTATCTTTGCTGAGCTTGTGCGTGATGTAGAGAAGAGTTCAGCAAAGACCTAAATTAACTCTAGCAATTGCGATGTTGTATTTTAGTCATCCTTATTATACGTAACTGGATACCCAAATCAAATTCTACAAATCCAACTGTAACATGTGAAACTGGACAAAACCCTAATCCAACAACTGCAGAACAAGTGAATTAGAACTTCAGTAAAAATGATCCAAATAGAGTTGTGAAGGAGGAAAGAAGGACGAGGAAGACGATAGATCGACGGATTCAACGAAGAATGAAAGAAGAAGATGAGAGGAAAACAGGGGCAACAACTGGAAAATCAGAACTTCAGTAAGTCTCTGAAGGTCCATTAAGTCTCTGAAGGTCCATTAAGTCTCTTAAAATAAGCCCATTTACAGAAAAGAAAAGCAAAAGAAGAGCCGTAGCAAAACTCTAGGTTTTAGGTTTTTTCTCCCCATTCCTTGTTCTCTCTGAATCTAACCATGGCGCTTTCACGAGCTCGAACACCAATCTCCACCTTCTTCACTAACATCATCCGCCCCTTCTCCACCACCTCCAAATCCTCAATGTCAGACCACTTCCTGACCCACGACATATCCTCCCAAGTCGGAAGCTGTATGCCTCTCTCCCTCATGCGAATCGGAACAATCATCCACAACCTCGAGATCCGACCCGGGCAAGGCGCCAAACTAGTCCGATCCGCCGGCACCTCCGCCAAGATCCTCAAAATCCCCACAGCAGGCCGCTGCCTCATCCGCCTCCCCTCCGGATCCGAGAAGTTCGTCGACACGCGCTGCCGTGCAACAGTCGGAACAGTCTCGAACCCTAGCCATGGCGCCAAGAAGCTTCGAAAGGCGGGGCAGAATCGGTGGCGTGGGTGGCGCCCGGAGGTGCGTGGAGTTGCTATGAATCCGGTGGATCATCCTCATGGTGGTGGAGAAGGGAAGAGCAAAGGGAATCATCCTATGACGCCATGGGGGAAGCCTACTAAGAGTGGGTATAAGACTGCCTCGCCCAGGAAGAGGAATAGGACTTATACTATCTAGCCTTTGTGGTTTTGAATGGGGTAAATTTATGATAGGTTTTTCATGTTTTGAGTTCCTGTATTTCTTTCAATGGTCGCCTTTTTGCTGCTTTTAGTCAGTCAATCAGAGTATGGTAATAACCTATATATTTCTCAGGCAGATCAGCTGCACCAGTTACATGAAACAAAGGAGTCTGTTTCAGCACTTTGAATTGTCTCTCATGAATGGGCATTCGTTTTTTTTTTTTGGCTAAATTTATGATTGCTTTCAATCCTGCAGCCTTTATGAATTGCTCGACTGATAATGAGATTCGAACGAGGATTTTGTATATTTGTGTCTCTGGTTTAATTCACTAGTATTTCTCTCTTTTGTTACTAATGAGTTTTGGAATTGGATGGACACCTTCTGATTTGCAAGGGAGTTGTTCTGCTGATAAAGGGATTACAGTATTTTTGGGTTTTATGTCGTGTTTGTCAGTAGTGAGTATATTGATATTAGATGTCAATCTTCATCTCTTATTGTTTGCTGCCTTCAGCTATTCAATACTCTTCTAATTTCTCAGCATTTTCTCTTCTTCTTTTTTCATGTCTAAAACTACCCTTGTTATTGGTTGGCAAATGTTAAACTAGGATGTGAATGTTGTTTCTTTTTTGTCAGATGTTTCTTCTTGCATCATGTGGTGATTGACCTTGTTCTAGACTGATCAGCCTTTCCAATGGTCTTGTTTAAGCTCATAGATTCCTGAATCCTGATCATGGAAAATAGGGTTGTCAAAAGGCGTTTTTGTCATACATATAAAGGAGTAACCAATGATGCACTGTTGGATCCATAAGGTCTTGTTTATCCTTTTCATGTCCCTGTATCCCTGATGCAGATGATTAAGTCTTCTAGGTATATATAATACTTTTGTTAGTTTAAATTATCTGTTCAACTGAGGACTTGTGTGCCAGTGCTGGTTTAGTATTTCACCCTTTCTTTCTAAAACCTACTTCAAATAACTCAATCAGCCTTAGGTTGTACCCAAATTCTGTGTAAGCTAGCAGGATATCATACCAAAAGCTAGCTAGTATAAAGTGAAGTTAAGAAAATATAATTGCATCATAATCTACAACCTCTCTCTCGTAACAATTTTTTGCTGTCCTTCATGGTCCAATTTCCCAACGTGAACTTTTCACTGAAGCCATTATCTTCAACCACGCATCTTGGAAGAGACTCAGCTTACTTATTCTTCAATTTTAAGTAAATAAAATGAAACAAAAAATCACATCCAATATAATATATGCTTCGTAAGAATACCAATTCCAATATCAAAATCCTGTTCTTTCCTCTATTCACGATCAACGAGGTCGTTGTTTGAAATGAGGCAAAACTGGAGCTAAAGATGAACTCGTCTTCTGTGGCATGGGGAGCTTCACTTGATAATGGTACACAAAACACATCACCAACACCAAAACAACAAACAAAGACACCGGAGAGAACAAGACTTTGTAATCTTTGAAGCTCAATATTCCACTAAAAGTTTGACTAGTTCTCGTATCCAACGACTGCTCCACCAAAGACGCTCCTAGCGCCCATGAAACATCACCAGGACCAAAAACGATCTCAGAATCGCCCATACAGAGGGCGTCTCTAATCACTGATACCATATACAAACCTTTAAAGCAGTAACGTTCAGCAACTTGTTGTTTTTTGGCATTAGTCCACAAGCGGGAGCAAAATTGCTGGGACTTGGTCAAGATTTCGGTCAATTTGGCTCCTTCAGGCAGATCTAACAGATTATACACAACAAAGAATCCAGATAGAGCATGGAACCGCATATTAGGGTCGGACATGATTGGTATGCCAAGAGCTGTTGTGCCTGCATAATTAAGATTTAAAGTTATAAGAAGTAATGAAGGACAAACACAGTTCCAACTTCTCAATAGTGCGTGTTTAACCTCTTCCTGCGATACTTCCTCTAAAATGCTGTGAGTTATACAAAGTGAAATTAGATAAAAGTTATCCATCTGTGGTTTTTGGGTATCCATAATTCAGTTAAGCCATCAATTTCATATCCATAATTCAGCTAGAAATATACTCTAGCAAGAAGTTCTTTTGTCAAAAAAAAATTGGATAGGGCTTTTAGGGCAGTAGGAAAGATGCATCTTTTTTACTTTTGTTAATTAAAAACTTCTTTTCCCGGAGAAGAAGCAATGACGGTATCCCAAAAATCCTACTCTGTCGAAAAAAAGCGGGGAATTTTAACCACTTTCGAACACCTCATATCGAATTCAAGGACATATTCAAAGAAATTCATAAACATACTCACTGTTTCTTGAAGATAAGAAACCTTTGCAAGTGGACAAAGTTCTTGTCTTCGACGACCATTCAGAAATACTGAGATTTAATGCTACAGCCTTGACGAGCCTCCCACACAGCTCCATATCAGGGTCCCCAACCACGTACACCGGCCTGGAGAGTTTGTTCCCAACTGTATCTAACCATCTCTCTGAAGACTTTCTGCTTTGTTCCAAGCAGTTACTGCAAGTATAATTCTGCACAAAAGTGGAGCCAAGACACGGATGCCCAACTTCACCATCTCCTTGGTTTTCTGCATAAAGCATTGCCACTGATCTGTCAAACGCCTCATTCAAACCAAATTCAGGAACCGACACTGCCAAAAGTTCATTCCTTTTCCCACCTATATCAGATCTTAAATACCGTTCATCTCCCTCCATTTTATCTACCCCCATCACAACTTGTAGTGACGATCCTCCCAGATCAAGAAGTCCGAGAGTATTAGTCCCTCGTGGCGATGAACTTTGCAGAACCCCCATCTTGTAATTCAAAGCAATCCAACCGAAAAAAGCTTCTTCTTTCCCACTCAAAACCCTAATCCAACTTCTCCTATATGCAAATCCATAACCCTTGACAACACGCTCTACATCGTCCAAGATCCACTCTTCGTCCTTCGCAGACAATCTCCTCAGTCCCGCAGTTGCCAACACCAAAACAGGAGTCTCTTGGTGCCTCTCACTTGGCACCACCCCCTCGGCCCAACGAATTAACGGCTCCAACGAAGCCGTTATAGCTGAAGAGTTACCCACAAACTTGTCCAAACCAGGCTCGGTTTGCATACAATGGTATCTACACCCACTCTCCCAACCCTTGGTTGTATTATCTGGATATGAATGGAGCAAAACTGGTAAGTTGCTTCCTACCCTCATCTCCCATTCATACACATTCACTCTGGTGCCTGTACTTCCGCAGTCTACAACCACTGAAAAATATGGCCTTCCTAGCACTCTATCAGACTTATTCAGCCTGTAGAGTAGATGATAAGCAGCAGCAGCAGCAGCTGAAATTAACATAATGGCAATGACTAACACACACAGCCTTCCAATTCGAGCATGGGGAGGAAAGGATCTAGACTTGGGAAATTTGTCTCTAGATGGGGAATTGGGTTCCATTGAAGGATCAGTGACATAAAACTCTCAAATTTCAATTTCAATTTCAATATATACCAAACTTAAATTATAGTTTGAGAAGTAGCAGAGGACAAGATCTAAAGCCTTGCAAGTTGAAGATGGTGATTCAGAGTAGTCGGCAAAATTCAAGGAAGCAAGAGACTGATAATTAACTGATACGAAACAAGGAAAAGCTTAATGTATTTGATTTATAGAATTGATCGTACCTCGTGGAGTGGAACCCTACAAATTCCCAAATGGGAATAGTCCATTCCACTGTGGGAGTCAAGATTTCGTTTCATACCATTATACCCGGGGAACGAGGTCTATGGCGTGGTTCAGATTTCAGAATTAGCACTAGTTCTGATCCCGCCCGGAATTAGAGATGAGCACCGGTTCAGACTAGATTTTTGGAGAGGATTCCGATTGTATCAGAAATGAATGATTGGGGGGCCGAAATCCGAATTTTGTTTTACATAAAAAAATAAATGCAAATATAAACTTTACATTTTTCCAAAGAAATTTCTTTAACTTGTTTGTTTCCGAGCCTTTTCTCTCGATACAGAACTTTCAGAAAACCAAAATTATGCGTGCACAAAGCCAGTGGTTCTTCCCATCATGTTCTTGTAATTATTGAAAATGTTTATGGAGGAGCTCATGAACCGCAATGGATTATTCTATAGATTAATAATTAAAATTAACATGTTTCTACTTCAATCATGCACGTATCGCTCTATGAGAAAATATATCCCTACTGCTAAGCAAATTGAGATGCCAAAGTTGTAATGCTCAATGAGCAAATAAACAACACCATCACAAGCATAAGCCTAATTTAGAAGGCCATATATTATTGTCCAATATCTTTATTGTTAGGAAATGTGGTGTTTAATATCTCTACTCATTTGTATGAGCAACTTAAATATGATTCTTGGATGCACAAGATGATGTTCGCCCAACTGTAAGGATAGCATTAGTGTTGATAAATTTATAAGGTGTGTCGTAGTAATGCAGCACTGATGAATGGTGGAAGAAAGCTAGCAAAATCTTGCCAATAATGTTGAAATAAGCTAGTTTTTTGCCCATTGTCTGATAGTCCTCAGTTTGCTTCTTGTTATGGCAAAATATAAAAGTACAAATGCTGTCAGCAGACATATATTGAATTTAAGTTTTAGAGCCTATGTTTTATGACAACTAGTTGCACGATGCACAATGACAATCAGAAAGAATGTTCATCCGAAGTATTGAAACCTGTTAAAATTACCATAAGAAGGTTCAACTATGCTGTATGCAAATTTCTTAGCCCCCTCCAGCGCAATTAGATATTAAGTAATGAAACTGTGACCTACAAAGTGTGTTTTTTAATCCCTCCAATGTAAGCTGGGTAGTAGGATGGTTGTGCACGCACCTGATTTTTCACATTTACATTAATCCTGCAAGTTCCAGGCTTCTTACTACTGCCCTGTAACCGAAGAAGCAGGGAAAAACCGTACAAGGAAACTAGAGAGTGACCATATACAAAGTATTCCAAGAAGTTGGAGGACGTTCAATAAGGTGCCCAAGGAGCTATTTATTGCCATATTGTGCGGAGTCATCTCCGCCCCTCTTACTGTGAAAGATAGAGCTGTGACCAGTTGTGCTGCTCGATTTAACTGATGTAATCTATACACCTATAAACAAATTGTATCGTAGTATTGAGCCAGCTTTCTTAAATAAGATAAAACATGCGAATAAATAACAAAAACAACACAACCAGTGCAAATCCCGTATAATCTAGATAAATGTCACAATAATTTTCCAGATTGCTAAATGTCACATGATAATCTATATAGCACCTCTTATTATGTAGAGACGAAAGAAAGGGAACAGAGCATTATACTCAATCCATATATTACTTATTGATGATTCTTTTTAATTCCAGCAGAGACAGAATTTTAAAACTAAGCACAGAGCTAAAAAGACAGACATCCAAAAATTCACTAATAGTGTTGAGCATGAAAAGATTATCTATACTAACAAGTAAAGCAATCCAGTATAAACCCACAGAAGCAGGGTGTAATGCAAATATACAACTCACTTGGAAGATGATGGGAATGGCAGGCCATGAAGGAGACCTGACATATCTTGCATACTGCTCAAATGTGAACTGTACAACTATGCCAACCAAGTATGGGGCTAGAGTAGCTGAAGCTGCAGGACCAGTCCATGGCCAAACAAAGCCCATAGTCACCATTGGGATTATAAGGCTAAGCACCAAGATAGCAACTGAAGAAATGCGGTAACTTAGACGAGATGATAAACTTGCACTACTACTTGTAGTGGGAATAGGTTGAGCCGCTCTCCACAGATAGTCCATGAGGAAAAGAAATACCGCAACACCGCAAAAAAAAATGGCCTCCGTGAAAAACAAAATCAGAAAATCTGCACATGCGAGTAAGGGATGTGTCGAAAAACTGCTGAATGGTTTGGATGAAGAACAATAAGATTGATATAATATTCCAATCTTTAGCTAGAAATGGTGTTAATATGCACGTGATCTGCATATCAAACTAAATTTCAATTTCATAATATTGCTAACCTCAATACTTAATAAAGGGTGAAGAAATAGCTTTTTGTTGATTACCTGTCAAGAGAGAGTCCTCAAATATACTTGATAAAATTCTGCGCAGATAGAGTGACGGGAAAATAAATGTTGCTACAAGCACAGTTGGACCAACAAACCAGAGCATGCTATTTTGCTTCTTTTGGATAGTTGATGAGAGTGTCAAGACTTCTCTTTTAGGTGTTCTGTAAAATGAGATATAACCAGATTTGCCCCCATTTTCCCCATGGTGCTCAAAAGAAACGGTTGCAGGAGATATACTATCAGAGCCTGAATTGTACTCATCAAGTGAAGCATCAGTTTCCATCCCCTGGTTTGGAAGGTCGTTTCTCAAGGTAGCAGCAAGGTGAACTTCTCTTTTTGCAAACTTTCCTTTTACTTCACAAATCCCATTTCTAAACTGGCATGATGGTCCTGCTCAACCAAAAATAAGATACTTAAACAGAACGACCGTGGAGAACGGCATATTGCTAGTCCTTTTACAGACTACTAACTCGCAAGACAAAGTCCTTTTACAGATATAGACGAAGAAGACTGAAACGAATGCTTCATAGAGATAAGTATATGCATATTTTTGCAATTCAACATGCATTTCATTCGAACATAAAACAAAGGGATGAAAGAGAAATTTTAGTCCAAGTCCAGTTTGTGACTACAGATCTTCAAAAATCCATATTATATCCCAGTATCCCATAGATCCTTTATAGGAGTATTATTTTGTTTGGTATAGCCAGTAGCTTACTATATTAAATATCAATATACTTTTACAAGTAGCATCAGTAGCATCAGTTATAGAACAGAAACCCAAAAGTAAAAGAGTTATTTCTAATTCACACAAAAATAAACAATAGGCATAAAAGTAATATGCTAGAGAAAAAATAAATTCTACACTATTTGTGGTACTTTTATTCTTTGGACCCAAAACTACTACAGATTTTTAAGGACTTTATATTACTCAACAAAGAATGTTAATAGTAAGAAAAAATATGTTATTGTTGATATTAGACAAGAGTCTACAATATATCTTTATATGTTGCATCATTAACAGTAACCCCACATTTTAAATTCTGCAAACAAAGTTTTGATGATTTTATTGTGGGCAAGTTTTAATGCAGATCCACCACATTGGTTACTAAAGCACATGCCCTCTACACGGGTGACTGCATACAAACTATAATGAATTGTGGGTTGTGTGGCTGGTACTTCACACTTCTATATGTATTGGAACTGGGCATCAAAAAATACTCTTCATATTCTGGATTGACCGGAAGTAACAAATATTACTTTATAGTTTATACACATTCATTGACAATAATAAGTAACAAGTACTTATACTCAAAATAATGATATGATGAAGAGAGGAGCTATACTCTCTAACTTAACAGCACAAGGCAAGAATGCTGGATACGTTAACAATAAATCAAATCACTATCAAAATGACCATCATGAACTCAGCTTGCAGCTACAACAATTTTGCTTCTTGAAAATATGCTCAACTAAAATGTATGCAGTAGGAGAAAGACATGGACATCATTCCTTGTAAGAGTATATTTGTAGTAAAAAATTAGCTACTTCCATTAGTAGAAAAGAGAAGGAAGGGTGGGAGAGATCAGAATCTTCACATTTTCAATGAATGTAATGTAAGACAGCTTGGTTACCCACCTTTACTAACTGCCAGGCGTCTCAAATAATAAGTGTTGCATCCAATGGATCTTGATGTGAGCTGGAAAAATAAGTAAGATAAGTATTACACAAAATGATATCTTACATGAAGAATTTTAGATGCAACAAAAGTTATTTTCCTGGTCTTTCGGGTTTTGTGGTGTGTTTTTCTTGGAAAGGGAATACTGATTGGCATTAATACAATTTCAGAAGCTCCAAAACATAGTAATAAAGAAGAAAATTGCATTTCAGGTCTAAATTAAGATTGTTTCATACAACTACTATGGATCATGTGGTAAATTTCACACATTATTTAGGAGAACTTGCCTTTATAGACCAGACCTATCATGTTCAAAATTATCAGAAATTTCTTGCGGATTGGATATTACACTAATTGCATGATGGCATTTTGAATTGGACAAATTTACTTATCCCGCAGAGGGACATTTTGTAGAGGACAAAAGAACTTTGTCAGTCACGTACTTACATAGCAGTCCAACTTGTTATTCAAGTATAGACTAGGATCAACATAGGAAAGCTACCTCAAATCCCCAAGAGTCGTGCAACATACTTGGAGCACACATTGATGGCAACTGGCAAAACAAATTGTTTGATCTCATACTATTTTGCTGTAACATGATTGCTAAACGTATGACAGTTCCATTCTCATGAAGCTACGTTCAAGCTTTCAGTGGTTCATTTACACTTAAACCCATAATTAAATCCCTCTATCCCCCACAGAAGTAAAATGTTTATATTCATTCATAACAAATAGATCATCATCTACTAATAATGGATTAAAATAATTATCATAATTTTCCAATTGCTAAGATATCTGGCCAAAATAACCATCTGAACTCAAGGGACCTATTTTTACAGGGAGAAAGGTATTAAGATTAGCAGCCTACGTACTATCATGGGGATATTCCTGGTATTTAACAATGGGGAACGAAATACAGTATACTAATCAGCAGCATCAACCTCGTCAGTAAGGCAATTTCTCCGTTAAACATGCCAAAACCCTAGTTTCAGCAATCAGTATCTAGAAATCGAAGAAACAAGTAGCTTACAACAGAGAGCGAGCAGTGGAGTCACCTGAGGAGTTCGTTTGCGCTGCGGATTGGAAGAAGACGAAGAATAAGAATAAGAGAGGCAGGAGAAGGCTGAAATCGCTTTAGCTGCCATGAATCACAAACAGCCTCCGTGGAAGATGAAAAGCTTTTGTTTATGGCGAATGCATATGAAAACCGGGAGCTTAAAACTAGAAGGTGAAGTAGGGAATTTGAGATTGGTCTCGCAAGAAAAGAATCATTGTTGAAGCAACGCGAGGGATTGTACCTGCAACATTTTTTAACCTTTTCAAAGGACAGTACCTCAAAGTTTCGAACTCTACTCTCACGAATCATTATATAGGCTTTTTGATAAAAACAAATTTGTTAGAATATTACATTTATACATATAAAGGGTGTCCGCGGTTCTGGCGAAAACAATTTTTAAAATGAGAACGTTAGAATGGATAATATGCATCAAAATATGTGCATTAAATTTTTTGATCTACATCCTTTGAAAAAATGATACACATATACACTTTTACCTAAAAGTTTTTCAGTTTCTCAATAAATGTTCTTTAAAAATGAATGTTCTTCAAATTTTGGATGATTTTAAGTTTGTCAACGAATGTGCACAAAATTAGTATTAAATGTGCATCATTCTCACGTTCGTATTTTAAAAGTTATTCTCACCCGACACTTTCCCTTGTTGGATTACATTGACGAATCATAATATAGGCTTTCTTGAAAGATTACATTTGTACATTTGATGGATTACATTTGCACAATTACATAAACGACGTCTCCAATATTGAACTAAAAATGACTTGTCACCTCTGATTACAAAAGTGAAAATTATATGTTTTAGCTAATGTTATTTTTCTCAAGTCAAACAAGTCAATAACAAATTCTATAATTTTTTCTATTTTTAGCATAATTCTTCAATATTTTTATGTTATTCTAAGTTATTTGTTAAATAAATCAAGTATTCTTTTGACACATCGCCAACTATGCTATAAAGATTGTTATTGAATTGTTGTATTTGGCTTTTGTATTGAAGAATTAGAGAATATTCTTATATTTGTCGTTTTAGTTTGTTATTGGTGTGATTTTATTAAAAGTTTAATATAGTCATTATAGGTTACCATTGGAGTTTAGGCTTCTAGTATGAAATGTGAAGTATGAAGCGTTTCACATTGTTGGATCTAAGGCCAAGACTAAAAGAACGGCGAAAAACCCCGCACCCACTTTTTTATAACTGGCACCCGCCTTGGGCGCATCCTGGATGCGTCCAAAAAAAACCCGGTTCAGTTTTGGGCGCATCCAGGATGCGTCCAAAACTGAACCGGGTAAAATAGTCAATTTAGCTGAAATTTGGAAAGTGGAGTTGAGTTGCTCATTCCCATTCGATTCCATTTCAGTCTCCTCCTCCCGCTCTTCTGATTTTAGGTGATTCCTCTTCATCTTCTCTGTTCTCCGACCAAATTGAGTCGATTCTATGCGAGAATCATACAATTGAGGATGATGTGGAGGCAAGCGAAGAAGAGAACGAACTCAAGCAAAAGGAAGAAGGAGGTAAATTAGCTTTCAATTGTGTTTTGTGTTTAGTGTTGAATTTTATGGTTATTTTAGATAGATGATAATACATGAAGGGTTCATGAATCAAGGTGTTGCTAAAAAAAACGGTTGTAATCCCATAATTAGGTTCATGAATTTTATGGTACTTGCAATGTTTTGTATAACGTTTTTAGGTTTAGATAGTGTGTGACTACATGCTTTAGTTGTTAGTGTGTGACTGGAGTATTATTAATAGGCTCGTAGTTCTTCTAAACTTTAGTACAATCCAAATGACTCATTGTTCTAGAAAGCGACATGTACGATAAAATTGTTCTAGAGGGAGAAATCCTAATTCGAAGGTGGAAAAGAAGGAAATTTCCGAGAAACTAGATGCATGGAAGAATGTTTGTGCTGCTCTAAAGGTATGACAAGCAATTCTTGTTGAGAACATGAAGATTTGTGTTGAACATAAACATGAAGAATTGTTCAGACAACATTTCATAGGCTTCTTCATTGTATTGCTAGTTGAAAGGAACGGAAAAGGGTTGTGTATGTAGAAGTTGTTTAGCCCAATATATGTATATGACATTGAAAATATATATGAACTGGTGCAGGGTGATTGACTACCTTGTGAATTCAAGACTTGAGTGGCAGAAGAACAAGAAAGAGACTTTCAGGGGCCGATTTTGTTTCTACTAGTAAGTCATTTATCTTATTAATGTTGTTTGATATTGCGATTAATTTTTGAATTTTAACGAATCTTCTATATGCAGCTTTTTTACGTGGTCGGAGTCATGGTACTTGCCCAAAAGATGTCCATGTGTTTTTATGTTGGCCATGATTTAGAAACTGCAAGATACGGTACAGTCGAGAGAACTAGACAACAAGCAAAAAAGGCACACGAAGGGAAAACAATAGAGGTATGTATTGAGGTTCACAAATAAGTCTTTATTGTGCACATAGAAATTAGTAATGTTCACAAATAAGTTTATAAGGTTCGAATGCGCATATATAAGTATTTAAGGTTCAGATATTAGAAACTAATGTTCACAAATAGGGATATAATGTTAATGCAATTGTATTTGTGAAGTTGTTTATGTGGGATCTTAAAATGTACTTGAGGGAACCGCGTTGTGGAGGTGCTTGATAGAAACCGAAGAATGATAAGAAAAGAAACTTTAAATGAACGCATTGTGTTTACTTTATTTCTTCATAGATCTAAAGACCGAACTACAATTACAGTTCCTCACAGATCGATTCTTTTCCTAGAGACTCACATTCTTGTTTTTCTCCTCTCCAAAAAATCAACCCCCTTCTAATGTGGGAGAATGAAGAGTATTTATAGATAGTGGTGCTTGGTTCCATGGGGCACCCGAGGAAGACGTGTCGCTTTGGTGATGTCTGTGTCAGCAAGTGGTAGCTCTTTTGAACAACAAGACGAGATACATGGAGGTGCCCGAGATCGGCTAATTGTAGCAAGAGGTGAGAATTTCTATCCCCAAGACGTGATGTGAAAAGAGCGTGGTGATCTATAGGTGTTGTCATCTCGCGTTTCATCTTCGATGTTCAAAACTTGGCTTCATGTCTGGATGATTTGATCCAACTCAATCTTCAGTACTTGGTGTTTGTCAAGGGGTCGCGCTCTACATCGGGGGAGTCCGCGGGCCAGTCGTCATTTGACAAGATCACGTTGGGGTGCTGATTGATCTTCTTTGGAAGAATCATGGACTATGATTCATGCCTTCCACACTATCCTTGGGTTTGTTGAGGTCTTGGCGTATCGTTGTAGAGAGGCAATTGCATAATCTTGTGGCTTTTTGAGGGCGCGACATAGGTCAAGAAGCAAGCGTGTTAAACGAGGCTCCTTTACAGCCCCATGGTCTACCCATGGTGACGCCGTGGGTAGGCCATTCATAACATGACGGTTAAAGTTGCATATGTGTTTGGTCGTGGGTAGGCCATTCATAACATGGCGGTTAAAGTTGCATATGTGTTTGACCTTTCCTTCATGAGGATCCATCTAATGTCTTCTTATCCTCTGACCTTTGGGGTGTGGGTTTGGGAGTAAGATTGGTGCTTAGGGTTTGGATGAACGGGTATATCTTAGCCAATTCTCTTATAGACCCTTTATTTGTCTTTGGCTTTTCAGAGACATCAATAAACACGGAGTCCGGAGAGGAAAGAGAAAATGTTAAGAAAGTAGCTTACGCGACAGAGATCGCATCCTTAGAGAAGGACATTATTAAATATCGAAAGTTCCTTATTATTCATCACCAAAATCTCATGTTTTGATTCTCCTTTCCAATTTAATCTACGTCCTTTAACTAAAATTAATTTATATTATAACACTCTTTACACAACTAAAATGACAATTTTATTACTTTTCTAATAATATTTTATATCAAATGATTAAAATGTACCGTTTTTTGGTATGGTCATCTAAAATTTTGATAATTTTTAAAAAGAAATCATACTATATAATTATATATTTTCCCTATACAAAACTAAACAAAACTTACACGAAGTAATTCTTATTTTTCTAAAAAAAATTCAAAAATCGTGCAAGACACGGGAATCAAACTAGTTTCTTTCATTATATTTTAGTCCAGTAATTACATTAAATTTGTGGCAACTTATAATTTTAAGTCTTCATTTAGATATTATTTATTTAATATTTTTAATGTCGAGTCCCTATATCGATGTCCAACTAGTTCAATGTGTTGAAAGATTTTGGGGAACCTTTTTAACTTGAGCCTCCACGAAATTTTTGCTTCAGATCCGCTACTCATAACCCAATTCAAGTTCTCTATGATAGTAAAATGAAATAAACAAACCAGATTCTTTGTATAACAATAATGGGTTTGCTTATCTAAGATCTCAATGAAAGCTTAATGAAATTGGATCCATGGAAATGAAGTAATGTAGCCTATTTTACTCGAGAAAATCGAATCATAAAATTAAGGTGGACTGGTCATATATGCTTTGACTCAGTACCTGTTTGAATCACTTTAACGGATATCATTCAGAAAACCATGCTGTAAGATATTGGAAAAAAGCTTAAACTAAAAACAAAACCATGCATCGTAAACATATATCATGTATGCTTAATAAATCCAAGAAGATTGGTGTATTATAGAGAAATACAAGAAGCTAGTTGGAAAGAAAGGCAATTAGGTAAGCACTTTTTTATGCGCAAAAATATGGCCGCTGTGCCCATTTATTCTGTCACAAGCGGATGGAAGTATTTTGCACCTTCAAAGCAAACGAAGGAGTGTTAGAAATTTAGAATGCTGAAGATAGAAAAAGAATTTGTGAGGAGAGAAAAGAGAGATTTGGGAGGGTTTTATAGAGTTGGTGAATTGCTAGGGTTTTGATTTGGAAAATGGAGGGCGCCGTTCAGCAACCCATTTAAAACACGATAACTTGCCTTCACAAGTCGATCTCATTCATGGCAGAAAAAGATACTGTATATATTTAAAAATGGCAAGTTGGTGGAATTGAATTCAATAATAGAAGAAGTTCATCGACTGCAGAAAGGCTTGTCGGTTTGCTTTTACCGTATTCGCCTTGTCTTTCGCTTCTTCAACCCGGATGCCAACCTTATGAAACTCATTATTAACGTGTAAATGTGCTAATGAAATAATTTGTATGGACATTTAAGCCATTGATAAGCACATTTAAGTCAGCGACATGCACATTTGACAGATCGTGCATGTCATTATTAATACGTGAAAAGTACGTGCACATTAAGTCATTCGCACCTAAAAAGTACATGCACGTGAAAAATACATGCACGAGAAAAGTACATGCACGTGAAAAGTACATCCACGTTAAGCCATTCGTACATTCGTATATTAAGTTATTCGCACCTGATCCGGACTCAATAAAAGTTCTAAGGATTATAAAATTATAATTATAATTTAGTTTTTTTTTTATTAAATTATTGATGTATAAATAATACAGAGTATATCCTATTATATCAAATAGTTAAAAAGATAATTTTGTTCAAATTTTTTAAATATTTCTAATTAAAGTACTTATTATGTTAAGATTAAAAGAAATGATTAGACATTTATAAAACTAATGAAAAATAAATGATGCATAAATTGAACACGCATATATTACAACAACAAGTAAAGGATGGATAAATTGAAAACTTTACAATGGAAACAAAAAAATGAAGCAAATTACATAGTTTAAACATAAAACACTAGAAAGACCCTAATCTTGACCATGTAGTTGCCAAATGTGCCTTCAAATCTTCCTGAAGAAGGTGGCGAGTATTTGAACTCCGAAGATCTCTCGGCCATTCCAGGTACCTTCTCATATGCGTTGGTGTATTGTTGGAGAAAGTCTAATTCGAGACAGTTTCAGGAGGCGTTTCTCCACTCACCATTTCGTCGAACTCTGGGATTTCCTATCCATGGTGACTATAAAAATCTAATTCATCTTCTGCGATCATATTATGTAGAATGATACAAGCTCTCATTATCCTTCCAATCTTCACAATATTCCAAGAGAGTGTTGGGCTACGAATTATCCCGAATCGAGCTTGCAATACTACAAATGTCATCAGTGAGATAATATCCCATGTTATATTCACGTCCATTAACTGTAAAATTAACGTTTTACTTGCTAAACCATCATCAAAAGAGAAGATTGATCAAGAACATTGAGATCATTACACTCACCTGCAACCCCAAAAAGGCATGCTAGAACCACAAATCAAATGACGCAACGACCTCTAAAATGATTGTCGAATTCCCATGTCCTCGAGTATATTGACATTTCCGTGGAGTTGGACAATTCTTCCACCTCCAATGCATACAATCAATGTTACCCAAAATCCTAGGAAATTTACAAGACTCCCCCACGCATAGTAGACGTTGTGTGTCTGCTGCGGTTGGACGCCTAAGATACTCATCACCAAAAAAGGTAATGACTCCTTCGGTAAACTTTTCCAAACTTGACCTTGCAGATCCTTCTGAAAGACGAAGATACTCATCAGTAGCATCTGGACATAATCCATAACACAACTGCTTCAAGGCACTAATACATTTCTGCAATGCAGATACACCAAACCTACCCTTTGCATCTGACTTTTGTTGAAAGAACTCCATGTCATTCTCCAGCTTCTCCACAATGCGCAAGAAAACTCCCTTGCGCATTCTAAAGCTACGCCGGAATTGATTCTCGATAAATTGGTTGATCGGAGAATTAATCTTTGTAAAGATTTTCAAAGTCTTGTTCTCTTCCTCTTTCAATGTATTTTTCACGAGGTCCTCTGTGTCCGCATGAACTTTCTCCTTGCGCCTTGTATGTGCATTGTAAAGCGCGTTCTTGAGCTTCAGTAGTTGCATCCAGAGCTTCTTGTAGCAATCTTTGGTACTCCCTATCGTCAGAGCCATTAGAATTTTCAGAGTTTGAAGATGCACTAGACATTTTAGATGATTGAGAGTTTTAAGAAATTTGAGTAGTGAATAAATCTCTGTATGTCTTCACTTTATATAGATCACATGTCAAGTTGCAAGTTGAATTAAATACCAAGCTCACCTTTCTTCTGCAACTTCACATGCAATGTTTGCATAAAGAATTTCAGAAGATCACATGTCAAGTTGCTTTCGTTATTATATAGGTCCAAATTTCAAAAATCACACCATGCTTCACATGCAATGTTTGCATAAATAATGCATCTGATGCTTTGTTCTACATTATTTCACATAAACATTCATTACATTAAGTCAAGTGCATTACAAAGATTGAAACCCGCATTACAAAGATTGAAACAAACATACGAAAATTATACTTGCAAGGCATAAACACACATTAAGTCATCTTCATCACTGATACATAGTAATCCATCACTAATTTAGCAAGGTCTTTCATGAGAGTTTTTTTGAGTGCTTCTCCATCCTCACCAAGATCATCCCATGTTGACATTCGCTGGAGCATTTGAATCTTTCTCTCGAATTTTTGTTGCTTGTTGGCCTCCCTTATCATTTTCAATTTATGATCATGAGCTTGTTTATCGATATGTATACAAAATATATCCAAAATAGGTGTCTATGGATAGAGAAAAATGTAACAAGAATTATGGTATTTTTTTATTAATTTTTATTAAGTAAATATTTCGATAAAATATTTATTTTAAAAAATTACGTGTGCCAATTAAATGGCAATGCGTGGAGCTTCTTAAAGCAAGCAACCGCGTTTTGGGTTTTTAATCCCAAAACGAAGTCGTTTTATGTGTACTGAACCATTTTTTTTTTGCAAACAAACACAACATTAGCTACAGTATATATGTAGTGAGTTTGTAACTTTGGACGATTTTAAAGACCCATTTGATGAGCTTTACGGGTCTTAAACTTAAAATATTCAATTTTAATGTTACAACCCAACTTAAAAGCCCTCATTGGGCATGCTCTTAGAGCAATACTAACCAGGTCTTTTATAGACGTCCCGTAATTAAATTTGAATAAAATATTACATTTGATATAAGCGACCAACAAATTCGTGCCTTCAAATGAAGCAAAGTCGGGACGGTCCTATACGAATTATGGATAGAGGTGTGTTTGTTTTCCATACATTTTTTGCCTTTAAAAAAGCAAAAACGGACTCATTTAAGTGCAAAGACCAAACACAACCCAAAACAGACTCATTTCAGCACCATGTCGAGAAGAGATTGGTCAGCGCTTGAGTGTCCTGATGGCTTACACATGACACTATTTAAACGATCATGATTTATTTATAACCATCTATTCGTTTTAAAAATCGTTTTAACAAAATATATACCTTAAAAAATATCAAAATTCTAATTATATTTTTGTCTATCCATAGACATCCATTTTTATATGCTTTTGAATAATATTAATTTTTTTTTACATAATGTGATTATCATTAAGTGAAATAAATCATGTTATCATATTTGGGTGTTTTAAAATAAAATAAACATTCAAAATTAATTTATCTACAGAATAATGAAATTGTTAATAATTTTTATAAATTTAATTATTGATTTTGACAAATGTCGATTTAATTAAGTTCAATTAATCATTTTATGTGTTATATGTTGTTAAATTCGGTCATTTACTTTAGTTTATGTTTTTAACGTGTTGTTTTTGTAATGCATCACCTTATTTGTTCTCAATATAAATGTACTTTTTTGTTATTTTTATTTTTAAATTTTTTTTAAATTTTTAATTACTAAATTAACAAACTAGTTAAATTACAATAAATTAATCAATAAATTCGACTTAAAATAAGGATTATAAATATAATTAGCTAACATCAAATATACAATTAACTAATATAAAACATATAATAATAATTTAAAATGTATAAGGAACCATTGATAAAAGACCCGGATAAAATGACCAATTTTACTTAGGACCCCTTAGCATAAAAAATCCCCCATGGGACCTTCGCAAAGGGACACCATTATCGTCCAAATGGATCATCTTGAAAAACTCTAACAATTACATGATTGTACCTCTAGTTTGACTCCCCTAATGTAATCCATCATGTATGTTGCAAATCCTGTTCCCTGCTTTCCATAATAATGTATAAGATTTATTTTGTTGAGTGATAATTAAGAAAATTGTAGTGTTAATGATTAATGTATAGGAAGAAGTGTAAAATGTGATGATTAGAGAAAATAGATAGAGAGAAAGATGAAATTGTTTTAGGTTTTAGGAAATAGAAAATGAATAAAGTGTATTGGGTGAAGATAAAGTGTATTTTGTGAAGATAAATGATGAGTAAGATGTTTCCAAAATTGGAAAATGAGAAGTATTTTTTTGGACGACCAAAATGGAAATAAGTCTTATATTATGGAACGGATGGAGTATTAGATATTGGAGAAATAGTGGGCCTATTTCCCACTATGGCAATAATAAGAGTGGTTTCTAACCCTGTCCTATTTAAGTTGAAAAAACTAAGTCTATTCTTATACACCGCTGCCGGTTCTTTTCATAGGAGGCCGAAGTCTGCTTCCTCCTCTCTCAGTTCGGCTATGCTCTCCCTCTCGCTCACTCCACTCCCAACTCGTCTCCGCTCTCACTCTTTCTCACAACCACCGCCACTGCCAAGGCGCCGAAGTCACGACTCGGTGCAAATCTCTCCACTATGGAACTAGACTAATATTTTCATTGTGCTGACTAAGCTCCACTAGTAATGATATGCATAAGAAGTTCTTATGTGTAATCAGTGTACAAGTAAATTAGTTTAAATACTTACATGACTCTTTTTTGCAATTGTAGTGCATCTTCTGATTCCGATTAGTGTTCTTTACTTCCGAGGAAGATTTTGATTTTGCCAAAAGAATGGTTCAAGAGCTCTATCCTGAGGAACCTGGTCATGCTTCTGATTTCGATTAGTGTTATTATGTTTCTTTTATTCAGATGTAACGTTACGTGACTTGTAAGGTGTTTAGTTTCTGTTGAGTTGTTGAGTCTGTTTTAGTTTCTATTTCAGTGGTGCCAGTCACGGGGCCACGACAGCACCATCACGCCCAACCACGATGCCACCTCCAGCCCATTCGATCGCCACCCTTCCTCTACGCCAATATTCTCCCCACCACCAGCACCACCTTTCTTTCTCCCACCACCCTTCGCTTTCTTTTCCCACCACCTCCACACACTCGAACGCCTCTAGCGAGAGTACAAACACCACCACCATGTGGTGCTTCCGTCGTCGTCGCCGGATAGACATCGTTAGGGTTTGAACCAAAATCGATTGGGGATCCATTTTTGAATAGTTTTGTATCAATTGATAGGGGATTTCTATTCTAATGTCAAAAACGAGTTGATTGAATGATAACTGAACGAGAATCGACAAGAATTATGAAATTAGGATTCACGGTTTCGTGAGAAAAAAAGAGGAATCAAGGAGAAAAAGACGATACGCTGAGAACCAACGTACATGTTTTTTTTTAAATACACTATACGATGTACGCTGGAAACCATCGTATATACGTATTTCGTAAAAAAAATTTCAAATTGTGTGCATATATACTAGGGCTTATTTGTTGTATGTTGTTAAATTTAATTAAGTTCAGTTAATCATTTTATGTGTTGTATGTTGTTAAATTCAATCATTTACTTTAGTTTATGTTTTTAACGTGTTGTTTTTGTAATGCATCACCTTATTTGCTCTCAATATAAATGTATTTTTTTTTGTTTTTTTAATTTTTTTATAAATTTTAAATTACTAAATTAACAAACTAGTTAAATTACAATAAATCAATCAATACAATTTAACTTAATATAAGGAATATAATTATAATTAGCTAATATAAAATATAAATTGACTAATATAAAATATAAATTGACTAATATAAAACATATAATAATAATTTAAAATTTATAAGGAACCATTGATAAAAAGACCCGCATAAAATGATCAATTTTACCTAGTACAGAACATAAGGGTAGACCGCAATTTTTTAACACATGGGACCGCGGTTTTATTAGCGCGGTCTTGCTCGCCGCGGTCCGACTTTCGCACCGCGTATCTGGCCGTCCGTGGTCTTAGTCGGACCGCGGTTTTTGAACCGCGGTAAATACCGGACCACGGTTGAAAACACCACGTTTTAAAATATTCGGACCACGGTTAAACACCGCGCTAAATATTTAGACGGCAGTTTAAAACTGTGGTAAAATCACCAGTTTTAAAATATTTAGACCACAGTTGAGTAAACCGCAGTCCCAAATTGCAGTTTTTTTCTAATTCATATTGTTCCAGCCCAGTACGACCTGTTTCAAAATAATTTTTTTTGATGAAATAGAATTCATATCACAATTGATCAACTCATTTATATCCCAAAATACAAATTTATAGCTCAACAATTCTCCAAGTACTGGTCATAATGTACCAAAAACATCCAAGCCATTAAACAGAATAGAAAATTGGTATATGAATGCCCTATTCTAATCTTTGATCCCAATTTATAAGCTGCAGACTCCTTCCCCCTTTGATTAGTGACAATGACCTAGAATAAGATATTGTATAAGAATATACAATTAGTCATTGTTAGTTCAACCAACTAACGGAAAAGAATAAAACAAAGAGAAAGATGGAAAAAGATGGAAAATGCTAAAATTCAGCTAAGTTTAAGAACTATCATACCGCATATGAATTACTTCTATTTATAAGCAGCAAAGTAATCATGCATGATTCTTAACAAGCCTAACTAGGCTTCAGGAGCTAACAAGAGTATGTGTTAGAAGCCTTTGATTCATACAAGCAACAAGAAGGTCCACAACCAACTCATAACCCCAAATTGTAGACCTATCTCTCCGTTTACCACGACTAAAACAACTCAATTTTAGCTACATTCTATTTCATAGATAATGTAAGCAGAAAAAATAGATTCAATCACAGAAAGCCACATGTGATCTAAGTAGCATAGTATTAAAATAGTTACCAATTATATGGTTTGATTACCAATTATATGGTTTGATTACCAATTATAAGTGATTGGCAAATATATGTGTCATAGACCCCATGAAACAAAGAAATTACGGAAGCTAATCCTCTTAGTGAAATAAAAGTCAGTTTACTAGCAAATCTGTAAATATAATGTTTAGCATAGATCAGGAGACATGCTACTAGAACTACACTGATTTAAAGGTTACAGAAAAAGATGATTATTTTCTTTATTCACTCAAACATTCAAAACCACAACAGCTAAAGCAAGCACTATGCACCTGTTTGATCGAGAGAGAAAGACATCTTTTTCACATGTATACATTTCTTCACAAGCAATGCAGTACCAACATATTTAGAATCAGCAAGAGACCACCAAACACGATATTGTCCAAACGGAGGACTTGAGAGGGCCCGCATCAACATCTGTGTAGATTTTCAGGTATGGATCATAGGAAAAAACAATATAAAATAAAAAACAATATATCAAACACTAAAGAAGAAATATTATTCTGTACAAGACTACAAGGTGATTGTTTACTAGGTTAAATTAAATATAGCCAAACAGCTAAGAGCTCCTTTCATTGGTGTGATAAAAATACGTTCAAGGAACTCTTAAATCTGGTTAACGGTGTGAGTTACCAAACTTCTAAAACACTATATTAAAAGTTACCCAAATTCCTTGAACTTCACATGGTTTATAAGTTTCGAAGACACCAACCCTAGTATGACAGTAATTATAATGTTTTAAGAAAATTATCTATTTTACAGAAATGTTGTGACAAAGAGATTAAAGAGAAGTTTATGTTTCAAAACAATGTCTTGATGATTGGATTTTTGTGAGTTGTAACCTAAATGACGCACATCTTTTCTTGAAACTAAGAAAATTGTTGAAGTTGACTCTTATGCAGTAGATTTCTTGGAGAGTGTTCAGTAAATAGCAAAACTATAAGAAAATATTTTTCAAGTCGATAAACACATTGCCACAAGCATTGAACATTGAACTAAACATACAAATATACTTTTCTAACTTTAAAATGCCACTAATGTGAAGTAGATGGAACTCTGCTGAAGAGATTCGGACCAATAGGCCCTTTGATAAGAGAAGAAGCCATCAACTTACCTGTTTCTCTTCACGTGAAGCACTCGTGTCATCTTTCAACTCAGCAGGGTTTTTGGGTGCACCTTTGCTGCCAGCAGCAGGCATCCTTACTTCCTACCATAAATGGTTGGTCAGATAACGAAAATGTACACTTGAACTTACCAAGAAACTATGCTGAATTAGTTTCATAACTTCTGAAATTATCTCATCTTTGATGAACCCAGGATAATTATAAAATCGACAAGTCACCACTAAGTGATACGTCACTGAACTCGGAATGTTAATAGTGACAAATGCATCACTCATTTCTAAACGAAATCAAGGGAGGATGTAACATTGTAATGTATCAGAAACTCGTGTTACATATTCTTCCTTGGACCAAACTACACAATTTGTTTGATATCTCTATACTATATATACAAATGGACTCCAACCTACAGCTTTGGCTTGGCAGGAAAAGAATACATAAATTTCTTAGCTGCATCAATAACAGTAACATTAACCCTCTGATGCAAACCTGAACAAAAGTGCTCGTCAGTCTAGCACAATTTATTTAATTAGCAGCTTTACCAGTTAAAGCACTGCAAATTAAATTTACAGCTCAGTCACTTCAAGATGTAATAAAAGTAAGAATGTTTAACCCCAAAATCCCAAATATGAGACTTGAGTTCCATTAACAAAGGAAAATAAACAGAAAGAAGAAAAACAAGACCCTGATCAAGCTTCATATACAGCAAATGTTCTTTGGGATGTCATTCGTCATTCATCATATAAAAGTAAGAATGTTTTACTCCAATCTATTCACAAAACCATATATTATTATCTAAATTCTTCCTATCTAAATCCAGAGGCACAATATATTTACAAAATCTGTCAATCTCCATACCTTCCCCAAGGCCAACTCTATAGCAAATCGTTCTGCCTCCTCCTTCCTCCTACAAGGTTCAGAAAGCTTGACATCCATGGAGTTAAACTTAAAAACCGGCAACAAAAATTAGGGTTTGTTGAGGAGATTTTCGAGCCCAAATATAGGGTACCTTTCACGATTACTGTCAAAATCAACCAGCAGGGATTAGAAACAACGAGAAACAAGAGAAATAACCACTGTAGTTTGTTAGAATTCAACAAATTTGAGCATACCTGTTTCTTCTTCAACGAGCAGCTCAGTTTCCGGTAAGGACGTCGAAGGAAGAATGTTGCTGCACGAGACGAAGACGATGGTTCTCTAGTATTGGTGAATTGAAGAAGAAAAAACCTACATAATTGATGATGGAAGAGATAGGTTCGAACGGGGGTGGGTGGGGGATAGGTTCGAACGTGAACTGAACGAGTTTTTCTACATCAGGGATAACTAATTTAATTAGGGAAATAAAGAAAACTAAGAATATACCGCGGATGTGATATTGTGTGGTCTCCGTTTCCGCGGTTAATATTGAACCGTGGTCCGCATTAATATATAGACCGCACTAAGAATAAAACCGCGGAGCGAGTACACATTTAATCGCACTCATAAACAATTGTGGTTTGATCTAAACAAAAAGACATGTGCACTTTTAAATTAAAAAGCGGTCTTCATATCTTATATACCGCGGTTTTAAAAATGCGCGGAAAGAATAGTGCGGTGTACGCCCCTTTTTGTACTAGTCCCTTAGCATAAAAAATCCCCCAAGAGACCTTTGCAAAGGGACACTATTATCGTCCAAATGGTTCATCTTGAAAAACTCTAACAGTCACATGATTGTACCTCCAGTCTAACTCCCCTAATGTAATCCATCAAGTATGTTGCAAATACTACTCCCTCCGTTTCATAATATAAGATCCATTTGGGTTGTTGCGCGGTAATTAAGAAAATTGTGGTGTTAATGATTAATGTAGAGGAAGAAGTGTAAAATGTGATGATTAGAGAAGAGAGATAGAGAGAGAAAGATGATATTGTTTTGGGTTTTGGGAAAGAGAAAATGAATAAAGTGTATTGGGTGAAGATAAATGATGAGTAAAAGGTTGGCAAAATTGAAAAATGAGAAGTATTTTTTTTGAAGCCTAAAACGAAAATGAGTCTTATATTATGGGACAGGCGGAAATGAGTCTTATATTATGGGACGAAGGGAGTATTAGATATTAGAGATAAAGATTCAGGAACTGCTTCGCCTCCTCCTCCTCCTAGAACTGCTTCGAGGGTTGTGCAAGAAGATAAATATTCAGGAATTCTTTCTTTATGATTATTTTGCCATAGATAGAGCATCGATAGGTTCTTCAACAATCCGATCTACTCCGGAATCGTGTTGTTAATCTGGTTATTGTCAAGCTCAGTGTGCGCCTGTAATGAGGTTAAATTTCCAATCCAATAAATGTGCCTTGAGCCAGTTCATCCATATTATTCTGCGATTTTGCGGGAAGATGGGGAGAAGATTAGGGCGACGACGACGGCGGTGTCAGAAGAGGAGGGAAGAACGGTTTCCAATAGGAGAAAGATGGAGGGATGAAGTCTGTAGATTTGGAATGTCATCATCCATGTCTTTTTTCATTCAATAGGAGATAAGTAAATAATTGTCTAGTTTTTATAGTTAGATCGGGTGAATCTCATAGCATCCTAGTGCTGAGTCAGTGTCTCAATTTCATGTTTTAATACTTTTATTATTCCAAATCATGATCTTCTAACGAAAGTAAGCATACAAACATTTGCTGAAGATTGATATTTCTCGGTGTCTAGGTAGCATCAAGATTGATATTTTCATTGTGCTGACTAAGCTCCATTAGTAATAATATGCATAAAGAAGCTCTTATGTGTAATCAATGTACGAGTAAATTTGTTTTAATATTTACATGACTCTTTTTGTACTTGTAGTGCATCTTCTCCGATTAGTGTTCTTTACTTCCGAGGAAGATTTTTGTTTTGCCAAAAGAATAGTTCAAGAGCTCTATCCCAGGAACCTGCTCATGCTTCTGATTCCGATTAGTGTTCTTATGTTTCTTCTATTTAGATGTAAAGTTATGTGTCTTGTAAGATTTTAGTTTTTGTTGAGTCTGTTTTAGTTTTTGTTGAGTCTGGTTTAGTTTCTATTTCAGTTGTGCCAGCCACGGTGCCACGACAACACCATCACGCCCAACCACGATGCCTCCTCCATCCCATTCGATCGCCACCCTACTCTGCGCAAGTATTCTCCCCACCACCAACACCACCTTTCTTTCGCCCACCACCCTTCACTTTCTTTTCCCACCACCTCCGCGCACTCAAACGCCCCTGGTGAGAGTACAAACACCACCACCATGTGGCGCTTCCGTCGTCGTCGCCGGATAGAGATTGTTAGGGTTTCAACCCGAAATCGATTGGGGATCCATTTTTGAATGGTTTTGTATCAATTGATAGGGGATTTCGATTCTAATATAAAAAACGAGTTGATTTAATGAGAATTGTGAAACTAGGATTCGCGGTTTCGGGAGAGAGAAAAGAGAAATCGTGAAGAAAAAGACAGACGCTGAGAACCAACGTACATGTTTTTTTTTAAAAAAATTACACTGTACGCTGGAAACCAGCGTATATATGTATTTTTTTTTTCAAATTGTATACGTATATATTGAGGCTTATACGCAGGGATGACAATTTCACCAGCACCCGATGGACATCCGATTCACCCGACCCGAAAACACGGGTGAAAACCTGAAAAATGGTGGGTGATGGATGGGTGTGAGCGAAGTTTTTTCACTCGCCACCCGACCCAATGCACCCGAAATATGTAAAATTTTATATATTCTTAACATAAAAATCACAAATATTTCTGTTTTCTCATTTACATTCTTATGTTGTTTATATATTAAAATATGTTTTACATCTTCTATTCTTCTAATATAGTTTATAACAATAAATATATTTTGTAATAGATATGTAAAATTAAGTAAAAAGATATGAAATTATATTTTTCAATCACCTATGGGTGCACCCGACCCACCCGGTCACCCGATGGATGACGGGTGAGTGCACCCAAACCCGTTCATCACCCGACGCATTTATACGTGTACACTGAAACTCTTTATGTCCGTCTGTTTTGAGCGTAAGCCCATAAGCCCGTTTTGACGTAAGAAAATGCGTACTTTAATAATATTAAATTTTTATTATTTATATTAACATAAAACTAGAGATATTAAGGATACAAAACGTACGTCGACAAAATGTGTCATGCAAAAATGGGAATAACATGAATCCAAAACCTTAAAATATAACCCCTAAATTCTACTCCAGCTGTTAACAGATTAAAAAAGATTTGAATTGATGAGATGGAGATGTGGAGATTTGGAGTTGGAATATGGCAATTCTGAGTGTGTATACGTCCGTCTTAGTTTTAGGGCGGTATAAGCGATCCGGACTGGACAGCCCGCGTTTGGACATGTCTACTCGACGAGTGAGGCTATCCGAGTTGAAAGTTGATTTCTCCTTCGTCTCCATCCTGGCCCCCATACTGTCCCCAATATTCCGAGGAATTGTCTGCTACAGGTCAAGTGCTTACTACTGACTCAAATTCCACTGTATGATAGTATAATCTAAGTAGTTCTTCACTGGTGTTTAATGCTTTTGAGATGGTATAAGTGTTGAGCATTCATTATTTATTAGGTGTGAATTCGTAATATTCTTGAATCATATGACTCCGCCAAGTTTGAAATGAAGTCTTGAAATACTTGTTGAAGGGAGAGAGTGGTGAGAAGATAACGTTTTTGAGGCTGTGCATTGTAGAGCTATCCATAAATTTCTCCATGAATCCCTTGTATTTTTCTGTATGGCTGACAACGAGTCCCAGCCCCCAACTCTTTGTTTGCTTCTCGTACAAATTTTATTCTGCTGACAGATAATAGATTTCATTCTCAGCATTACCTTCTTTTCTTGTCACTTGCATTCTGTTGATGTACAAAAATTTACCACTTCAATCATTGGGACCAGAAACAGTAGACATGAGGGATAAATGAAGAGGAGCTATTTCATTGTCATTTTTGAGGCTGAAGAGCAACCCACTGATTTTCCTCTTCCTGTCAGTTTCTGGTTACAGAATTCAGTTCTTATCCCATCTACTGTAATATACACACTGGTTTGCATTGTCTTCCCAGTCTCACATGCAGTACCTTTAAAACAAAGCCAAGATCTCCTAACCTTAGGTATCACAACCAAACAAGACCCAAATCTCTACTTCATGCAAGAATCCAAATACCCTTTTGCTTGAATGGTAAAAAGAGTTAGGGTGAGTTGTCAAGGAAATGGGTTCGAGAAGGAATTTGAGGGCTGTTCTATTTTGTTGGGTAGTTTCCACTTTGTGCATCATAGCCCAGTCTGAGAATTCTTCAGCAAGTGTCTCTGTGAGGCTCCTGCAGGTTCCACCTTCATTTTCAAATCAAAAGTCAGCTACTTTTGTGTTTGAAGCTTCAGAAGGAGATTCAAAGGAAACAAATTGCTCACACTGCAGCTTTAGTTGCAAGGTTACATATTATAGTTTATAATCTCATCATCTATTTCCTTGAATTCCATGTCTTGTATGACTTAATTGTTCCTCTTCTCTATAATTGCTTGCAAACATAAAGTTCTTATCTGATGATCCCTCTTGTTAAAGCTATCTTAGTCATGGACTATAAGAAAATAATGATGAACAAAACTTCTTCCCTTGTATTGAAGTATAACATACAATCATTTATATGGTTTGCAGTTCAGGTCTACAAAGAGTAGATTAACTTGCAGATCCATAGTTATTTATTGTTGAATTCAAGTAATTTCTGTACTTACATGAAGCATTTCCTGAATCAAAGTCATGCCTATCGTTTCTTTTTTACTTGAGTCGATAGGAGGTATCTAAATATGACATGTTTTCTACAGTTAGATGAACGGATCAGTTCAAATTGCGAAGATAGAAATGCTTCTTTCTCACGTTTGCAAGATGGAAACCATACCTTTACAGTCTGTGCCAATTCCTCACAAGGAGCTGGCTGTTTTACCTATAACTGGACCGTTGGTTAGTATATACCCCCCTTCTACTTCTTCCCATCTTGCTCTCGAGTATAATGCTTACTTTCTCTATACACATCTACCATCTTATTCACTGCTTATTGACTTCTCCATAAGTCAGAAAGGATATGAATACAATTCTTATCCATCCGTGATCTGATTGTACGAAGATTATTTTCTTTCAGTTCATGCTGAAAGCTAACATCATAAGCTACACTAAATACTTGTTATTTTTTTTTTGTGTAGATACAACACCCCCTACAGCATATGTCACAGCTAAAGAGTCCTTTACAAATGCTGTTAATGTATCTGTTAATATCTCCTTCAGTGAACCCTGTGGTTTTGGATGCTTGACAGTGAACACTTGCAATGTGAGTATGTGGCCATCCACTAGAACATTTCCAGTTTCGTACTCTTTCTAGTTCATGATTCTTCATTGATATTATTAATTTTATACAATTTACTAGACAAATTAGGAACAAAGATAGTAGGATACTTGAAGTAACTAAGAATCGCAAAATGTATATGGTAATAATGCTGCTTTTATTGTTCTCTTTCTAACATTGAATGGATGTTTTGTTATGCTCCTAGTACTTGTTAATTGTTAGCTATTCCTTCAGTTCCCTGAGTATCGTCTGGAATATTCTACAGCTCATTGTATACGGATCAGGACAAGTCATACCACAGACACTTACCGTTCTGCAGCCTAATCTTAAGTATTCTCTGACAGTTGCCTTATCTTCTAGCTCACTTTACGGACGAGCTATTCTGATAATGGATAAAGGTTTCTGCTTGGATCCTGCTGGGAACAGATTCACAAGAACAGAGAATTCGAGTTTCACTATACATTTTGGTGGGTTTTAGAGTGTACCAACTACCAACCATTTTTTTTTATCAATAACAGCATTTCGTCCCTGTCTCTAATTCTCAACTTATGAAGGGAGATTTTAATGTTACAGATAGAAGAAGTACACTTGTGTCCCTGAGAAATCGGGTCCCAGAGAAGCTAGTTGAGCTAAATGGACAAACTAGAACCGTACAGGCAACTAATGATAATAACAAGCTGAAGTTTTACCTTTACTTTTCACAGCCCATCACAAACACATCTGATGAAATCTTGAGTAAACTGAAAGTAAGCCATGGAATGCTGCAACCTATTCAAGGGAAGAGCCTAGCTAATCGGAGATTTGGCTATCTTGTAAGTAAGCTGACGCTGAACAACACATGGCCTTAGTTTTACGGATCTCCTCATACAATGTTTTGTTAGATGTTTTCTTTTCGTTACAGATTAAGGACATACCAAAGGTTGCTGTAGTCACAGTAAACCTTGTTCCAGATATGATAATAAGCAGAGAAGGGAATCAGGTTTCTCCTGTGGACCCTGCTACTTTCCTTTATGGTAAGACTCAAACATGTTTTTAGTTTTTATTGTCTCAGAACTTCAGTTTAGTTCTATAGTATATTTTTAATGTTTGTCTACCTGCTCATTTGGGATCTTTACGTGGCTTTTATCTGCAGATTCCGAGAGGCCTGGTGTGATGTTGAGTACAGCTTTGAAGATGAGAACGAGCAAGAAAAGCATTCCCATCTCAATAAGATTCACAAAGCCCGTGTTTGGTTTCAATTCTACACAAGTATCAATATCTGGAGGTCACATAATGAGGCAAGTGGAAAATATATTTCCAAAACAATGCCTTCCTATATATTTTGTGAAAAAATTGAAAATAAATTAGCTGTTCTGGAACTTGCTAAAATGAGTTAAAATATGTCACCACTGACAATCATTCTAATTTTGAATAACAAACACTAAACATTTCTTTTAAAAGATAAATGTAAACTTAGATGCTTCCTTGATAAGATCTCTTTCCATTTAAATGGATTTCTTTTAGATGTTATTTCCCAACCCAATGTAATCCTGTCACGCCTCTTGTTTTCCACTTCTCCAGCTTTCATGAAGTGAGTAAAAATTACTACGATGCCAACATACAAGCAACAGGCATTACCATAACCATTAGCATTCTTGAAAATGTAACATCAGATGTGGCTGGGAACAAAAACCTCCTATCCAATGTCTTACAGTTTCAGCACTGTAAGGATGCTGTAATCTCTGTTACTGTTGCATTATTCTTCAAAATTTGAGTTTCTCTTTTTCACAAATTACTTTATATATATATTCTTTTTCCAGAAATCTGACAATACGAAACAAAAATTGCAGATTTTATACCCGCAGAGTCCATTGTGCTTGGATACTTTGTAACTGCATCCTTTATTATTACATGCGTGGCGGCTGGCCTTCTGACTGTATCAACGGCAGTCCTTGAGTCTGCTGGGGCACTTTCAAGATCTCTCCCATCTCTTACATCTGAACCCACAAGAAATCTATTTGTACGGGAACCTACCCTTTTTTATATGTCTCTTAACAGCCTTTTCATTTAGACCATGCAATTGTTTTGCATATACCATATCATAGATCCATCAAAGCCCGTTGTTTCTGCAGAGAATCGCATGCTACATTCAAGTCTTTGCACTATCTAGGTGGTTGGTAGTGAATCTTCCTGTCCAGTATTATGAGCTGACAACTTGTTTGAGATGGAGTATTCCCTACATCAATCTTCCATGGGAGAATCAAGATCATCAATTAGAAATGGATGGGCCCACCCCTTTGTCAAGCAGACTCTTCTCCACACCTCCAGATAAGAGATGGGATGTTCCTACAATTACACAGTCTGGAAACATCAACAAAGCTAGTGTGGTCTATGTTGCTCCACTTACTGCAACAGAATACACATCATTTTTCGAGGTCAGGTGATCCTTAAACCACTCTCCACTTGGCTTCTAAAGTTAAAGTAAAACTAGCTATTTGTAACCTTAATTTTTCTTCGTTTTATTCAGAGCCAAAATTCTATTCCGCAGGCAGAATATATTCCTGATCCCCAATATTTAGATGGGTATGATCCTTTGTTTCTTGAAGTCATACTATGAGATCAATAGCTATGACAGATTTCATTTCATTCACAACATTCTTTTGAGGACTTCAGAAGTGAGCGTTGTATACAGGTGGATGGATTTCAAGAGAAGCATGTTCTGGCTAGCTGTGATAATTGGAAGCTGTATCCTGTTACACGTATCGCTTCTTCTGATTCTCAAACTAAGGGACTGCAGCCGCGAGAAAAGGCGTTATGGAGCTCTCGTCTTTCCAAGATTCGAGATTTTCCTCTTAATGCTCTCAGTTCCTTGCATTTGCAAATCTTCGGTTTCCATAATAAAAGGTGAACTCCCTTGCTTCAGCAATCAAATGTCCGTCCAGGCTATTGTATTAATACTTATCTTGAATTGAAATGAAATGATCAGGGGGAACGCAGTTGGGAATCCTTGTAGGGGTCTTGCTACTGCTTTTTGCATCATCACTCCAGATAGCATTATTCGTTTTCCTCTCATTTGGGATCACACTAGGAAAACTCCTCCAATACAAGGAAGTTCACCAAGTAGGGCAGAAGTTCCACTGGTACCAAGAGCTGATCCGAGTGACTCTGGGTCCTGGTAAAAGGGGCCAATGGACATGGAAGGACCAGCCAAACTCCACCAAACTCACTCGCTTCGGCCCACTTTTTGAAGACTTAAGAGGCCCACCAAAGTACATGCTTTCCCAGTTCTCCACAACCACTACAACTAGTGCTCTTAGACGCCCTGATCGCATCATTGCCTCAGACGACGAAACAGAGGACGCTGAGGCACCCTTCATACAGAAGCTGTTTGGGATACTCAGAATCTACTACACGTTTCTCGAATCCATCAAACGCTTCTCCATCGGAATTGCATCGGGTTTGGTCTTTTTCTCAGGAACCGCGCATCCTTCCACCTCCCCGACGCTCGCATTGCTCTGCATCACTTCCTTTCAGCTCTTCTTTCTCTTGTTGAAGAAGCCGTTCATCAAGAAAAAGGTCCAGCTGGTCGAGATCATATCACTATCCTGTCAAGTGGCCATGTTTTCGAGCTTCGTGAATCTGAAAAGCGATCACAGAGTCGGCATATTACTCCTCTTGCTCTTCGTTGTTGGCTACTTGGCGTTGCTGATGAACGAGTGGTATGCGTTATGGACGCAGGTCAAGGGGCTCGACGTAGAAGAGAATGGGTTCCGAACGGGACTTAGAAGAGCTTCAGCCGGACTTCTTCTCTTCTTCTTCCCAGAAAAGCTGATCAAGAAGCTTGACAAGAGATTGTTAGGAGACCCACAAACAGAAGAGAACATGGTCAATGGAAGTGGTATTCCAGCTACAGAGGAGGCTGCAGGGAGCAGGAAGTCATCGGGTGCAGATAAGGCGTGGGTGAAGCAGATAAGGGAGATGGCAAAGGCTGGGTTTCCGGGAGGAACTGACTCGTCGCCTGGGAATAGTAGGTGGAGCCGCTTCTGGAAGAGGAGTGGAAGCTCATCAATGAATTCATCAACAGAGAAGTCCAAATCCAAGTCTCAGTCAGAGGGTTTGTATAAGGATTTGGAAGCCATTTTTGCAGCTTCTTCAAGTGGACAACCTGCTGGATAAAGCTCTTAGATGGCTTGTTTGTTTCTTCAATGCTTTCTTATGTGTTTATGTTATGTTTTCATGCACCACATAACAAGCAAGAATGTGACATGGTCGAGAGTATACCTCTTGATATCTCACTATATATGAGTATCAATTTGATATCTTGATATCTCTTTTTCATAGAATTTGATATATCAAAAAATATGGGGTATATATATCACTCACTTCTCATCCCTTAATTCTGTCTTTCTTTTCCACTCTCTCTTTGATATCTTCAGTATACCAAACACATATATCACATATCAATTTCATACTTATATCCGATATCCGATAGCCATACTCATACTTGATATTTGATATACAAGTATATGGATATCAAACGAGGCATCAACTTCTGCTTCGCCAGCAACACGAAATTCTATGTCAAAATCAGCTCAGAAGAGGGAGATACATAGCTGATTTTAGCAATTCAATCCACAACCCCGTTCACGTCTCTAAAAATGTGTCTAAAGTTACCATCATCTCAATTTCCGAAGGACAAGACCAAATTGATTTGTTTGCAAGGTTAGTAAACATTATTTAGATTAGATGATACTTTAGGTAGTTTAGTATTAACGACCGGTTTAACGATTTGAAATGGAAGAATTGTTGCAATAGCTTTATGTATATGGATTTACATTAGGGTGTTTGTGTTCCAAAAGTGTCAAAAATACTATAGGAAAAGACATAAAAAACATAGAGAAACGAAACAATTAACGATGGGGAAAAGACTGGTCTTTGTTTGAATATACAAATAAGAAACAACGTACATACTAATATGACTTGGGAGAAAAGTTCTGGTGAAAACAAGGCTTAACGTAGAAAAAACGAAGTTTTTCACGTTAACAGATAACACACTAATGTTCATAATTTGAGTGGTAATGTTCATAATTTGTACGACAAAATTTTTTGAGGTCATTTTGAGAACAAAAAAACAAAAAAATTTAAAGTTCGCAGTAATTACAAATATACCTAAAAATTGACGTGTAATCTTTGAACGTGATTTGTTCGTTTTTCGTACGTTAAGAGGTATTTGCACCGGAACTTTCGTATGACTTGGTGCTAGCGACCCTCCATCACAGTGACTGTAAGTTGATTAATTGTGAAACTTTCATTTTGTGGATTAGAGGACAGATCGATTTCTGTGGCATTGCGAAACCCAGGATGTTTAGGTTGAGGCATTGAATCAGTTTGAGTGTTTAGGAGCAAGATTGCTTGTGACATGGTGGGTCTTTCCACTGCTTGCTCTTGAACACATAGAAGCCCTACTTGTATACACCTTAGGAGCTCATCACCTGCATACGAGTCTTCCATTGATGGATCAACCAACTCTATTCCTTTCCCTATTCTCCACATCTTCCATGCCTATAGCATTGCCGTTTCAATCAAATTCCATCATTTGCAACTTTAAAATTTAGAGAAAAGTTCGTGTCAGAACAATGTTTAACGTAAAAAGAGTTTAATTGTACTTACGTTTCCAAGGAGGTTGAGCTCGTGATTTAAGCTATAAAATCGCCTGTTCTTCTTTCCTGTGATTATCTCAAGCACGAGCACACCAAAGCTAAAGACGTCCGACTTTATTGAGAAAAGTCCGTCCATTGCGTATTCTGGAGCCATATATCCGCTGCCAAATAAGGCACAAGGTCAGAAATTAAACCATTGGCTTTATAACATGGGTATTTTAAACCACACCATAGGAATTTGGGTATCTGGCAGCTCACTATGTTCCAACAACTCTAATAGTATTATTTGTTTCAGTTTCATCTCCTCTGAAAATCCTTGCCATGCCAAAATCTGATATCTTAGGGTGCATGTCCCCATCAAGCAATATGTTGCTGGCTTTGAGATCCCTATGTATTATCCTAAGCCGTGAATCATGGTGGAGATAAACAAGACCTCTTGCAATTCCGCATATGATGTTGAATCGTCTTTGCCAGTCTAGTGATCTTCGCCTCTCTTTATCTGCAAGGAAATGAAAAAATTAACAATTGTACCAAGATATGAGTTGTGGTAGATATGGATGGCTTACGAAACAAGACAAAGTCAAGGCTTCGGTTTGGCAAGTACTCGTAAATGAGCATTTTCTCGTCTTTATCGACACAACATCCGAGCAGGCGGACAAGGTTCCTATGTTGAAGTCTGGCAATCAACTTCACCTCATTCTTGAATTCTTCTACTCCTTGCCCTGACTGTTTCGACAACCTCTTGACTGCCACTTCTTTTTCCCCGACAAGCGTAGCCTACACCCAACAACATTCCTCATACTCAACACCAATGTTTGATCCACAAAGTCTTGAAACTTCGTGGGTCCATGGTCAATCCACACTTTGTGGGCCATGGGACAACCACAAACTGTCCGGGACTATAACCCAGTTAAGTGGGACCCGGAACATAGATAAGCGCAACGTGCGCATTGGCCTACCATACAAGCACATGGAGTTTTATCCTAAAACCAATTGGAAATAAGAGGAGTTTTATCCATGAGTTTATATAGTAGTCAATTTATCTCTCAATTTTCGATGTGGAAGTTTGTTTAACACAAAGTAAATAGCAAGATGCAATGAAAACTACACCTTGTAAACGCAGCCAAATCCGCCTTGTCCAAGCTTATTATCTTCGGAGAAGTTGTTTGTGGCCACCAACATAGAATCAAAATCATACAATGGAATCTCTAAATCATCTCTACCATTCTCCATGGTTAGGTCTCTCTTACTTTGGATCATTGTTCTTCTCCACAACAAATCTTGGGTTCTCTGAGTAGCTCTGGCTCTTGATACTGTACAAAACAATTGATAACATGAAAAATTAAAGGATCAGAGTATATAGTCTTCTTATATATTGTTGAGTGGTGAGTTGGGGATGGATGAGTCATACTCATTTGAGCAACATTCTCAGTTGAATTACGTCTCATCTTCATTAAAAATGCAAAGAAGCTTGCAAATGCTACAACGACGCCGACACTGATTAACACTTTCTTGGTCTTGTTTGAACCACCTTTTGAGCTCGCCGCACTTGCTGAGATTGCAGGTAAAAATATGGAGTTTAGTAACGATTGATCTTGTTAAAAATTAATATGCAATGTTAATGCAGTACATTGATAACAAAGCAAGAAAGTCAAGCTTGGTTAGTCAAATAGGTTTGATGGTCACAAAAGTTCATGGCTACTACCAACAAGTACTTCACAAAATCGAACAAAAGAGAAAGGCAGAATTGACAAAAAAGAACCTTTGAGATAGTACGAATGGTTATTTACTGACTAATTCATGTTACTACATATATTTGTATAGAAAAAAACAATATGATCCATATTGTGAGGTTGATAGATCAGAATGAGAATGTGTCGCAACTGATCAAACCTACCACCAGTGGAAAAGGAGAGGTTGGTTTTCTACCCAACTTTCTATTATGTACTTACCTTGTACCAAAACAACTTTGAAGTTTCATTATATGTTTGCTATAGTGTACGTACATGTCTTGAAACCAATAGCCACTACTAGAAACACAATATATTGCCTTCAATTTGGACTCGAAAATACCCTTTCATATAGACACGAAATAAGCTTAGTATAGAATATGATCTCTTTCTGTCCGTGAATGTAGCCAGCATAACATTAGTGAACTAAGTAAATCTATGTGTGCTTGTGTTTTGTCGTTTTCGTTTCTATATATTTTATGTCTCATTTTTCTCACATCTATCACATCGAATTGGTATCAATGCTTTGGAGAGAGAGTGTGTCTCAATAACCTCTTCAAAATATTTAATTAGGAAAATTAGCTCCAAGTAGTTTTTATTAAAGAAAACTAACCCCTTGAGTTTCTCCTTTCCCTTGGGGTAGGGAGTTAGTTTTAAAAGGTCATTTTCCTAATAAAAACGTACAAAATAGTTATTCACCCAACTCACTTATGCTTCGGATTTAATATAAGTTTGTAATCTATTGACAAAGATTTTGCTTTTAAAATGAAGATCAACAAGTGCGCGTGGATAAATTACTCCACTCTATGGAAAATCTATGATGCAAGCTTTATTAAAATAACAAGGCTTGGGCAGTGTTGTCCTTTGACAACGTTGCTGAGATGACTACGTTGGAAGAGAAGGTACATTCAACGCTCATGTTGTGTATTGCAGATGATGTCATCACTGACGTCACAGATCAAGAGACCACGATCAGTCTATGGTTGAAGTTGGAGAGTTTGTACATGAAGAAATCTCTAACCAATGGGTTGTTTCTGAAACAATACGAGAACTTGGAGGAGGATGCTTTGGTTTTCTTGGTATCCGTACCACATCCATACGAGAATTTTATGCAGTTGTTTATTGTCGGGAAAGAGCTTTTTACTTTGCAAGAAGTCAGGTCATCCCTACATAGCAGGGCATTGGTCATAAGGAATGATTGATTGAGGGAGAATCATTCATTCCTTGTCCTCCTAAAGAAACGGAGAGTTTCCGATCTTTTTCATATTTCAAGATGTCATGTAGACAACCACATGAGCATTCCGCAAAGTGACGCATATGACACATTTGTCTCAAATTGAGTTCACCTTGGTGAAATAGGTGGGAATCAAGGTCGCACCATGTTTAAGAGCTAGAAGGTATACAACTATACTCCGTTGAATATTCCTTATCTTGTTTCCAAACTCCTTTTGCATCTCTCTCAAGCATCAATCAAATAAATTAGATACCTACTTAACTATTGAATTTTATAATTCAAAGGATGCTAAGTGGTTGTTAGCCTGTTAATATCATTGAACATGATATACGAATATTAGATTACGGCCGATAGTCAGCCAGTAATTTCTGTCACAATTTGAAGCATGTACGTAGTTTTTCTTCTAAAAATCTAAAATCAACGCCAACCCTTAAGACTATTAAACGTTGAAATCATTCCCACATAAAAAAGTCTGCGCTAGCTAGCATACACATGTTGTAATAATTAAATAATCTTCATCATCCCACATTCTCAGTCATTGACACTGGTGGACTAGTCAATTTTCCCTAATACTACTGTACGTGCTAGAATATAATTTTATTGAATCAGTGTAGTGACCCATATCATGCACGAAAATATATTTAAATGTAAATTAAGATGCAGAAGTGCGTACCAGGTAGATCAAGAGCAGGAAGACGAAGATACAAATCCTGTCCTCCTTGGGCGTAACTCCGCATATCAATCAAATCTCCGGTCCACATGACACAACCCTCGGCATCCCCGAACACCACGGTGTTACTAGCATATGCCGTACAGTTACACTCCCTAAGGCACATCTCCCTACACTCATGAATCCCCTTGTCCCGGTACACACGAGCCAGCCCGGTCTCCGGAAGCTTCATCTCCCGCAGCAGGGCAAACCCTTCGTCAGAGTCGCAGTGGAGTGGAGTTCTCCTAACGCATCCATCCGACCCGTCTCTCAGCCTCCACGCGGAAGGGTTCTTGGGGTCGAACCCCAACGGGCACCCGCACACCTGCTGCAGCTGCCCAGCATTGCACACCCCGTAGGGCCCGCATTCTTCGTAGTCGTCGCACTGGTCCTTGGTGGCGTACCAAAACAGGCTCCATGTCCGCCTGTCCGACACCCACGTGTATCGGTTCAGCTTCCCCAACGAGTCCACCATCAGACGCGATTTGATGCTCGGGTCGACTAGGTCGAAGCTGTAGTAGGAGTTGTTGTTGTTGTTGTTGGGGTCATTGATGAATGTGAAGTTGAGAGCCTCCGTGGGCTTCATCTCCGGTACCCCGCTGAAACGCTGCCCCACCCACGGCCCGCTCCTGTATATCCTCATCCCGTTCCAGTTCACAAGATATATCTCCGGCTCTCCTCTACGGTCTACCCTGAATGAGTAATTCCCTGTCGATGGGTCGTTCGCGCTCTTCCATGATCTTATGTACCTCTCTATCCGTTATCAACATTAGCTTATTATATGTGAACGTAAAAAACTTTGTTTTTTCTACGTTAAACATTGTTCTCATCGGAACTTTTCCCACCACCCCTCTTCACTTTGATCGGGTTTTGACCGATTTATGCTAATTAAATTGGGTTTTGAATTTAATTTAATTCTAAACCGATTGACTTGATACTCAAAACCTGTCAAACCAACCCAAAACACACGCATCATGGGGTAGTTACTCGTTACGATCCGATTCTATAAGCAAAAACATCTTACAGAAGAAATCTGAAATCCCCATAGCTCAACGGAAACTTCATATCCTTCTCCATTCAGATCTCCACCACCAAAGAACGACTGGATCGAGACAAAACCCAAACTCCGGATCCTCGTGAAATAGAAAAGGGATGGTTGGTTGATAACATGATTCATTTAAAGGATGATTGTATGTAATTACTGGTTTAAGGAGTGATTTTATGAAGTTTCCTCTATATTTATTACATTTACGTTTTGTTTCGTTAATATCTCTAATTACATAATAATAAAAACTATAGAAGGAGAGATACCTGTGTTTTGATACCAACCGAGTTTCTGGGCGGGCAAGAGGGTATCAGTCGGGTAATCGAAGCTCTGCCAGAGGTAATCACCGGCTCCGACGCCGAGCTCTTTGACAACGAGATTCCCGGTGTCGAGTATTTGGAGGAAGGTGTTGATGGTGGCTCGGGAATTGTTAGAGAAGAGAACGGTTTCAGAGCGACCACGCTCTGAGAGGATTATCCGGCCGTCAGACCCGAGCCTAAGGGAGGCCGATGAGCTCCATACCGGAGAGTCACGGTTCCCGACCCACACCACCGTCTGGGGGACGACATTGTAGTACCATATCCCGAGGTAGTAGTAGTAGTCGTCGGAGGAGGAGGAGCCTGATGTGGCGAAGAATCCGAATTCGTAGTGATGGCCGACGGAGAGTAGTGATTGGTTGACGGAGAGAGAGTCGGATGTCGTGAGGGTGTCGGCGGCGGAGGCTGAGGAGATGAGGAATATAAGGGTGAGTATGGTTGTTGATTTCCACATTGATGATTGTTCTTCTACTTGTGGATTTAATTGATTAGCAGGCGATACCCATATGGGATATTATCTTGAATGTGTTTTTCTTGGGCGGGGTCGCGCAGATATGGAGTAATGGATTTGGTAAGAGTTTGAAAACGGAACTGGATTTCAGGGTACCAGGGCTGCATGTTTATACTTCCTCATTCCGTAATATTTATTTGTTTTTTCGACCACTATTTACAAATCTAATTATAAAATAGTCGTGTAAAATCTTGTTTGATTCGTGTGAATAAATATTTTAACAATAATAAACATTTATAATTTTTATTAACATAAAATTAGAGATATTAACGATATAAGAGGGCGTATATGGACATACGTATGAGTGATTGGTTGCTTTCCGTCATGTTTGACTGCTTGGTCAACGTATTCTACTCCCTCCGTCCCGGTATATAATTCCTGTTTCATTTTTGACACGTATTCTACTCCCTCCGTCCCGGTATATAATTCCTGTTTCATTTTTGACACTATTCACCTTTTAATACATTTTGTCGTATAACTTTTAATATGTAAGAATAAACATAGTTATATGAGGTCTTGTTTGATTCGTCTTGATGAGTACTTTAACATATCAAAATTTTAGAATTTTTTATTAACATATAGTTAGAGATATTAACGATACAAAACTTATCTCGCAAAATGTGAAAAGTGAAATAAGAATTATATTACGAAGTATTTACTTTTTTTTTTATAACGTCTGCTTTCAAATCCGTGTTGCAACTTTGTTTTCCATATTTGGGGTTACTTTTCTATGATTCAAATGAAAGGAATATAAAGGCGTGAAACTCATTCCAATTCTTCTACCTTTTCTTTATATTTTCCTAGATACGGATCTCTCACTCCGCGCGAGAAAATTACGGATTTTCGTATGTGATTTAATATAGTTATACATTATTTGTTAATATGTTGTTGTTGTTATCAAATTTATTAATATTTGTAAATATAAGTATTTTTTATTTTCTTATATTTATGTTTGAAGTAGTTTTAAAACATAATATTAAAATAAGTTTGCATTGTCATAAGAGAAGCTCACACATTAATTTAATTTGTGACTTAATCAAGTGGACTATAAATAAATATAACATAGTGATATAAGAAGGATATAAGAAGGATATTTAAAGACATGCCCAAAAGTCCAATAAGAGATGATTAAGAAATGAGTAATACATTAAATTGATACCAGTTTCATTCAATTTTGGCATTGAACAACCAACTTTTATATAGATAAGATGTTTCATATGAAAACATGTTTTATATTCAATCACAAGAGGAAAGATGGGGGTGCAAATTGGTCATAAAAAACAAAGTGGAAATAATTCGGGTTTACTCAATGCTGTAATGTTCATAATATGGGATATGAAAAATTCTTGAATGTTTCTAGTGAGTGATGCGGTGACATTCTTATAATTACTGTGAATTTTGATTATTCTTGAGCGTATGGTCGGTTGCTTCTCTCCATGTGTCACGCATAAATAAGGTCCATGTATATATTAATATAAATTTAAAAAAAATTCATACGTCACGCACCATATCGTCCATGTATTACGCATGATTCCCCCCCCCCCCCCAAATCTTGTACAAAATTTGAATATGAGTGCGTGTATAAAAATCCGTCATCAACGATAATTGTTTTCTCATTCAAAAGCCCAAAAAACAAAAAATGTCTATTCAATTATGCTTAAATGTAACGACTCTTTTACTTATACATTATAGTTAGGGTGTGGTTTCGGTGAGAACATTTTTTAAAATGAGAACGTGCGAATGAATAATGTGCATCAAAATATAATTAAATGTGCATCAAAATATACTTAAATGTGCATCAAAAGTTTTGATGCACATCCTTTGAAAAAGTGATGCACATACAATTTTTACCTTAATGTTTTTCAGTTTCTCAATAAATATTCTTTAAAAAAAATGTTCTTCAAATTTTGGATGTTTTTAAGTTTGTCAACGAATGTACACCAAATTAGTACTAAATGTTCACCAATTTACTACTAATGTACATTATTCTCACGTTTATATTTTATAAGTTATTCTCACCAAGACACTTTCCCTTATAGTTAGGGTTGGTATTTAAGCATGAGAAAGTGCCTGCTGAGAATAACTTTTAAAATACAAACGTGAGAATGATGCACATTAGTAGTGAATTGGTGAACATTTAGTACTAATTTGGTGCACATTAGTTGACAAACTTAAAACATCCAAAATTTGAAGAACATTTATTAAGAAACTGAAGAACATTCAAGTAAAAATTGTATATGTGCATCAAAAAATTTGATGCACATTTAAGTATATTTTAATGCACATTAGTCATTCACACGTTCTCATTTGAAATATTGTTCTCACCGGAACCACACGCTTTAAGCATTACATACTTATCACTAAAAGATATGTATCTTGATTAAGTGTTGTAATTTTAGTATTTATAAAGAATAGTTACATATTATGCCTCTGAATAATAGTTAAGTATGCCAAATTCATTACTTATACATTATAGTGGTGAGTAATGTTTTAGTGTTAAAAACTTACCATCAAAAGAAATTATTTCACCATAGTATGTAAATATAGTATATAGGTAATAAGATTGTAATACTTAATCGTATTAGAATACATTATTGTAGTATATAAGTAATAAGTTTGTAATACTTATTTTAAATTGAGTAAATATATAATATAAGAAGTTCATAATGTTTAGACATATTGTGTAACAATGCAAGATATGTCTCAAAATCCTTAATACTTGACCAAAATGCATACTATGGTATATAAGAAATACTAGGGATTAGAACCGTACTATGCACAAAAAATCTGGGAAAATGAACACAATAAAAGAAAATACAGATGTGATGCTATTTTGGATTTATCAAAGGCCCGATGTAAAACGAATGGAAGCTTGAGCATGCCGCAAAAATGTTGCAATTTTCACGCCAAATGATGTCGATCCTTCCAATTCCACGGGACGCGGGTTATCCAAAGCACAAAACACCTATTTATGGACAATGTTGAATGAAATAGGTGGTGCATAACATGCTACACATGACCTAAATTAGGAAAAATGAATGCCCTTCCTGCTACACGCGGGGGGAAATCAGAAAAAATAAATGGGCTATAATCCACTAACGTGATGCTATCGTCGCTTTGTAAGAGGCACGACACAAAATTAGCAAAAACATAATCATAGAAAGTGTCCAGTGAGTTTAGACGCCGCAAAAGTGTTTTCATTATTCACACAAAACGATATCGTTCTTACGATCAAAGCGCATGCAATAGAAGGGTTTACATGTAGCATTGTAATATCTGATGTCATCTCGCGTTATGCATAACACTGATAAGGTAACGCAAATAAAATCTACTCGAGCAAATCAGAGAATATGCGCTCTTGCGGTGCATAACAATTAACATCCAACCGTTTGTATTGCTTCATCTACTATATTGTTTTGGTTTTGTGAGGGGAAAGGGACAATTAGCGAAAGCATAATCAGGAAATACGTCCAATGAGTTCACACGCCACAAATTGTTTTCCTTAAGTATACATATACTAAAACAGTTCGTCATTTTGACACATGTTGCTTTTACGTTCTATTGGCCTATATATCAACGTCTGGGCTATGCCACCTCATTAGCCACGTCATCTCATACATCACCATGACTTAAAAAACACAAAAAATGTCACGTTTTTAGAAAATTCAGAAAAATCTAAATTTAATTAATTTGATTATCTTTTACCTAAATTTTTTATCTACTTTGTACACACTCTATCCAAATATAATTTAATACACTTAATATTTCTCATCTATATGTATTAGTTTGATTAATTGATTATCTTTTAACTAAGAATTTTATCTACTTTGATTAAAAATATTTAATGTATGCACATGTTGATTCACTCTAAAAGATATCACTGTTCTAATACTCCGTATTTCAGATGTCACCGCGTCCTATATATACACAACGCTGAAAATGTCACGCAAATAAGATTCACTCGCACAACTTAGAGAAAACACGTTCTCTTGCGGTGTATAACATCCAACCGCCCGTATCTTATCTATATAAAGATTGGCTGTCCAATGTCAAAATTGAATGAAATTGGTACCAATTTCATGCATTATCAATTTTTTTACACACCTCCTTTCTTTTGTAAGCCTTCTATTGTCATGCTGCTCAATTAGGAGCATATATGTTCACGTCACAACAATTGATGAAATATATCAAGGTAGAGGTGTTAGAAACTTAATTAAGTCATAAATTTAAATAATTGCATATTCTAATAATAGAAACATGAAGTATTAGCTCCTATACAAGACTTCTCTCTTAGAGTAGAAACTTGAATAAGTCATAAATTAAATTAATGTTTGAGCTTTCTTTTGACAACCCTATTCTAATATTATGTTTTAAAACTATTTTCAAACATAGATATAAGGAAATCAAAAATACTTATAATTACAAATATTAATAAATTTGATAACAATAAAAAATATTAACAAAAAATATGTAACTATATTAAATCACATATGAAAATACGTAACCGCGCGAGACCCGTATCTAGTTGAAAAAGAAGATAACACGTGCTCGAAGAACATCGTACATACAATTCATTACTATGTATTAATAGCCTAACATATTCTGCACTGTCATCGTCCATTCGAATAGATAGCTAGAACCCAATATGCCACTGTCGGAGGATAACATTCAAAATATTTGAAGCTTCCATGACATGGTAGTGCATCATTGGTAGCGGCTTATCTAGCATAAACATATTTACGTCTTGAATATTAATGAATAACACATCTATGCATGTGATTCAGTTATCAAACACATTGTATTGATTATACTCCGTAGATATTAATTATTATCAATACAGAAATCCAAGCGCAAGTACATCGGTGATATTATATTACGAATTCCAATCCACGTTGTTGCTTTTTATATTCCAGCCGCTCTCTAAACTAAATGTACGTACCTCATTCCTCTCTTATAATACAAGACGCAACAAACAGTTGAAAAGGTGTTTGAACAAGAAGAGATCCTTTGGTTTCAAAAGTCGAGGGAACTTTGGCTTCAAGAAGGTGATAGAAACACTGCTTTTTTTCCATTCTTCTACGATTGTGAGACGTAAGAGAAGTCGGATTATCACTTTGAGAGATGACAATGATATCTGGATTGAGGATGAAGAGGAGGTTGAGAGGCACGCAGTGAGCTATTTCCGAAATCTCTTTGATTTGCGGTTGGATGAGCTTTTCCCTATCTCGACTCCTCATGGATGCTTCCCGGTTTTGGATTCCGCTGATTGGGATAAGCTTGCTATGCCCTTTTCATATGGTGACATTTTTGAGGCGGTGAAAAAGATGGGCGCTTTTAAAGCGCCGAGACCGGATGGGTTCCAACCCCTCTTTTTTCACAAATGTTGGGAGGATGTGAAAGCTACAGTGTGTAGAGATGTGCAAAACTTCTTCCTTCATTCCTCTATGCCCGATGGTATGAATGATACTTTGATCACTCTTATTGCCAAAGTTGATTGTCCGGAAAAGATTAGCCAATTTAGACCTATTAATCTTTGCAATGTGGTGTTCAAAATCATCACCAAAGCCCTCGTCTCGCGTATTCAGCCTATTATATCTGAGCTCATTGGCCCGACTCAAAGTAGTTTCATTCCGGGACGCGTGATCACAGATAACATCGTGCTCGCCCAAGAAGTCGTTCACTCTATGAAATATAAGAAGGGAGCGAAAGGTTGGATGGTGCTTAAAGTGGATCTTGAGAAGGCTTATGGCCGTCTTCGTTGGGACTTCATCGTGGATACTTTGTATGATGCAGGTTTCCCAGAGGTTTGGGTCGAGTGGATTGCGCATTGTGTCTCCTCTTCGACGTTGAGTCTTCTTTGGAATGGGGAGGTTACTGAGAGTTTCAAGCCTAGTCGTGGTATCCGGCAAGGTGATCCCCTCTCGCCCTATTTATTCGTGCTTTGTATCGAAAGGCTTAGTCATATGATTTCAGGGCTTGTCGAGGAGGGTAAATGGAAGCCTATTCGGTTGTCTAGAAGGGGCCCTCCCATTTCCCACTTGATGTTTGCGGATGATCTCCTCCTTTTCGCGGAAGCCTCGGTGGAGCAAATGGAGCTTATTTCGTCTACTTTGGACCGTTTTTGCTCTTCATCCGGTCAGAGAATTAATCCTAGTAAGACCAAATTGTTTGTTTCACCTAATGTGGATAGGGTGATGGTGGATCTTTTGCAGTCGGTTAGCTCCTTCACCGTCTCTACTGATCTTGGGATTTATTTGGGGGTTCCTCTCTTGCATAAGAAGATTGATAAGGAGGCGTGTAGGCCTTTGCTTGAGAAGATTAACAAAAGGCTTTCGGGTTGGAAGTGTAAGCATTTGAGTCTTGCCGGGAGAGTCACGCTTTCCAAGTCGGTTATTTCCTCTATTCCGGTTTATTCGATGGCTTCTATGTGCCTTCCGGAGAATGTTTGGTCTGAAATTGATAAGAAGATGAGAGCTTTTATATGGGGTAGTTCGGATCAGGCCCGCAAGATGCATCTCGTGAATGGTCCAGAGCTTTGTAGGCCCAAGTGTGACGGTGGGTTAGGTCTTAAATCCATGAGAGAACTTAACCTCGCGCTTGTCGGGAAGCTGAGCTGGAATTTTCTGATGAAACCTGATTCCCTCTGGGCGACGGCTATTCGTTCTAAGTACATCAGAAATTCGTCCAGCACCTCGGCGAAGCCTTCTATTATATGGAGGAGTATTCGTAGAGGTGTGGATGAGGTTGTCATTCAGGGGTCTCGGTGGACGCTGGGCCATGGCACTTCTATTCGGTTTTGGCACGATATATGGATCTCCGATGAGAGCTTGCTTAAACATGCGGTTGGTAGTTTGAATGAGGATCAGAAAAACACTCGTGTTTGTGATTACTGGACAGAGGGAACGGGGTGGCGTTGGGATCTCTTAGCTCCTAATTTGCCCGCCGTTTGGATGGTTTTGCTCGCGCCCATTTTTGTGTTGCAGGGTCCGAACAATGGGGATGTGATTGGTTGGGGTCTTTCGAGGAATGGTTGTTTCTCCGTGGCTTCGGCTTATGGTCTGGTCTTGGGCAAGGATATGTATAATATGCTTGATATGCCTATCTTCAAGCGGCTGTGGCAGGTATATGTTGTTGAGCGTCCCAGGATTTTTGCGTGGTTGTGTCTGAAGGGTAGGGTTATGTCGAATGCTGAGAGATATCGTAGGCATTTGGCTCAGTCCGATCTTTGCCCTTTGTGTCTTCGTCGGTCGGAGTCGTTTGCTCACTTATTTAGAGATTGCAGGGAAGCTGCGGTGGTTTGGAACGAGCTTCTTGGTCACCACCCGATCTCAGGTTTTTGGAGGGATGATTTTGCTGCTTGGTTTCGTATGAATATTATGAGTCGAAGTAAGATGGACTTTGGAATGGAGTGGGGTGGTCTCTTTGTTCTCACTTTGTGGTGGATTTGGAAATGGAGGAATAATTTTGTCTTCAATAATAAGTTATTCCATGGTAAGAAAGGTGCTTTTGTGGTGTTAATGGCTAAGGAATTTTTTGAGGCCAATGGTAGAAGAATCCTCAAGAAGGCTCCTGTGCAGGTGGAGAAACTCATTTTTTGGGCTAAACCTTGTGTGGGGACCATCAAGATTAATACCGACGGTGCAGTGCGAGACGGGAGAGCCTCTTGTGGTGGTGTAGTTAGGGATCACAATGGTAATTGGATTGTGGGTTTTGTGCAGAATTTGGGTTGTTGTACCGTGCCCAAGGCGGAGTTGTGGGATGTGGTGCAGGGTCTCAAGTTGGCTTGGGACAGGGGATACAGGAGGGTTTGCCTTGAAACAGATTCGCAATTAGCGATTCTGTTGCTTAGCAAACCAATAGATCGTTGTCACCCCCTTTTAGTCTTGTGTCTGTGGCGTAGGGCTTCATCAGTAGGGACTGGAGTATTCAGTTCTGTCATGTTTTCAGAGAGGCGAATTTTGTTGCCGATGGTTTCGCCTCTTTTGCTTTCAGTTTTTCTTTAGGTTTGTTTGTTCTTGATGTTCCCCCGTCGAGGGTGTTGTCTTTGATTGCAAACGATGTTCGGGGTCATTGCACGCCCCGTTTGATTTTGATGTAATTGCTTTTCTTTTATGCATTTCCGAGGGTTCTGCCCCTCGTTCTCACCAAAAAAACAATTGTTCATATCTATCTATATATAAAAGTTGATGGGTTTGAAGAAGTAAAATCAACATGTACCTAATAAATGCTACTCTAATATTTTAAATCTTTTTTTTTTACCAAAAAAAATATATTTTAAATCTTTATCCTAATTACCTATTTTCTTAAATGTTAATTCCATCATCAACTAAGAACACACCATCTTCGTCTCCTTCCTCTATCACAATCTCCAAATTCATTCTCATCTCTATCAGGTTCATCAATTCCTTCGTTTCATTATGACACCTCATCCTTCCCTGATTAAAAATTAATCTGGATTAATTAGATATTTTTAATCTATATATTGACAACACCCAAGATTGATTCATATGCATGGCCTCAGTAAAACATGTAACACACCAAACAACATTGGCCTCAGTAAAACACGAACATCATATAAATACTTTATGTTGCAGATTTCGGTTGCAACCACTGTTGCAATAGTTGTATTTGCATTTTACGAGTTTGTAGAATTGAATTATATCACTGTTCACTCATTTTAAATTTATGACATGTTTAATGACTAACCGCAAACGAAAAACTGTAATTTTCCCGCGCGAAGCGCGGGTTTCCGGATCTAGTCGTAAAAGAATAACACTCGAGTTTAAAAAAATAAAATATATTCAAGTATAATCAAATTACATGAGAATTTCATAGCAAATAAATATCTATTTATTCTGGGAAAACCAACATAACTTATCAAGGACCAGTTTTGCTTCCTCTAACTTGATGCTGAGATCAGCCTTCTGTTTCCTATGTTGCACCAAAGCTTTCTCCTTTCTGCTAATTGGTTAATGGACGTGTCTCTCTCTTTCCATACATATCGTTATTCTCCTGACGTAGCCGCTCAATCTCTATTTCCCTTTCAGCTACACCAGCTTTCGAAGCAACCGCATCCTCTCAAAGTGCATAGATGAGAATATCTTTGAAGCAATCGTGAAGGCAAGACAATATATCTATGACTTCCGATGTGTAACACTTGTCTTGCTTAGTATAATATGCGCATTGTTTTACAAATCCGGGGTCAAGTGGTACCGGAATAACGTTCAATCTGTGTTGTATTACCGTTGATAATAAATGGCTCATATATTATCCCGACAGAGACAGCCTATTGTTGCCATCTTTAGAAGAACGATTCAACATTTTCTCTCCAGGATCATCTCCATTAATATTTTTCATAACAATTTCTCTTGACATATTTTTTTGCTTTTTTTGTTGGTTTTTTTATGATTAAAAATAATTACTATTAAATTTGAAATAAAGTTTCACCAATGTAGTTTTGAACTTTTTATCCCCTTTCGTATTACAGGTTTTATGATGCCAAATCTCATTGTATGCACAACAAATCGTTGAAAGTTGAGACTTTTGAGTCATTTTCATAAAATTATATATAGGAACCAATATTATGTTCCAAAACTACTTCAAACATAAATATAGGAAATATATAGGACACAATTCCGGTGAGGACGCACCCTTAGAGAAGGAATTCGGATGGAGTAAGATCCAAGGGCCAGCAACTAAGGAGGATTGTGGTGGGCCCATTTATCACGCGCGCTATATAAGCCTTGAAACAACCGTCATTCTCACATTCTCGCTCAAAAAAACCGTTCGTCTTCTCCAAAAACCTCCCAGCTTTCTCTCTCGCTCTCGCTTTCTCTGCCGATCGGAGGCGAAATTTGTTCTTTCTCTCGATCTCGCTCTCGCTCTCGCTTTCTCGTTCCAGTTCTCGAGCCGATTCCGCTCAAAAACCCTAGAACGAAGACGAAGCCATTTCTAGTAGTCGAAGGGCGATTTCGGCGTCAACATCACAAATCAACAACAACAACAAACAAAAAAGCAACAATGAGGTCTAAAATTGCATCTGGAACCCAAGGTATAGATTCAACTTAAGAATTATTGGTTGTAAACTCCATTTGTTAATCACTACGCCGTATGTTTATGGATTTTATACAGTATGGATGAATAGATCTAGAATCACTTCCTCAAATGTGTTTTGGTGCATGTTTTGTCATTTGATATAGTGTTTATGCATTTTCTTTAACAGATGTGAGTTGTTAGTGCATCGAATATGTTGTTGAAATATATACAGTGTTTAGGTGCATCATCCACAGTGTTTTGGTGCCTCATGCACAATGTTTAGGTGCATCAACCACTGTGTTTTGGTGCATCATCCAGTAGGTTTTGGTGCATCATCCAATGTGTTTTGATGCATCATCCAGTACGTTTTGGTGCATCATCCAGTAGGTTTGGTGCATCATCCAGTAGGTTTTGGTGCATCATCCACTGTGTTTTGGTGCATCATCCAGTAGGTTTTGGTGCATCATCCAGTAGGTTTTGGTGCATCATCCAATGTGTTTTGGTGCATCATCCAATGTGTTTTGATGCATTATCCAATGTTTTTTATGTATAAAATGTAGGAATGAAACAAAATGATAATGCAATAATCAAGGAGCTAAGATATGGAACACTAATCATTAGTGATCCCCCACATATTAACACTGGTACGTTTGTATAAACGCATGTATAATTATTGAAAAAGGCATGAGTGATTGTTTATTTGTGCATGAGCTAATGTCTATTGATTCATTGATGCATATGTATTGGTTACTAGTTATTCATGATATATGTCTTTGGTTTAACAGAGGAAGTAGAAGAGGAAATCCCAACCACATCATCTGAATATCATGGAGAAACAACTCCAATTGATGGTAAACACTAATCATTTTTCCATTTTTTTTAATAATGTGTTTGAGTTGCTGCATCACCCACTGAGTGTTGGTGCATCACCCAGTGGGTGTTGGTGCATCACCCAGTGGGTGTTGGTGCATCACCCAGTGGGTGTTGGTGCATCACCCAGTGGGTGTTGGTGCATCACCGAGTTGCTTTTGGTGTATCACCCACTTTGTGTTGGTGCATCACCTAATTAAAGCTGGTGAATCAATGATACAATAATTGTCTGACATTTTATTAATTATCTTTGTTTACTTTTTTTAAATGATAACAGAAAGTGGAGAAGAACTTTAGACATCCCAAGGGAAAAGAAAGAAATCAATAGCTATTAGGAAGAAAGGTTCAAAAAAGCAAAAGCTAATGACGGGAGAAGACTCTGACAATGAAGAAGACTCTGAAAATAAAGAAGATTTGTTGGCTGAGAGGTTGGTGAAGATTGAAAGGGAAGCATTGGAAAACGGAAGGGGAAATAAGGATGTAGACCGAAAGGGAAAGGGGAAGATGGAAAAGCCTAATCCTAAGAAGGGCCAGAAGGTATTTGTAATGAAGTCCAAACTGCAAAATCCCGGGAACAAAAGGGGCATTAAGAAGTTAAGAGATGATTTTCCAAAATTGAAGTGCAGAACATCGCCCTCCCTATTCAGAAACTACATTCGGTCAAGCGAATTCATTGACAGCCATAGGACTGTTGTGGATGAAATGGGATTTAAAAGTATCAGTTGCTGGGATATCAAGGAAACGCCAGGACGGATAGGACATTATGTGTGCAACAATTTCCACCCACTGAATTCTACAATTAAACTAGAGGACGGAAGGAAGATTGTTGTTACAGAGAATGATGGGCATGAATACTTGGGTATTCCAAAAGGAGTAGTTGAAATTGTTGAGCCTAAAAAACTCACAAATCCGGGGATGAGGCAGAAATTGCAGGAAGATTTCCCTAGGAAAGATTTAAACAAAATCTCAGCAACTGATATCTTTGAAAAGATGAAATCTCTGGATGGATGCTCATGGTTCAAAAGATATTTCATTCTTCTCTTTGTGAACACAATGGTAGCATCCTATGGGAGTGGGTACGTCAAAACATCCATTCTTGAATTTCTTGAAGATGTTGAGAAAATAAGCGACTTCAACTGGAGCTCATACCTCTACAAGTCCCTTACTGACTGTGCACTTGTGTGGGGGAACAAACAAGCTTCTAGTTTCAACGGGAGCATGCTCTTACTTGAAGTAAAATATATATTCTTTCTTCTGCCATTTTAGTTGAATTGGTGCATCACCCAGTGGGATTTGGTGCATCACCCAGTGGGATTTGGTGCATCACCCAATGAGTGTTGGTGCATCACCCAGGTGATTTATCTTAGGTTGTTGATTTGGTCATCAGCTAATAACTGGAGGTCCAGAAATTCCTAATTTTGACCTAGGCTTATCTCCCTTGAGATCGGAACCTACAACAACCGTTGAGGGATCTTCTATGGAGGTGCAGGATGCAGCTGAGAGTGTTCTTGAGAAGGAAGACACAGTCACTGAAAAAGAGAAGGAGCAAGAATTACAGAAGGAAGATGCGACTGTTGATAAGGATGGAACTGCCAATGTGAATGTTCTTGAAACTGAAGAGGGACCAACTGACAAGCAGTGCGAAACAACTGAGGATGTTCTTGAAACTGAAGCAACCGACAATCAGCATCAAGTACAACAACAACAACAAGAAAAGGGAGTGGAAGAAGAAGGTGAGAAGGAAGGAAATAAAAAGGAAAATGAAGAGAAAGATCTACTTGAGGCAGAAGAAGTGGCAGACAAAGGGGACAATGTGACAGAAAAAGAGAAGGAGGTTTCTGAGGGAGTAGAGGACACAACTGAAATAGAGGAGGTTGACAAAGAAATGGGAAAGACTGAACAACAAAAGGAAGCTGTGGCTGGGACGGAAGTGGAGGTTGTCGAACATTTGCAAACAGATGTTGCTACAGATAAAGGAAAGGGGGTAGATAAAGAAATGGAGGATGAAGATCAGATGGAGGTGGATACAACTGAGCGGGACAAATCTGGCCAACCAAAAAAGGTATAAAAATTCAAATATGGTTTATGTTGGTGCATCACCCAGTGGATTTTGGTGCATCACCCAATGGGTTTTGGTGCATCACCCAATGGGTTTTGGTGCATCACCCAATGGGTTTTGGTGCATCATCCAGTGGGTTTTGGTGCATCACCCAGAGGGATTTGGTGCATCACCCAGTGGGTTTTGGTGCATCACCTAGAGGGATTTGGTGCATCACCCACTGGGTGTTGGTGAATCATCTAATACTTCTATTTGTCAGGTGAGATTTACATTCAAATCAGATGCAGAGGCTGACACTAAGAGGGAGAGACTTCCTTTTGCAAGCACAATCTCACCTTTTAAGGAAAGACAGTGTAACATTTCAGCTGCACTGACAAATAATGAAAAAAAGTCTTTACAACTGGTTGACCAGTGAAGAAGGCAATGAAAGGTAACAATATATTTACCTTAGTATTACTAAATTTCTATAATATGAAGGAAGTTAACAAATTGATTTTTTTGTTATACAGCAAAGAGTATCTTTTCAATATACACAATGCAAGTCTAAAGAAAAGCAACTTCCAGTGTATGAAGAAAAATTCAGAGCTAGACAATGACATGGTGAAGGCTTCTGTTATATCGAACAAAGAGCCGAGGAAAAAAGGAAAAAAGAAAGAGAAAGGGAACGACCAGGATTAGAACCCTATGAAAAAATGAGCGCCTATGATTCATCCTCATTCCTTCTCCATAAGCCCATCCTCACCGGATCTTTTTCCAAATATATAATACTTATAACTAAGTTGATAGCAACAACAAAAATATTAATAAATAATGCGTAACTACATTAAACCACATACGAAAAACTATAATTTATCGTTTGGAATGCGGAGCCTGAATCTAATATAATTAAAAAAGATAATATAACAAGTTTAGTACATTAAGCTTCCTAGTCTAGGGTTTGGATCTAGTTATAAACACCTTTAAGATAATAAATAAGAATGAATCTTAGTCATTAGATGTCAATGAATAAAATTAAAGTTGTTTTCAGAGTGCTCCAGAGTGGCACTTCGGCCCCCCTATGTTCTGGTTTCATTCCGGAGTGAGCTACTCCGGCAGAACCGGCCACCCTCCGGCAACGCCAGTGACCCTCCTCCAGTGGTGGTCAGATGATGATTAGGCAATTCCTGACAGTTGTTCAAATGACATTAACATTTAAGTGTAATAAAACTTGGTGAACATCTAAGTATGACATGATGAACATTTCGATACATTTTGATAAAAATCAAGTGTTTTGATTTAAATCAATTACAGTGGTGTTCCACGTAAGTGGTGGTCCAGTGGTTCGTTGATGGCTTGATGGTGGGCCATTGGTGGTTTGGTGGAGGTCCAGTGGGGGTCCGGTGGAGGTCTGATTGTGGTCCACTGCTTATCCAAATGGCATGAACATTTAAGTGTAATAAAACTTGATGAATATTTGAGTATTGTTTGATGAACATTTAGTGAGTATATCCAATTGAACATTTATTAACATCTTGATGAACATTTATGAACATCTTGATAAACATTTAAGTCAATTTTAATGAAGTTTTGAGTAATAAACAATATAGTATACTAGACTCGGACACCCACGCTTCGTGCGGGTTTAACGCTCTTTACTTTTGTTGAAATTTATATATATTTTGTTCATGATATTGTGTAATAAAAGAATAGATGTTCTTTTTAACTAAATATATTAATATTAACATACTGTATTTTAAATATTAGTAATATATAATGTTTAATTACTAATTAGGCAAAAGATCAAATGAGAACTTAATCTTTAAATGAGAAATGAGAAGTAATCCTAGCTAGAAAATTCAATTTCTAGGATTACACACTTCTAGGGTTTGACCCAAGTGATTGACCATTGACCGGGCTTGACCGAAATGGAGCATTGACCGGCGTTGACTTTTTTTTTTTGGGCCAAAAAAATATTTATTTAGGCCAGATTTTGTACTTACAAAAGTATGTGCTTCAAAATGCCTGAAATATTCTACTATATGGTTGAAATATACTATGAGATTTTAGGCCAAAATTTGAACTTGCAAAGCATGTGCTACCACAAGTGTTACTCTATGACTGAAATGTGTTTCTATATTACTGAAATATGCTACGCTTTTTGCCTATATGTGTCTCTATATGGCTAACTGAATTGTGCTACGCTATTGCCTATATGTGTTTCTCGATGCTAGGTGAAATGTGCTACGCGTTTTGCCTAGATGTGCTTCTCTATGTCTGAAATGTGCTACACTTTTTACCTATATGTGCTTGAAGTGTGCTACATTTTCCCATATATGTGTTTCTCTATGGCTAGCTTAAGTGTGCTACGGTTTTGCCTATATGTGTTTCTCTATGCTAGGTGAAAGGTGCTACGTTTTTTCCTAGATGTGCTTCTTTATGGGTGACGAGTTTCCACGCTTTTCGCTTATATGTGCTTCTCTATGGCTAGCTGAATTGTGCTAAGCTTTTGCCTATATGTGCTTCTCTATGGCTAGCTGATGTGTGCTACGCTTTTGCCTATATGTGCTTCTTTATGTTAGGTGAAAGGTGTTACGCTTTTTCCTAGATGTGCTTCTCTATGGGTGAAATGTGCTACACTTTTCGCCTATATGTGCTTCTCTATGGCTAGGTGAAGTTGCTACGATTTTTCTTGAATGTGCTTCTCTATGGTTGAAATGTGCTACTCTTTTCGCCTACATATGCTTCCCTATGGCTGAAATGTGCTACACTTTTCGCCTACATATGCTTCTCTATGGATGAAATGTGCTATACTTTTCTCCTATATGTGCTTCTCTATAGCTAACTGAAGTGTGCTACGTTTTTGCCTATATGTACTTTTTCTGTGCTAAGTGAAATGTGTTACGTTTTTGCCTAGAAAGAGTATAACACTTTTTCTTACAAAGCAAAACACTTTTTCTTACAAACCATAGCATAAAAAATTGGTAGAAAAAACGATACACTTTTGCTTATAAATCGTAGCAAAAAATATTTGGTAGCAAAAAAAAAACAAAGCATTTTTCCTTACAAAGAATAACACTTTTACTTACAAATCATAGCACAAAAACAACTGAAACGGAAAAAAATCCGATAAAAAACTGACATTAAAAAAAATTAAAAAGTCAACGGCCGGTCAACGGGTGGTCAACGGACAGTCAACGGTCGGTCAACGAGTGGTCAACGACCGGTCAATGAGTGGTCAATGGGTGGTCAATTGGCGGTCAACGGACGGTCAACTCCAAGGAGGAAGGATGTCCAAGGAGGAAGGATGTCCAAGGAGGAAGGAGCTTCCTTCTTCCTTCTTATTTTTCATCTTAAGGGCATTTCTTATGGGATTTGAGGTTATAATAAAGTCATTATATGTATAATAGTCAATTTAAATTTGTTGTCATTGAAAAAACTCATTTAGTTTATTTGACGAATTAGGTGACGAAAAGATTGAATGGAGTAGAAAAGATTAATTTATTATCAATTTATCAGTAATTGGTAAGGAAACAGTCAACCATGTATATTTTATATAGTAGGTCATTGTCTGCGCTTCGCGCGGGCCAAACACGTTTTATTTTGGTCGATATTCATATGCTTAAGATATTATTTCATATTTTTAATTTTTAATAAAAGAATTGAATATCTCTCATATATAAACCAAAATCACATAGTCGTTGACGGTGCTCGGGTCGGAGGTGAAGAGAGAAGAAAAATGTGGAAATACTAAGCACATAGTTATGGTATTTTTAAACATTTAATAAGTCTCCACTATGATTGGGTAATGGGTGATAGAAAGAGAAGAAAAATTAAGTTTAACATTAATTAGTCCAAATTGACATTACTTGCTCAAACCATCAATTTTTATATATAAATCTATCTATATCTATATATATATATCCTTGTGAAGATTTAAGGATAACTTGATGAACATTTAAGTATGACATGATGGACATTTAAGTACATTTTGATGAAAATCAAGTGTTTTTTACTCGAAGTCATATAAAAGTGGTGTTCCACATAAGAGGTGGTCCGGTGGTCCATTGGTGGGTTGATGGTGGTCTGTCGTTTATCCAAATGACATAAACAATTAAGAGTAATAAAACTTGATGAACATTTAAGTATTGTTTGATGGACATTCAGTTGAGTAAATCCAGTTGAACATGTATTAACATCTATCTATATATAAAAATTCATAGGCTTTGATGAAGTAAAAACAATGTGTACCTAATAAATGTTAGTATTTTAATTTTGTACCTTAATTAATTATTCTCTTAAATGTTAATCTCATCACCAACTAAGAACACCTTCCTCTACCACAATCTCCAAACTCATACTCATCTCTATCCCGTTCATCAATCCCTTTGTTTCATCCCGACGCCCCCTCCTTCCCGGATAAAAATTAATCCGGTTTAATTAGATATTGTTAATCTATATTTGACAACACCTAAGATTGATTCATATGCATAGCCTCAGTAAAACATGTAACACGCCAAACAAAATTAGACTCAGTAAAACGTGAACCTCATATAAATACTTTATGTTGCATATATACATACATAACAACAACAAAATTATTAAAATGATAACACAACTTCAATTGAATAGATCCATTCGGTGAAGAGAAACGTCACCTCTGACAAGAAGAAGAGAAACACCACCGCTGATAAGAAAAGGAAGTCAATGAAAAAATCGACAAAAAATGGATGCTAAGGCGGAGAGCTGAATTTAATGCGGGATGGAGGTAACGTTTTTTTTATATGAAGGAGAGATTGAGAGATAATATTGTGAGCATTTATTGTATTTTTTTATATAATTACATACATTTATCCAAAATATTATAATTAATATCGGTATTTGGCCCGTGCAAAGCACGGGCTTTCGTATCTAGTATTGATGAAGATCTTGTTGAACATTTAAGCCAATTTAAATAAACATTTGAGTAATGAACAATTTATTACATCCTTGTGAATATATGACATGATGAACATTTATGTACGTTTTGATGTCGGAGCATCTGAGCTACCACCGAGAGCATCCGAGCTATCATCAAGGAATCCTCGTCCTAAATCAATATATTTTCTAACCACTGGAGCAAGAGCTAGAGATCGCTATGAGTCATCATTGAAGTCATTGTTAGTAATCAGAGCTCGTATAGTAGTCATCCAAGCTCGTAAAGATCCGGTTCGAGTCAAGATGAGAAGGCAAAGTTTCTGCAGAACCAAAACCGCGACTATAGTATCAGCGATCACGTCCATATAACCGCGCGGTGTTATGACGACAAAATTTCTGTCGCCTAGTTGCTGAGGAAGAACCGTGGCCGCGGCCTGCCAACCGCGGCCACGTCCACCTGCGGTTTCCTCCTGTGTTGTTCGCGTTTTATTCCAGAGAAAAGTCGTAGCCTCTGAAGTAGAATCGTGACCGCGATTACAGTCCTTCCAGATTAACGAGAATTGTTTTTTTTAATATTTCGGATTATTTATTATTTCTATTTTTAGCATTTTAGGAAACTATTTTAAATAGTTTATTTTCTTTTATTTTGGCAGTATTTGAACCATTATATACTTAGGAATTGTTTTAGGTAAGACAAACTATTATGATTATTCTTATGAATTGAAGCAAACGTTGTTTTCGTTCATCCAAAAGAGAGCTTTTGTGAGAAGAGTGATTGAGAGCATTGTTGTTGAACTCGCCTAGTTATTCTTGTGTGTGTCAATCTTCACCATAAGGTTGGTACTATCGAGTCTTCATAGAGCATCCTCCAGGTACCTTGGCCTTTCATAACCATTGTGCTTGGTTGTAATCCTTTGGGGTTTCAACATCATTCAAGGTTCTTGTTCCTAAATTCAAGGATTTTATCGTTGCTTGATTTGATTTCAATTGTACTATCTTTCGACTTATCTTTCTATCCTCTTCATATCTAATTCTGCCTTTTCTCTTTGTTCGAGTTTTGGTGTTTATATCGCCATCAACGACTTATCCTTGCATCACGTTTTTTTGAAAATCAAGTGTTTTTTTTACTTAAATCATATTAAAGTGGTGTTCCACATAAGTGGTGGTTTGTTGGTGGTTTGATAGTGGGTCAGTGGTGATTCGGTGGAAGTTCGGTGGTGGTCCGTCGTTTGTCCAAATGACATGAACATTTAAGTATAATAAAACTTGATGAACATTCATGTACTGTTTGATGAAAATTTAGCTGAGTACATCCAATTGAATATTTATTAACATCTTGATTAACATTTATGCCCATTGTAATGTACTTTGTGTAATGAACAATTTAGTATATCTTTGTGAACAGTTAAGAATGATTTGACTTGATAAACATTTAAGTATGACATGAATGAACATTTAGGTACGTTTGATGAAAATCAAGCGTTTTTTACAAGAAATCATATTAAAGTGGTGTTCTACATAAGTGGTGGTCCGTTGGTGGCTCGATAGGGGTCCGACGAGGTCCGAAAAGTTTTGGAAAGTGGTGCCATAGCTCTTGGATCTTTTTTTATTCATTATCATAATATATATAATTTTTGGGGTATGAGAAATTTTCTAAAGATATTCATCAACCGTACTTAAAAAAAGAAGATATTCATCAATATATTCATCATAATTTTGGGTTTTTTCTTAGCCCATCTAAAAAGAAGCCCAATATTCATCATAATTTTAAGATTCATAATTGAAAAAAATACTATTAAAGATATTAATATCTTTTCCTTTACATATGTACCTTTTTTGTATTAAAAAATAGACTTTATCTTTTGATTCTTTTATACATTAAATCTCTTCTATTATTATATTCTTAAAGGAAACATTTCAAGAAAGATAAAGGACGGAGATTGGATCGGGTAGGTTTTTTGGAAAAATCGATTTAATATAATCATCATAGTACTAAGTGAAAAAAGTTAAAGTATGTATCTTATGTATCGTCTACGCATTTAATATGTTTACATATTATTATCATATTTAATTTGTCTACTTATCACTTTTTATATATAGTCGAACTAAATAATATACATCTGACATGAATATAAAATATATATAATTTCTGGGTAGGAGAAATATATTCACCAATAGTTTTGGGCTTTTGCTTATCCCATCGAAAAAACTCAATATTAAAGTTAGTATTATTTTTTATTATTATAAATAAACAAATTTATATTATTTAAGAAAAGATATTCACTAAAGATATTCACAAAGATATTCATCAATATGTTCATCACAATTTTAAGTTTTTTCTTAACCCATCGGAAAAAACCCAATATTAAAGTCCGTACAATTTTTTTAATTATAATAAATAAACAAATTATATTTTTTAAGATTCATAATTGAAAAAAATTATTAAAAATATTCTTATCATTTTACAGTGCGGTTCCGATGAGAATAATTTTAAAAAATATTCTTATTAAAAATATACTTAAATGTGCATCAAAATTTGTGATGCCCATCCTTTGAAAAAGTGATGCACATAAACAATTTTTACTTGAATGTTCTTCAGTTTCTCAATAAATGTTCTTTGAAAAATGAATGTTCTTTAAATTTCAAATGTTTTTAAGTCTGGCAATGAATGTGCATCAAATTAGTACTAAATGTTCACCAATTTACTCCTAATGTGCACCATTCTCACGTTCGTATTTTAAAAGCTATTCTCACCCGACATTTTTGCATCTTTTTATTTACATATAAACCTTGTTTTACATCCAAATAATAAACTTTATCCTTTCATTCTTCTATATATTAGATCACTTTTACGATCATCCTCAATATTATAAGAAAACATTGAAATCAAGAAAGATAAAAAAAAGAAGACTTGAGCGCGTAGGTTTTTTGGAAAAATCGATTTTATATAATCATCATAAAATAGTTGAAGTATGTAACGTATGTATCATTTATACATTTAGTATGTTTACATATTGATATCATATGTAATTTGTCTACGTATCACCTATATATACATAGCCGAACTAAATAATACACATCACACATGAATATTATAATATATATAAATTTTGGGTAGGAGTACTCGCCAATAATTTTTGGCTTTTGCTTGCCTCATCTGGAAAAAAAATCAAATAATAAAGATCGTATAGATTCATAACTTAAAAATTCTTTAATAAAGATATTCACAAGCACTTTTATGATAACAATTATAAAAATATATGTTAAAAAAATATGCTAAAAATGAAGAAAACTAATTTAAATATTTTCTATACAAAGATGCTATTTTATGTATGAGGATTGAGGACAGTTGCTACAAGAAAGAAGAATAAATAGTTGTTATTTTGTATGAAAATTAAAGAAACTTATATTTTAACACTAATACGAGAGATATTATCAACCTATTTTATTTTATTTATAATAATATTATTTTAGTTATTCTATTTCTTTAGAGATATTATCAAATACAATTCTTTTCAATTAAAAGAGCTTGTTTATAAATATATAGAAACAAGATAAGTCATATTAAAAAAAAACTTGAATCTAACTAAAATTTTATATATATGATTGTAGATCCACATCAAAATACGAATTAAATATATCAGTAAAAGTATACTTATTTAATCAATTTTAAAAATACAATATACTATTATTAAAATAAAACCACATAGATGACTATAAAAATTACTATTTCGTATTATATAAGGCAAAAGATCAAATGAGAAATTAATGTTAACATGAGAAATGAGAAGTAATCCTAGCAAGGGATTGACTTTGACCAGATGTTGACCGGACGTTGACCGGAGTTGACCTTTTTTTAAAAAACAAAATTATTTATATTTTTTTTAGGCCAAAAAAATATTTTTTTTTAGGCCGGATTTTGTACTTACAAAATCAAGTGCTTCAAAATACCTGAAATGTGCTACTATATTGTTGAAATGTGCTATGATATATTAAGCCAAAATTTGAACTTGCAAAATATGTACTACCACAAGTGTTATGTGCTTCTATATTACTGCAATATGCTACGCTATTTGCCCATATGTGCTTCTATATGGCTAGCTGAACTGTGCTACGATATTGCATATATGTGCTTCTCTATGCTTGGTGAAATGTGCTACACTTTTTGCCTAAATGTGCTACACTTTTCACCTATATGTGATTTTATAGGCTAGCTGAAGTGTGCTACGGTTTTTCCTATATGTCCTTCTTTATGCTAGGTGAAAGGTGCTACGGTTTTTCCTATATATGCTTCTCTATGCTAGGTGAAATGTGCTACATTTTTGTCTAGATGTGCTTCTTTATCGTTGAAATATGCTACGCTTTTCGCTTATATGTGCTTCTTTATTGCTAGCTGAATTGTGCTGCACTTTTGCCTATATATGCTTCTCTATGGCTGCAATGTGCTACACTTTTCGTCTATATAGGCTTCTCTATGGCTGAAATGTGCTACACTTTTCGCCTATATGTGCTTCGCTATGGCTGCAATGTGCTACACTTCTCACCCATACGTGCTTCTCTATAGCTAGCTGAAGTGTGCTACACTTTTTGCCTATATGTGCTTCTCTATGTTAGGTGAAATGTGTTACGTTTTTGCCTCGAAAAATATAGCACTTTTACTTACAAAGCATAACACTTTTTCTTACAAACAATAGCACACAAAATTGGTAGAAAAAACATAGCACTTTTACTTACAAATCATAGCACAAAAAAAACTGAAACGGAAAAAGTCCGAAAAAAAAACGTCAACGGCCGGTCATCGGGTGGTCAACTCCAAGGAGGGGGAGGAATTGCTTCAAATTTTGGCCTAATATATCATAGCACATTTCAACAATATAGTAGCACATTTCAAGCATTTTGAAGCACTTGATTTTATAAGTACAATATACTGCCTAAAAAAAAAATTTTTTTGGCCTAAAAAAAAAGATTAAAAAAAGTCAACGGGTGGTCAACGGCCGGTCAACGAGTGGTCAACGGGGTGGTCAACTCCAAGGAGGGAGGAGAAAGCTCCCCTTCTTATTTCTCATCTTAAGGGGCATTTCTCATGGGATTTGGACCCATTATATAAAACACATTCAATATCGAGAAATAAATATCACTACAAATTATTTCAAAGTAACACTAACGAAGAAAATAAGGTCTGAGTAATCAAATCAAAAATATATCAATAATATTAGATTTATTAATTTAATTTTAAAAATATGATATATTGATTAAAACACGAGCAAGAAAGAACTAGTTACTATAAGAATTAATATGATGAGATATTTTCCATGTACATTAAACTCTTTTCCTATTGGAACAATAAAAAATAAAAATATTGAACTTTACAAAAAAACTAGTATAGTGACCCGTGTCATGCACGGAAAATTCCATATTATTCATGTGAATTTTTTTGTATATCTTAATCATAATTCATTCTAAAACTTAAGTTTAACTTTCATATACTAAGCGAATTATGTTTAATTTTTTCTTGTAAAGACTTTTAATAAAAATATATTTTATTTCATAAATATTATGTATATAGTTTGACTTATTTTTTATTATCGAAAATCATCCTAATTTTATCCTAAAAATGATATATTAACTCTCATAGTAATTTTTATTCTTAATGAAATAGTTTGTATATTTGTTGTTGAAAGGTTTTTGTTAATGTAATAATGCAATATATTAATTATTAATATTAAAGATAAAAATAGTAATTGTTTAACAACTTACCCTAAAATTATTCTAAAACTCTAAAATGGTTAGCTTTTAATATATATGAGATAGATTTTCCTATTAAAATTGTTACGGAATAAAAATTGCAAATATAAATAATAACAACCAATTAAAATTTGTCATGTGATAGGTGGTAAAGCCAGAAGCAAGGAGAAAGCTTGAAAAGGTTAAGCTTTAATAAATAAGATACATACTCATTATACATTAAACTCTTTTCCTATTGGAAAATAAAAAATAAAAAATACTGAACTTTACATAAAGAAAAAGAGAAACGAACCATCTATATATCTATATATATATATTAAAAGAGAGTTATTTCAAGCTCTCCCCTAAATTTTAGCTTTTGGTTGCTTAGGTGTCATTTTGTTGTTAATCCTCTAAAAATAAATCATTTTTAATTTTTGATTTTTTAATAATTCTCAAAAAATAGTAGTTTATTAACTATTTTGTAGGCTTCAAATTTAATTCAAAATATTTAAATTATAAGTCTAATATATTTTACTCTTTTATTTCATAGTTTTTATACTAAGACATGTTTACTTTGCATGTTTCTTATTTTTTGAAATTTATGTCCAACTATTTAATTATAAAAAAATCACTTATGAACTTTAGTTGAAGAAAATTTATAGTGAGGTTATTTCTTTTATAATATCATAGATTGTTGCACACAAACTATATTATATATAAACGCTACGTAATTAACCGCGCATGGCGCGGAGACTATACTAATATATATTAAAAGAGAGTTATTTCAAGCTCTCCCCTTAATTTTAGGTTTTAGTTGCTTATGTGTCAATTTGTAGTTAATCCTCTAAAAATAAATCATTCTTAATTTATGTTTTTTTTTAAAATTCAGAATAAATAGTAGTTTGTTAACTATTTTATAGGCTCCAAACTTTATCCAAAACATTTTAGTTATAAGGTTAATATATTATAATCTTTTATTTCATGATTTATATACTAGGACATGTTTACTTCACATGTTTCTATTTTTTTTTAAATGTATATCCAATATATATTGTAATATAAAAAAAACACTTTTGAACTTTAGTTGAAGAAAATTGATACAAGTGAGATTAAATTTTTTATAATATGTTGCATATAAATTATATTATATATAAACACTAAATAAGTGAAGACTATTTACTTATTGGTTATTGGTTATAGCCCGATTGAGAGGAGGCAACCACGTTAGTTAGCAGGGGTTGCCACAAATGTTGAGAAGGAAGAAGACAGGCGCCAATTCCAATCACACCGTGTCTCCATCTCTTACAGTATTAAGTTTTAAGAAGCAAGCGATGGGTTCGGTGTTAAGTTCCGGTAAATCCACCCCCGAAGACTTGAAAATGGCGTTGGAGAAGGCTCAGCACCTCGTCGCCTCTAATCCTCTCGTCATCTTCAGGTCTTCCTCTCTAATCTATTTTATCTACCAACTCAAAGAAATTTGGATCTGATTCTTCCATCTACGATTCTTTTCTTCTGCCTGGTTTCCTTTGCGGAATTCTTATGCTTTCTAATTTTATCTAACCTAATTAAACTAATTTGTCTACAATTGCTTTTTGTGTAATCCAACTTGTGATTTTTCCAGCCGTCTTAGGGCTTGCTCGAATTGACCCTCTATTAATGTTGACCTGGATTGGTTTCAACATGCGCTGTATATGTCTCTCCTTTCATGTGCTCCCCATTCCTTACCTTAGTAAAAAGTCTTAGGGCTCGTTTGGTATGAAGATGATAGGAATCGGGTAAGAAAGTAATGAGTTTGAGTAATTCATAGCCATTTACTATTGGGCAGAGGGAGAGATGGATTATAAACTTAGAAATAGGTCATGCTTGAATTTTTTTTTATTTGGATATGAAATCTAGGTATATGAAAGAGTTGTACCCATTTTCTATACCCTTACCTATTTTACCAAGTTATACAAATAAAGCACCCCTTATTTTGCTAAAAAGTCATGTCTATTGGCTGATTGTATGAAACTATGTCATTCTAAGTTCTCTTAATCTTTTTGAATTAGAATTATTTGGAGAATGGTTTGGTAAGCTTGTACTATAAGTCTATAATCTCAGGTATAGCTCAATTCGGTCATTATCATCACGAGATAATCTGATGGAATTGATTATTACTTATTAGACATTCATTTTTCATGGTGTCCTTATGTTTATAACTTGATACCAAACATTAATCTGTTAGAAGCACCATTTGAGTTAGATTCTCGTTTTTGTATGGCTCCTTGCAGTAAGACATACTGTGGGTACTGCAACAGGGTGAAAAAGTTGTTTGATCAGCTAGGGGAACGTTACCAGGCAATCGAACTTGACAAAGAGAGTAAGTATAGGTGACATGCTACCAGTTCCTGCAAATTTATAGAATCCTTACTTCGACTTTTTTGGGTTTCATGATTTTGGCAGCTGATGGAGAAGCGATCCAAGCAGCACTCCTGCAGTGGACTGGGCAGAGAACCGTTCCGAATGTCTTCATAGCAGGAAAGCACATCGGTGGATGCGACGGTATGCCATAAATCTCTTAGTGTCTATGATTACTGCACTTGCACATCAACATGTCTGATCTCTTCTTATGGTGGTATCAGCGGTCATGGAGAAACACAGTCAAGGAAAGCTCGTGCCAATGTTGACAGAGAGAAGTGCTATAACAATGGAATCCACTGCCTAAGGCTGATGGATTGAAGTCACGGTTTGGGTTATCATTTTTCTTTAGGGGAAAATGATGTGAGTGCAAACACCCATACTTCTCTTCCTTTTTCTTATCAGATAACGGCAAAGACAAACACAGTCAGTAATATAAATAATAAAATGTTCCTTTGGGAATTAAGCTCAAAATGTCTTGTTGTCTGAACCGGCGATGGATGAAGTTGAAATTGTGGACTTGAAGGACCGTGGCGTGAGTTTGATCACCTGAATGTTGGATAGAAGGTTCCGGTCCAGACCGGACAGGACCCAAATTTCCCGTGTCGGTCCGGGACAGGGCCGACCCAGTCCGGTCCGGGAAATTCCGGTCCTGGGTCATTTTTTTTTTATCATGTGACAGACAGTTTTCTATCATTACACGTTAACGTCTTTTATCATCGTTTTATGACAATAAAGTTCATCAATAAAATCGGTCAAGTAGTAATTAATAGTCATTCAGTATCTGCTAATGGTCATTTAACACTACAATTTATTTTTGGTAAAAAAACACAAATCAACTTATAAAATGGGTCATTATTCAAAGAGGACGGTTCTATTTCCTTGCGCTTCAACTTTGGACATGATTAAGATAGGCCCAGGAGGTATGATACATCCAAAGGTCATCTCAAATGGATGCTCAAGTCGTACATGTCATTCTGCCCTAACTCGGCTCCGTCGTTGACGTTGTGGAAGTCTTCCCGGCGATCATATTTTGACAGCTATTGATTTGGTGCAATCACGTAGTCGAAAGCAAAAGGCATTAAAAGTTACCGAGTATTGGTAGAAAACAAGGACATTCCTACAACAAAAACACCTATATATTGCATGTAGAAAACATTGCCGATACAAATTGGACCCTACAAAGATACACAAGAAATCACAAAATTAGCATATGAAACCGAGAAATACAAACAAAGTCCCTAACAAGTTCTGAAAGAACAAAATAGACAACATAGCAACATAACTAGCCAACTGAGGCCAAAACATGCAACTTGACTACTTGTTTCTCATCTGAAACGACAGCCACGCCAACCGATCAGCGTCAGATTCAAGAAACATAAACCCTTTCCTTCCCTTGTCATCCAGAATCTTTGATGCAGCAAAGCAGAAAAGGTCAGTTCCACGCTCAATTAAACCATCATCCACCATTCGGTAAAGAACAGTGTAGGCGTCCCGAAGCGGCTTATCCTGATCTGCAGAAGACGCACAAACATTTGCAATGAGGTCGTACGCTCGCCTGACTTCTGCTCTCAGCTCATTAACTGTATCCTGAAAAGCAGCAGATGCATCTGAAGATATTCTCGCCCGTTTATCTGATATCTGCTTGGGAGTAGAACCGCTCGGTGGACTGGGTGACGACAAATGGGCCTGCATTGTAGCTGAACTGCCTTCCTCACCTCTGTTCCTCAAGTACCCTAATCCTGCATCTAAATGAGGCAATTCTTCCAATTGAGAATCCGGTTGCGATTCTGACTGATGTGTCAGAGGATCATATACGCTGAGAGCAGTTGGCATCAGTGGATTGTCCCCGAATATACTTCCACACAATTCTTCCATAGCTGGAGGTACACCTTTGTCACGAAACCTCTTGAACTCCGCATTTTCCTGCAACGTCACAGTCCAACATTTGATCATAAGGGCTACATATAAGAATAGCTCTCCTAGCCATTTCCTTCTAATTCCATAATCAAAATTGTGAGGATTCAGCAGACAGTTTGATATTGCTGTCCCACAGCTCCAGCAGAATGGATTAGAGATTTAGCTGCATTTTAATTTATAGTTGCAATGTAAGCAATTTTACCTTTACAAGATTCCCTGTCGGTTCTCTGACTCAGTATCAGGCAAATGACAACCATGAAAGAACAAAAAATATGAATGAAGATAAAAAGAGCCAGACTGAATCAGATAAAACCCATTCAAGAATCAAGATTGTAGCTTCATTTCATTAACCATATGAAACAAGACAGTAGCACTTTTAACACTGGAAAAACTCCACTTCATTGTACGAAATAGAATAGCAAGTAAAAGCTGCAGCACTATGTGACATAGCTTCTTTTGGAATAAGTTAGACAAACCACCTTGATAATCCACATATTTAAATCTAAACAATAAAACAATGAGTTATACCTATTCACATAATGAAGAATTATACACGCTAATCTCTAAAGGAATAGTAATTGAAAGAATATTTTTAGTGGGACTGTATCATTTCAAGCAATCATTTTGAGTATATTACTCAACAGGTGGAAACTAACCTACAAGGTCAGTGTGTCAAAGGCACGAATATTTGTCCAGTGGAGAACTTACCTTGATTTTGGTTTCCCACCAAACCGAGTCAGCCTCAATTTGACCAGTAGCGGGGTTGCACTCAGGGCAATTCTCTGACCCCTTCAACCTCGTCCATAACTGGTAATGTCTTTTCATAATCTCCATCCTGTTACGAAGGGTACCAACAAGAGCATATCTCCCCGTGCGTTGCTCAAATTTATCAGCAATTTCTGGCCACTTGAACTGTTGTTTACGACCGTGGGTCGCGATGAACTCCACACAAAGTTGAAGCAACACCATCGTCGAGTCCCTATCCCAGCTAAAGCTAACAGTTCGGGCTTTCTTGCTCGGTAATGCCCTCGACCTGCTAGGTGATGCCATCTTTTTGCTAGGTGATACCGTCAACATAAGCTAGGCCATGCCATGAAAGAACAGTGTCTAGCATATTGAGCATTGCCAAAGCAAATTCAGTTGACCATCGAGGCAAAAACAAGTAAAAACTACACTGTTACATCAGCTAATAAAATATACTCCGTAGCAATCACTTCAAAAGCTAGCTTGTACATGTACATAGCAAACCTATTTTGAAGTAGGCTAACATTCAATTAAACAATAAATAGGGCATTTTCTCTTCCAGTTTATAAACAATTTGGCCATGCCCCAGTTCAGGTGAGACTAAGAAACAATTAACCCAGCAGCAGAAGAGGGAAATTGATTCACATATCATACAGTGTAGCTAAGGACAGAAGATCCGGAATCGAGAAATTAAAAGGAAAACGAGGCAGAGATGGTAGGTTAGGGTACCTGAAGATGAAGCAGTTAGGACACTGTGGTCGTAGGATAGATTTGGTAGAGGGGGCGGGAGGAGTAAGCTCGCCGGAGGTGGGAAGAGACCGTGTTTCCGGGCAGAGTTAATCAGACAGCAACAAACAATCAAACATTCGTGGAGGGAGAGGAACGCATACAGAGAGACAACAGAGAGAGTCGGGCCTAAAAATACTTTTTGGGGAAGAAAAATAAACCTGATGATTATAGTTAAACTGCAAGAAAAATAAAGTGTAAAAACATTACGGAGTACGGAGTATTTTGGAAGTGGACAACTGTGATTAATGAATTAAGAATATTTGGAAAATTTCTTGGTAAATTAGGAATATAATTATTGATATTCAAAATATTCTACTCCCTCCGTCCCCATTTGTTTGTCCTCTTACGCGTTTACACACTTGCCGATGCATGTTTTGCGTCGTTAATATCTCTAACTACATATTATTAAAAATTATAAAATCTTGATATTGTTAAAGTATTAAATGAGACGAATCAAACAAGACCCTATATGACTATATTAATACACAAAGATTGAGAATAATCGAGCAAATTACGTTAATAGGTGAATAGTGTCAAATTCCGTCATAGGACAAACAAATGGGGACGGAGGGAGTAACAACTTTTGATAATATTAAAAAAATTCATTGCTTTAGGGAAGCAAACAAACCTGCAGACCTATTGGCAAATTCGTCTGCCAATGCGTACTTCTTTAAAATTGTCCTTAATTGTAAAACGGACGACATATTATCTGATGATTATATCAGAATTATGAGACCACTGTTTCTCAAGTTCAACATGATGGCTTCTCATGCTGACTTTTTCAGGACCATTCATTTGGATGGTCAAGGACAGTCGCCTTCTTAGATGAGACTCTAGTTCTAACCATTATCAAAAAAAAAAACTTTTTAGGCCCGTGTGGTAGGACCTATAAGTTAGCCCGCGCTAAACTCATGTGTGCGAGGTCATTTTTAATCACATCTCTTCATCTTTTTTTCGGACGGCATATGCATCTCTTTAACAAGCTGAAATCTAACAGGTCTTATAGACTACTAATCAAGTGATATTGCTTTGGTTATAAACCTATATAGTATATATGTATTTTCCTTTATAGATATATATCGGTATAGCTTTTAAAGTACGTACATCTGAATTTTTGTATTGGTTAAATTCGGTCCCTATCGAATTTTTGAATATATCATTTGAATCTTCATCTCATTAATTTGTACACAAGGTTTCAACCAAAACAAATTTGTACATAGGGTTGACCACTTAGACCTATTAACTCACTTGTATACCATACACTTGGTTGATTATTTTCATATACTTTCGGTGCGTCGTATTATACAGACGTACTACAAATGTATGCATATACTCTATCCAAATGGCAGAAATATAGTGGGTTATGACTTACGTACGTGGCAAGTGGAATACACGTCGGAATATTAATTATTGTTGATCTCATTATTATTTTCATTTCTACTAGACTTTTTGGGCCCGCGCTACGCGCAGGTGTTTACGGCCTATAAAACTTAATAATAAGGCGTTGGAAATAGAAGAGTAGAAGATGATGATATGTTTCTTACGGATTCATTATAGACATGGGTTGGTGGGTTAAAATCATCAGTTAGGCGACATATTCGTAAACGTATCAAAGAAACGGGAAAAGAAAAAATCAAAAAAATGATAAATTAAAAACAAAGCATTAAATGCAGTGTGATTAATTTGGGGAACCCCTAACTTTATAGTATATTAAGATTAAGATTTCATAAAACCACCCTTAAATAGCGTACTTTACCCACAACCACCCCTTAAACTAGTAATTACATACAACCATCATTTAAATGAATTATGTTAACAATCAACCACTCTTCTTTACTTTGATCGGGTTTTGAGAGGTTTATGCTAATTAAATTGAGTTTTGAGTTTATTTAATTCTAAATCGGTTTTGACCGGATACTCCACACCTGCCAAATCGACCCAAAATACATGCGTCATGGGGGTGGTTACGATCCGATCTTTTAGGCAAAAACGCCTTCCAGATGAAATTTGAAGTCCTCAAGCTCAACGGAAACTTCATATTCTTCCCCATTCGGATCTCCGACTCCATTCTCTCCTCCCCCTAAAGAACAACTAGATCGAGACAAGTCCCAAAATTTGAATCCTCTTGAAATAGAAAATGGGTGAAGAGGGAGGGGGCGCCCTCTTTTCCGCGCAATAAGTTGTTGGTCGAAGGTTTGGACCAATCGCAATTCATCACCATATTGCCCGTTGGTTGATTGCTAACAAAATTCATTTAAAGGGTAGTTGTATGTAATTACTGATTAAGGGATGGTTGTGGATAAAATGCCCTATTTAAGGGGTGATTTTATGAAATTTCCTCTTAATTATATGTCGACTTAATTGTAGGTTTCAATATTATTAAATAGTTAACCAAATAACCATATTATTAAAATACTTCAAACTTATAAAACTTTTTGTGCAAAAAACTATAATTAAAATACTTAAATAACGACATCACCTAGAGATGACAATGGGGCGAAGAATCCCCAATGCCAGCGGGAATCCCCAAACGGGGAATGGGGACGGGGATTTTTTTGCTGGATGGGGAAAAATAATATTCTCGCACGGGGATGGGGATGGGGGCATTCCCCCCGTTGGGGATCCCCGTCATCATTGGGGATCTCATTCTCATATTAAATATGCTTAAACTTTGATATACTTTCTATTTAAAATATTTTGATTTAGTTATTGTTATTTATACATGTATATAAATAACGAAAATAAACGGGGATACGAAATCCCCATTGGGGAAATTAAATGCGGAAAATTAACGGGGATGGGGATTCCCCAATGGGGACGGAGATGGGGCGGGGATGGGGAGAGATTTTAGAAAAAAAAAACGGGGATGAGGATGAAGATCATAATATTAAACGGGGATGAAGATGGTAGGAGCATTCCCCACCCCAGGCCCACCCCATTGCCATCCCTAACATCACCTATATTGTCTCGTAATTAAAAACCAATAAAACATAACAACAACATAAGAATAGCATTATCCTCCAAACAAAAGCTAATAAAAATCTTAATAAAAAGATAAATTGTCTATTTTTCGTTAGGAATACTTACCTTCGTTACCGATATCGTGTGAGTCTTAATTTGACGAAGGATCAACGAAGTTAAATTCGGCGTATACAGTGATGAATGAATTGAACAAGGCTAGGGTTGGGAAACGCAGCCAAAATCTGATCGATGACTGTGAGTTTAAGCTTTCGATGCAGCAAAAGAAAGACTTGGCTTTTTTATTTTATTATACTATAGTTTAGACAGTGTTTTTAATGTTTTATTAATTAATATCATTTTAACCTAACAAAGATCATAAGATTGGCTTTGTGCAATCCAATTTGGTCTTTGTGCAATTCAATTTGGTCTTTGACTTTTTCTTTTTTGTTTCTTTTTTAAATTAAAACTAGAAGCAAATAGTTAAATCTATCAGACTAAGCTAACTTAATTATACTAGTCTCTGGTACAAGTTTTGTGTGTACAAGAATATATATTAGAAACGGAGGTTATATTTAGGCTTCGGTAGTTACACGACCAAAACAACAAATTGTATTTCACATCATCCACAGATAAATACATAATGCACAAGCGACAAAAACAGTACAAACAAATACATTACAAACATATGCTCATTATGAAGAAATCATGAAAATGAGCGTTTGACGATTTGGCGAAAAAAAAAAGAACTAAAAATGAAATGAAATGATAGATAGAAGACACACTAAAAATTATTATTTGTCAATAGTGGTGATATTCAAACTTCTTTCCAGTTTTTCATGCAGGGCAAATCAATTAAACCTTCTAACCTGTTAGTATAAAATGACCTTGGAGTTGTAGTCTATCACATGAAAAAGTGAGTATACATATACTTCTTTTGTTGTTCTCAAACTTCTTCAATTATTGATATTAGTAAACAACCTAAAGCAATTTGATTATAATTTAAATGTGTTACATCTAGTTGTTCGTATCCACATTGTAAATCTTATATTCAGCTTAATAATCTTTTGTTCAAAAGTATACAATAATTGATTAATATTAGTATACACAAAGTGAGCAAGTACAAAAGGGAAACTTAGTCGTTGAGCAAAATATTTTCCTTAACATATTATTGTACAGTAGAAAAAACAAAATCTAACAATGTTGTTCTACTCTAATATCTGATGAGGCTAAAATCGTTGTGCCTATCAAAGAAAACCTAACTAACACTATTACTGACGAACACACCAAAGGGAGGGGGGGGGGGAACTTGTTGTTCTATAACCTAAGACAAGTAAAAGTAACAAAGTAGCAAGAGTTGTGGTAATATGGTTGGGAAAGCGTTCCACCTAACAAATATCCACACAATGACATGAAAGGTTGATCATAGATATCTCTAACTCATGCAATCCTATTGTTGATCCTATTCATGTTCAGACATAAATATCAGCGCAACCCGCCCTGATATAACTTCCTATTAAACAAATCTGAAGACCTTCAAGACTCAATTCAATAGAAGCATTAAGCAAAAGAATATAGCACGATACATGCAATTCAAACAACCCGTCAGATAAGCATGCAATCAATTCTCATTCACAAGTAAACACTGCGACCCGTTCATGTAAACATGTGTTTGCTACTAGATAAAGAACTCCGACCCGGAATTACCAAATCCTAACACTATGAACAATACCAATAAACCTAGCTGACCAAACTAGACAAATCAATAAGATTCAATAAGATAAAAGCATGAGAATCAATACAATCAATAGAAAGCGAAATAGAGTTTAGAATCTCACAACCATACAGTCAAAGGCTTTAACCGTCAGGCGAAACAAAGGGGAATTAGTTCAACATCGACATGGAGGCAAAACTAGGGTTCTTCAAAATAATATGAGATGACCTAAAACTATAGTGTTTTTAGGCTTAAATACTCCTAGGAAATAATAAATCCGAAATAAGAAATAAAAGGAAAAAGTATAAATAAATAAATAGAAAAACAAGATAAAACTCGGAAACAAATCTAGTGTTCAACGCGTAATTCGCGGGCGCGGAAATTGGGTCCACCCATGGCTTACCCGCGGATTCCATACTTAGCCAATTCTGTGTGCTGCAAATCCGCGACCGCGGCTCACCCGCGGCTGGCCCGCGGATTTCTGCATCAGCTTCGTCTTCTCTTCTCTTCAAGTCTTTTGTCGTCTTCTTACTTGGTTTCTTCAGTTCCTTGAAAGACGTCTTCAATCTTCACTAATCTTCATAGTTCACTACTTCTTCTCTTCAACTCCGGATCATGCAATTACATATAAAATAGCTCCCAAATGATCCTAACCTTAGCTAATAATCACTAGATAATATGTATGAAATACTCTCTATCAATATCCTAATCAAATATGGTCATATAATCATATATTCATGAAATGACTTTACCATAGTCATATTAATGGATTTATGAATAAGCTCCTTCAATATGCCAAGAAACTGTAAACAGAGTAATAATAGATGTCATATAAAGAAACCTTAACCTTAGGACTATTCACCTAGTTTTGAGGTTCAAATTCTCTTAAGCAAAATGTGTTCATAATAACTGAACTTTATTGCAATAGCAGAAAATTTAGTCATGTTGTGAAGTCTGGAGGAAGTTTTGCAATTGTGCAGTATAACCATCACATACGCAAATCATATATTAAATGGTATACACCTAGAGATAATACAAAGTTTTAATGCAGAAATTCAAGGATTGGAGTTAACATTTACCTCCTTTGAAAGCTTGTGTGTCTTCTTCTCGTAGAGCACCCAAATTCTGAAATTAAGAGAGGAAGGGGCAAATTGAGGAACAACACGATACATTTCTGGTGCTTTGGAGAGGAAAGAGAAGTTTGATAGAACTTTACTTATTTACCGTCGGTCTTCCTCTAAAATACATCGCAATTACAACATAGATCACTCACACTAATGGCTGTGAGGCGTGGCTTATTCGAGTGACCATCTAACGCAGTTGCGCCTACGTGACATGATTATTTACATTCAACCTTCAGAAAAGTCAAGGCATACCACAGAGATCAAAGTCATATGCAGCTGTTATTTTTAGACTTTATTATATCAAAAAGATATTAATTTATACAATTTTTTTAAATTCTCTCATATGGCAATTTAATGTAAATAAATAAATAAATTTTTTAAAAAAACAACTGTTTTAATATTTAAACGGTTATAATGAAATTAATATATTCGAAATAAATAAAGTATTTGGAAGTACATTAAATATATACAAAATTGGCGTATATGGATAGATAAAAATATAATTAGAATTATGGTATTTTATTTATTTATTTTTATTAAGTAAATAGTGAGATATATAATTTTTAATAAACAAAATAACTTCCGACCAAGATAAATCTTGGTCGTTTAAACAGTGCCACGTGGCGCACATCGAACGCGCTTCACCAAACATGCTCTTAAAAGGAAACATGTGAAAAATCAATGTTACCCTTGCGTGATTTTTTGAATCCAATAGAATTTCAATGGCATAGACCGTAATTCCTACGGAAAACTAAGTTATATTACAAAGGACAAAACTTATAATGAGATCTCAGCCCTTCAATGATATTTTAAGCATATATGACACATTTCTAGCCATTGGATCTTCTATACTCCGTATATAATACCATTGCATTCTCACATTTATAGTAGTTAGGATAGTTATAATTTTAAAATTATATTTTATATATCCTCGGTTAATCGGTTAACCGATGTTAGAAAAACTCAATACCGCTACCGTACCGAATAGTCATAAAATATTTTGGTTGGTTAATCGTAACCGTAAGTTGATTTTTCTTCGGTAAGGTTAACCGAGAAATTGATCGGATTTTTTGATTTTCGGTATGGTTTTTCGGTTACACTTTTTTTTGCCCACCCCTAATTTTTAAATAGAGTCCCCAATTTAACTCTTTGCCTTGCATTCAATATGGTTTTTCACATACGGTGCTGGAGGGCGTCATGTCAACTATCTCCCTAAACCGATAAGGGAGTGTCAAGCTTCTTCTTAGAGGTGTTGGTGGTTCAAGGTTTAACATATGTTTGAACCTGAACCTAAACCGATAAGGGGCCTGTTTAGCCGGATCGGTTCCGGTTCGACCCTGAACCAGAATAATTTTTTTTTAAATATTTTAAACTTTTACTATCGTTTCTTGTAATTGACTCAAATATTTAAATTCAATCAAAAAAATTGAGACATTAGAGGCCTATGGAACTTATAAGTGATTTGTTGACATTATATACACAAGCATGAGAGTATTGTTTGTTTCTTCCAAATTTTCAATGTGGAAAACTCTTTTATTGTCAACTGCAATCATTTAAAAACTCCACATATCAAAAACTACATGGGAGGTTGAGGTCTATTAGTGAAATGAAATTTGTCCTACTCCACACAATATTTTTTAATTTTTTAAATATATTTTTTGGTGTGAACCGACGATTTAGGTTTCGGGCTGATTCTCCTTGTTAACCTTCATTGAAACCATCAGTTGAAGGTTCCATAATCTCATAAACCTGAATCTGTACAGGTAAGGAGGCGGTTTGACCGGTCCGGTCCTGGTTCCAGGTCGGTTCCGGTTTTGACCGGGCCGGTTCTGGTCGGGTTAACCTTTTAACACCTCTACTTCTTCGGAGATTGTTTTTTTTTATCTTTGATCAACGTTTTGAAGTGGTTAACGTGCGTTGGAAGCTACACATGATTTAAATGCTATTCTCTACAAATCTGACTACAAAATATTGGGTTCCAGTTGTCCTTTTCAATGGGCGGTGGAGATGGCTCTTGCGAGCGCTCCAAGCTCAACTGGACAGGAGATGATGTTATGCTATTAATACGCCGATCCTTTCTGACATTGTTCAATGCTTTGTATTTTCATGATTGAGGGGGCTCGGGTGAGGACGAATTTCCCCGTGAGGACAGTTCTGGGCCCTTAGATCATTCAACCAACGGTTGAGATCTAAAGGGAGAAATGATCCGGTGAGATGCACACACGTGGGATCATCTGGGAGAGGCGGTGGCATAGGCGTAAATTTAAAAAAAAAATTAAGGGCAACTTAGAGATTTCGCAAGTAGAATATAAGAAGACAGAAAAGGAAAAAAAAAACAACGCGCTCGAGAGAAAGAAGAGAGTAAGGCGATCGGCGATTTTGAAGCAAATCGATCGACGCAGCCACAAAATCAAAGATCGAAAGCAAAATTCGTTGAAGCAAATCGATCTCGCTCAAGATATTATACATCTGGAAGGGAGAATCAATTTGTTTGAGAAGACGAAGGGAGTTACAAGCAGTTACGAATTGAAAATGGTGAAAAGCAAGAAGGAAGATCAAAGTATGGAGAACAGATCAAAGACAGCGGAAGATCAAAGCAGATACATCGACCTCACGCTTGAAGGTAAGTGAAAATCAAACCAAAAATTAGGGTTTTCGAATTTTTAGGGTTCATAAGAAATCAAGGGTTCATAAGAAATTTTTTGAGTTAGATGTAGATTCTAGAGTTCATAAGAAATCAATTTATTTTTCTTCATGTTGTTACTCATTTTCATGAACTTATTTTGAACAGAAGTGTTAGATGTAGTTTCTAGGGTTCATAAGAAATCAGATAATTTTTCTTCATGTTTGTTACATGGTTGTTTGAGGTGTCTAACAAGTAACTACGAACTAGATAAAGCATGTTGTCTGTGGTGTTCATGTTAAGGAGTGTTTGTATCGCTAACAAATGTATGGGTGAACCAGTTAACATCAGTAGCTTTTGATTTTTACTGAATGATCTGGGAATGCTTCTGCTGGCTTTGCCTTGCTAAATTCATGTTGATTATTGTTATTAACCTCTTGACTGATTTCCCTTGCAGACACACAAAAAGAAGATGCTGAAAACTCTCCTAAAAGAGTTTACAACAGAAGAAGAAGTATGAGAATTAAACTGGGAAATTCTCAAACAAGTGAAGAAAGGTACTCAACAGCAACACAAAGTCAGGAACAACAAAGAGAGGATCATTGTGACAATAAAGGATCAGAAAATGAGAATGACGAAGACAAATATACACAACTGAGCAAGAGTGAAGAGGAAGACTGTGAAGATGCAAGATCTGATGATGGGAATGATGAAGACAACTCAACACAACAGAGCAAAAGTGAAGAGGAACCCTGTCACGATGAAAGATCAGATGAAGGGAATGATGAAGAAAACTCTACACAAAAGAGTGAAAGTCAAGAAGAAGAAGATGCACAGGAACAATATGTCACAACTGAGGGAGTAGGACAAACACAAGAAAAGTGCGTTATAGAGGAAGGGACTCAGAAAGCAGAGAGTGATACATGTAAGATACTATAAGGTTTATTCACACTTAGAGGTTCATACAAACACACTTAGAGGTTCATGAAAAAACAGTTAGAGGTTCATGAAAAAACACTTAGAGGTTCATTCATTATAACTTAGAAATTAATGCATATACATATTCAGGTTCATGAAAAAACACTTAAAGGTTCAAGAAAAAACACTTAAAGGTTCAAGAAAAAACACTTAGAGGTTCATGGGAAAACACTTAGAGGTTCATTCATTGAAACTAAAAAGGTTAATGCTCATACACATTGAGGTTCATGCATATACACTTAAAGGTTCATGCATACACACCTTTAGGTTCATAGAAATAGATTAAATGCAAACATTCTAAGAAGTTCATGCAAACATACTTAGAGGTTCATGAAAAAACACTTAGAGGTTCATGAAAAACACTTAGAGGTTCATTTATTAAAACTTAGAGGTTCATAATAGTACATAACAGTACACTTAAAGGTTCAGGAAAGTATAAGTAGAAGTTCATAACAGTACAATTAAAGGATCAAAAGTGCAATTATCATTGTGATAATTAATTTTGCAAATTTTGCTCTTAATGAAGGTAAAGAAGAAGAAGCGGAAACACAAGAGAGGAGTGATGAACACATTCCTGCAAGTGAAGAACCAACCATTCCTGCAAGTGAAGAACCAACCATTCCTGCAAGTGAAGAATAAGACCTTCAAGATGACAAAGAAGAAAAACTGGACAATAAGACAAGTAAAAAGAAAGAAGTTAAACAAGTTTTTATTACATGTTTAAATAATGCTTTATGATATAGGATTATAGGTTCATAGACATAGACCTGTAGGTTCATGGAAATACATTTAAGGTTCATATAAGTTATGATCTTTTATAACTACACATAATAACAACTACAATTTATGCTTGCAGATGGTGAAAAAGACGGTGAGATGGAGGAAGATGTACTGAGCAATGAGGAGTTTGTGACTACATATTATATTCCACCAATCAGAATGGGGAAGAAGAAGGCACTGGCAGTGAAGAGTGCAAGTCCTCCACCAAAAAGGCAGAAGGTTTTGCAAAAAGAAGAGATGCAACACAAAAAGGGCAAACAAGTGGTCACTTCATCTGAAGAGAGAAAAAATAAAAGATTTAAGTCTGTACCACAACAAGACAGTGTGAGGAGAAAGGGAAGGCTTGAAAAAGGAAAAGAAGTACAAGAGATTCAGGAGGAAAGCGAGGTGGAGAACACACAAACTGACAACAATTTGGCAAGCAAAGGCAATGAAGAGAAGAAGATGGTAACCATATCTAAAAGGGCCAAACCAGAAGCCAGGAAGGAAACGACAACAAAATCAGAGATGACTGTCAAAAAAGAGGTGAAGACAGAAGAGATTGGATTTGAAAGCTTTATCCTCCAGAATGTGCCCAAAAAGTTTGTCGAGACTGTCAAGAAAATGTCTGAACCAAAGAAGGAGATCATCAGGAGCATAGGCTTTGGAAATCTTCTAGAACTGAATGTAGAAGTTATCCCGAAGAGAATGTGTTACTGGCTGCTGGAAAACTATGATGAAGCTAGAAGTGCCATCAAAATGGAAGATGGGACTTTTGTTGAAATTAATGCAAATGAGGTCCAGCGAGTACTAGGAATTCCGAGAGGGAATAAACCATTGGAGAGACTTGGGGATAATAAAGAAGACAATGCAGTCAAGACAGAATGGAAGACGTACATGAACAATAGAAGTGAAATAAGGCCAGGACATCTAGCCCAAGCGCTATTAGCCATACCTGATGGTGAGGATGAGCAGACGTTCATTAGGCTATTTCTAATGTTGTTCCTAAGTGTACTTGTGGAGGTGAACCAGAAAGGGACAGTTAGCCAGCAGTTGATGATATGAGAAATAGAGAATGTTCAGAGCATAGATTGGTGTGGTTTTATTGTGGAGAGCTTGAGGGTAACTATACCATCGTGGAGGGCGAAAAAGGACAGGTTCTTCATTGGATGTGCTCTTGTACTTGTGGTAAGTAACATGTTTACATTTTTTATATTAGCTAAATTTTTCTCTAACTTAATGGCTTAACGTGTGTTTTGTGTTCTTTGAAAACAGTTCTTTTACATAGACAGAGTATCCCTCTTCGGCCCGACACCGAGAAGAACAAATCCTGTCTACTTAAGTTGGACAAATGATAGTTTGATGCAACGCCAGAGCGATGAAATCAGTAAAGGAGGATTTGGGAAAGGGAAGGTTCAAAACGAAAAAGGAAAAACTTCAAAGAGTAAGGAGCAAGAACAAGTTAACAAGAATAAGGAAAAACCCCAAGGTTTTGGACCTACATTCCTACAGGTAAACACCTTCTACCAGGTTCATGAAAATACACATTGGGTTCATGACAATGAACTTACAAGATCCTTAAAATTATATTGCAGGAGTGGCTGGTTGAATTCACAGAGGAGAACACAAAGCTTGCAAATTCAATCCTCAAAATTGCGCAAATGGTGGATGATTTGCCAATGGAATTCAGAAAGGATGAATTTGTTAAAAACATGATCAAGACGTCACAAGGACTGATGGGGAGGAAGAAAGAACAAGATGAGAAACAAGCTGAGTTTGATGAAATATGGAATGATAGTGATCATCCATTCTGGTCTGATCCAGCGCTGATTGAATGCCTCAAGCAAGTTGAGAAAGTCAAGGCTTCAAAGGTCAAGGTGACGTTGTCAAATGATGGCGCTGGACCATCAAACTACAGAGAAAACGAAACTGGCTGGGAAAAGGTGAATGACGTCTTGAATGACTTTCAAGGAACAGATGAAGCTGCAAAGGAGAAAGAAATAGATGGAAAGAATGATGGAAACAATGAGACAAGTATGTTCTACTTTACTAGTATTGAAAATATGATTAAATACAAAAAAATAAGTAGATCATGGAAAAATGCATACAGGTTCATGGAAAAATGCCTACAGGTTCATAGCAAATTGCCTAGAGGTTCATGATACAATGCTGAAAAGATTAATGAAACAACATGCTTTATTACAAAGATAAATCAATAGGTTCATAGAAATTCCCTTAGGTTCATGGTAAAAAGCCTTGAGGTTCATGAAAAATAACCTTGAGGTTCATGAAAAAATTCTTAAAGGATCATGATAATATGCTTATAGGTTCATGAAATATTGCTTATAGGTTCATGCAAAATTTTTGCTTATACATTGAGATTCATGAAGTTATGCTTATAGGTTCATGAAATTTTGCCCTGAGGTTCATTAACAATTGTTGGAAATGCTTGCAGTTTGGACATAAACTTTAGAGGGGGATAAAACATTGTTGGAGGAAGATGAACAAAACAAGAAGGAAGCTGAGGATGAGGAGAAACAGAAGAAGAAGAAGAAGAAAAGAGAAGAAAAGGAAATGATTTTACATCACCAAGTTTCAATCTCTTCCCATCACAAGAACAAGGACCAAAAGAGGACGGCCATGTAGCTTCAAGTGAGAAACCAGAAGAAGAACAACAACAAGAACCACAAAATGACAAGGGGAAAGCTGTAGCTACAACGGCAGAAAAATGTAAAGAAAAGGAAGAAGCAGTAAAAGACAAAGGCAAAGCTGTAGCAACAGAGAGAGAAGAAGATGAAAAAGAAAGTAAGAAAGCCAAAAACAAGGGAAAAGGTCCGCGTTTAAATGAAGAAGACGCTGCTGAATTTGACTGTCCAAGAACCAGAAAGATGGCAGGAACATTGAAGAGCCCATACAAACAAAGAGCCATACAAATTCTGGAAAAACAGTTAACGGAAGAGCAAAAAATGATTTGGAACTTCCTAGACAAAGATGAAGTGGAAGAGTAAGTTGATTGCAGTTTTATATTATTATGGAAGTTTTAATTAATTACTGAAAATAAATAACTTAAATGTGTCCAGGACTATACTGTTTCAAGACAAACAAACAAAGACAACATTGTTTGAGTTCAGCACAATGCAAGAAGATATGGATGCCAACTTCAAAGTGATGGATGTTTGAGTTCATGATACAATGCTGAAAAGATTAATGAAACAACATGCTTTATTACAAAGATAAATCAATAGGTTCATAGAAATACCCTTAGGTTCATGGTAAAAAGCCTTGAGGTTCATGAAAAATAACCTTGAGGTTCATGAAAAAATTCTTAAAGGATCATGATAATATGCTTATAGGTTCATGAAATATTGCTTATAGGTTCATGCAAAAATTTTGCTTATACATTGAGATTCATGAAGTTATGCTTATAGGTTCATGAAATTTTGCCCTGAGGTTCATTAACAATTGTTGGAAATGCTTGCAGTTGGGACAGAAACTTTAGAGGGGGATAAAACATTGTTGGAGGAAGATGAACAAAACAAGAAGGAAGCTGAGGATGAGGAGAAACAGAAGAAGAAGAAAAGAGAAGAAAAGGAAATGATTTTACATCACCAAGTTTCAATCTCTTCCCATCACAAGAACAAGAACAACAACAAGGACCAAAAGAGGACGGCCATGTAGCTTCAAGTGAGAAACCAGAAGAACAACAACAACAAGAACCACAAAATGACAAGGGGAAAGCTGTAGCTACAGCGGCAGAAAAATGTAAAGAAAAGGAAGAAGCAGTAAAAGACAAAGGCAAAGCTGTAGCAACAGAGAGAGAAGAAGATGAAAAAGAAAGTAAGAAAGCCAAAAACAAGGGAAAAGGTCCGCGTTTAAATGAAGAAGACGCTGCTGAATTTGACTATCCAAGAACCAGAAAGATGGCAGGAACATTGAAGAGCCCATACAAACAAAGAGCCATACAAATTCTGGAAAAACAGTTAACGGAAGAGCAAAAAATGATTTGGAACTTCGTAGACAAAGATGAAGTGGAAGAGTAAGTTGATTGCAGTTTTATATTATTATGGAAGTTTTAATTAATTACTGAAAATAAATAACTTAAATGTGTCCAAGACTATACTGTTTCAAGACAAACAAAGAAAGACAACATTGTTTGAGTTCAGCACAATGCAAGAAGATATGGATGCCAGCTTCAAAGTGATGGATGCTTGTACAACTATTTTGAACTACCATGAGAAGGAAAGAAGCGACAACAAACCTAACCGACTATTTTTAAACACATATCTCATGGTAAACTATGCTAAATTCAATATCATTTCCAGATATTTTTTATTTAGTAAGATTTATAGGGAAGTTTAGTAGAAAAATAGAAGGTAGGTTCATATACATATTGTGTAGGTTCATGAAATTTATAAGGAAGGTTCATGAAATATATAAGGCACGTTCATAAGGTTTATAAGAGGTTTATAAGAGGCAGGTTCATATACATATTGTGTAGGTTCATTAATAGTTATAAGAGTGTCTAACTGTTTCCATTTTCAAAAACAGATTCTTTCCCCAAAGAACAAGTAACGTTCCAAAAGAGCATGCAAACCAGCATCTTGGAAACCCCTTACAGACAATTGCGTGATATTGACATGGTAGGTATACAATCAGGGTTCATAGAATTATTATTCTACATATGAAAACTAATTTAATTGATTATTACAGGTTATAATCCCAGTGTTGGAGAACAATGAACACATGTATTGCATATCTTATGACATAAGAAATCCAAAAATACAAGTGCTTGACTCTGCACACAATGACCCAAATCTGAAGCGGTACAAGGAAGCTATTGACAGAGTGGTAAATCTACAACTACTTCTTTTACAGAATTCTAAGAATATTACAAAATTAGAACAATCTATAGTGATATTATGCTATTCATGTAGACTGATATGCTTACAAGGAGCTTGTGGAAGCACACTTTAGATAAGAAAGCAAAAGCAATCTTAGCTGCAAAGTCAAAAGCCACTTTGGTGAAGATGCCATGGAATGAAGTAGGAGATGTAATCAACTCAGCAGTGCTAGCCATGAGAAACATGGAAATGTTCATGGGTTCAAACACAGAAACATGGGATCCAGAAATAAAAAAGAAGAATAGGAAGAAGTTCTTGCAATTGCTGAGGCAAAAGTATGTGCATGCTATTATAACATCGGATGTGAACAAGGTTAAGGATGAAGCACTGAAGATAATCAAGGGAATCTGAAAAAGCTGGGACAAGTTGGTAGTTATCTAGGTGATAAGGCTAAAGTCGTAGTGCCAAATCAAAGAAAACTCTAAACACTAACTAAAGTATAGCAAGCAAGTAGAGGTCGAACCCAAGGGAATCAAAACACCAATCGCTATGCAGTCAAGAGAAATACCAACTAACGAACAAGTAACAAGTAACCAAGGGGGGGGGGGGGGGTTTGATTGTATGAAAAAAAAAAGTAACAAGTATCAAGCAAAGAAAGTTTGGGTGAGAATATGATGAGAAGGGGTTTCACCTAGCAAGTATCCACACAACAGTCAATCAAGTTGATCATAGATTTATCTCAAGTTCTATTCAATCCTAGGGAATGTTCCTATTCCAATCTTTAATATATCAGCAGGCCAACCGGTCCTGATAATACTTACTATTCAACAATCAGGGAAACCTCTCAAGATTAGATGAAATAGCAGCAAAGGGCACAAGAATCATAAGGATGCATGCAATAACTTACAACCGTCAAGTATTAACATGCAATCAATTCTCTTTCACAAAATCAATCAACTACCAGATCATGCAGATATGAATGCTACAATGACAAGGAATTCCACCGTATATTCCTAGTCTAGCAATAGAAAACTATCAATCAAACTAGGTGATCAAGCTAGCAAAACTAATAGAAATCAATAGATGAAGAACAAGAGAATTAATACAAACCCATAGGAAAAGAACAAGAGTTTAGAAATCTCACAACTTAATAACTGAAGGTTTCAACTGCTAAGCAAAACAATGGAGATTAGTTCCTGCTGATAGTTGCAAAACTAAATTGTCTGATGGAAAAGATGATGATCAAGATGATAGAGGCTTTGATTAAAGCACGACAATCAAGCTGGTTATGCAAGCTGTTGATACTCGTGCAACCAGGTAGCTGACAAGAAACTGATGTAACATTGCAACCAGGTAACTGACAAGGAGTTAGACGTAACGTAGCCTAGTAGATTTGTTTCCTTTATAAGTATAACGTTTATTTGAGGGATCTTCTTTCCTTCTCCGAAATACCGCCATAAAACTGAAGGTTTGTGAGTTAGTTTTCGGATATTGAATTCGTTCGATCATGAAAGTCTATTTAGATTTGTTCAATCACCATGAACTTGACCTCGATCCGGATTTAAACCGGGATCGAGAGTATGTTACTGATTTCTTGCCGCCTGCCAGAAGTGACTTTCTTTGAAAACAACATGCTGCTTTTGCTGAAGTTGACCTGTTCTCCCGACTCTACAAAAAATTTGTCAAGGCATTGCTGAATGACGAGAGCTTGGTTGGTATCTGCCTCCGCAAACAAGATGAGATCATCAGCAAAAAAGAGGTGAGAAAGTGCCACGTCTCCCAACTGAATCGGTCTCCATCTACCCGCTGAAACCTCACTCTGAATAATATGCGAAAGTCGTTCCATCCACAAGACAAAGAGATATGGAGATAGAGGGTTTCCCTGGAGAACCCCCCCTAGATGGTTTAAAGGATCCAGCCTTACCCCCATTCCTGACTAACTCCATATCGCCACTAGATTGGCACTGCATTATCACCTGAATCAAGTGCTCAGGCAGCTGCGCAAGAGTGAGCATCTGTTGGAGAAAGGGCCAGCGTATACGATCGTATGCTTTGGCGAGATCGATCTTTAGTATCATCCACCGAGTCGTACCCTGGGAAGCAGGCTTGGTGTGAAGAACTTCTTGTACAACTACCACATTATCAATGTTTTGCCTCCCGCGAATAAATCCTACTTGCGACGGGGATACAAGCATAGGGAGAACGGGCTTCAATCTGTTTACCACCATCTTTGTTGCGATTTTGAAGACCACATTTAAGAGGGAGATCGATCGGAAGTGCATCGGAGCAGTAGGGGGGCTGATCTTAGGAATCAAGATCATATGTGCATTGCTAAGATTGCTAGGGAGTATGCCCTGATTGAGAATGTTCAGCACTGTTTCTGTAACCTGACTGCCCACTGCATTCCATTTTTTCTGATAAAAAACAGCCGGGTAACCATCGGGACCAGGAGCTTTGTAAGGGCCCATGAGTCGAAGAGCTTGCCAAACTTCCGCCGCAGCAAACGGTGTAGAAATACTAGCAATGTCATTCTCCTGAAGTAGCGGGAAACTGACTGAGAGTGCAGGCAGAGCAGCCACTGATCCGGGAGCATCATCTGTGTACAGCGCAACAAAGTAATTACGGACCATGTCTTGCAGATCCTGCTGATCGGATATGGTTACCCCAGAGTCATCAACAAGTGTTTCCACCTTATTAGCATGTTTCCTGATTACAGTAGAGAGATGGAAGTACCTTGTATTTAAATCGCCGTCAAGCATGAAGTTTGCCCGTGATTTTTGGAACCAAAATACTCGTTCCTGTTCCAGGAGAAGCTCAAGATCTTTCTTTATCTCTCGTTCAAGACGTATAAGCCGCTGAGTAGGTCGTGAAGCTAAAGCCTTACGGGCACCATCGAGGCGAGCATGTAGCTTACGTTTTCTATAGAAAATATTGCGGAAAACAGTCTTGTTCCAGAACTGAAGTTTGCCAGCAAATTCTTGCAGGGAGTCACACAGGTTCAAGGATTGATTCCATGACTCAGATAGAAAACTAGAGAATTCATCATGTAACATCCAGGCGGCTTGAAACTTGAAAGACCTGGCAAGTACATTCGACTGAGCTGAAGAGGAAAACTTCAGGAGTAATGGAGAATGGTCAGAGTGTGAGGCGGGAATGTGATGGATGGCAGCATCAGGGAAGCGAAGTCTCCACGAGTCTGTACAAAGCGCACGGTCCAGTCTAGCGGCTGTGTAAGTTTGAATAGAAGTACCTCGTGACCAAGTGTATTTAGGACCCGAAAATCCCAAATCAATCAAATTGAGATCGTCAACCCAAGAGCTGAAAGAAAGAGACGCTGCATTAGAGCTTGGGGAAGCAGTGTACCTTTCATGAGGGCCCATGGTTGCATTAAAGTCACCAGCAAGTAACCAGGGGCGATTGTTCGACCGAGCGAAAGCATTGAGACGTTCCCAGAGATCCAGGCGGTTACTTGGATTAGGTGCAGTGTAAATAGTAGAAAGGATCCAGTGTTCCTCTCCACGACGCGAAATCTCAACTGCGATATGCTGATTATGCAGGGAAATAGGTGTTACAGTAACTTCTGCAGTTCTCCAAAGCAGCCAGATACCGCCCGAGAAACCATTTTCCTCCATTCTTAAAACACCATCAAAGCCAATGGAATGACAGACCGCTTCCGCACGAGCACCACTGATCCTTGGTTCAACAAGAGCCAGAACCCTTGGGTAGTGTAGACGGATAAGATCCCTGAGCGAATTCAAAAAGCTGGTGCTCCTAGCACCTTGTACATTCCAGAAAAGTATACTGATGTCTGACATTATGGAAACTGAGTTCATAAAATTCGAAACAATTGGAAGTCTTGAGGAACCAGACGACATTGAATACTCAGCAATAGCTCCAACAAAATTATGCAGAGCATAGAAATTCCTCACTGTATTTGACACCCGACACAAAATCGGTTTGAACTCCGCCACCATTGGCAAGAACTCGACCACCATCTTGTCTGCTAGTCGTGGAAGTCGAGACAGAAACGGACCCGTCCGGCTGGTCGAAAGCAGCAAACTTTGAGTCCTGTGAATCAGATGGGCCATGACCGGAGGTACCGTCAGGAGCTGGGGCTGATCCTGGTCCATTACCAGTTTCAAGAGAGAGCAAGGGAACAGAGGAAGGCAGAGGGCAAGCTTCAGATTTCTTGGAGAGGGGATTAGGGTTTCCGTTTTTTTTTCAATGTAAGGGAGACATCAGTTGGCTTAGATAGGACAAGGTCGGTGATTAGTTGAGATCTTTTCAAGAGCATATCTTTGCTTACTATAAAAGTATTTTACAGCATGGTATGTACCCAAATGTGTGCCTAAGTATAATTTTATTTTATTTTATTATAAAATGACTATAAACCCTATCTCAACATCATAAAACCCTACACCCTAAATAAAAAAAATAAACCCCAAACCCTAAACAATAAATTATAAACCCTAAAATAATATTAAAAAAATCTGTTTGTGTTTTGACACATAAAAGGCTACACAATTAACTCTAGAAGATCCTATTTGCTATAAAAGTATTAATGAGTTATCATCATCACATGACTACTCGAACTGAATCAGTGCGAATATCCCTTTCATCTACTCCATATAAATCACAATCAGTCCAAAGCCTTGGCCGCCAAGATATGAATTCCACTTTAAATTTATTGAACTGGTGAAGGTGGGGGCGTCATTCGTCCCCGTCAAATCTTTCCTATAAAGTTATTTCGTTGCTACCACCACCACCATCACCACAACTTTGCTATTGCTGAAAGAGTTGAACAAATCTTCCGATTCCATAAACCCAGTAAAATGCCACGGTTTGGTCTCTTCTCCTCTTTCTTCAAACACCCATCTATTGATTTTCTCTTAAACCCTCTCTTTTTGAGATGGCTTTCCATTTGTCTACACTTGCTTCTGTTTTTCGGTGTATTGGGTTCATGGGTTCACCGCAAGATCAGAAGTGGCACCCTTGAACGTCCTTCAAAAAAAACCAGGATTTTGTACTACAGAACAGTGCGCCTTTGTTGTGCTGTTCTCACTTTGTACAATCTCTGCGTTTGTTGTTTGGATTATTTCTTTTGGTATAGGAATGGCTGGTCAGATGTAAAGTTTGTCACACTGTTGGATTTGTTGATTAGGTCTTCCGTATTTTTGTCCTTATTCATTTACTTGCACACTCAATTGCCTAATTCAGGGCTCTTGAGGTTCCCAATTTTACTCAGGATTTGGTGGGGATTTTACTTCGGCCTTTCTTCTTACTCCCTTATCCTCGACTTGGTTCTTTATAGTAACAATCAGGCTTTGCCACCTGAGTTATTAGTGTCTGATTTCGTCTATGCTATCTCGGGCTTTATACTTTGTTATGCTGGTTTATTTGGGATAGTTGTAGAAGAAAACATCTGTTTAGAAGAGCCCCTTTTGAATGGTAGTGTTGCTGATTCTAAAGGGGGTGAATCTGCCACTTCCTATGGAACTGCTGGCTTTCTTAGTATCTTGACATTTTCATGGATGGGTCCAGTAATATCTACTGGTTACAAGAAAGTATTGGACCTTGAGGATGTTCCTCAACTTGTTGGTAGGGATAGTGTAAATGAGTCCTTCTTGATTTTTGAGAGCTACTTTAATTCTGTCTCTGAGCTGACGACATTACAGCTTGTGAAATCACTAATCTATACAACTTGGGGCGACATTGTGGCCACGGCTATTTTCGCACTCTTATACACGTTTGCATCGTATGTGGGTCCCGCGCTCATTGATTCTCTTGTCCAATACCTCAACGGAAGACGTCAGTATAAGAACGAAGGCTATGTCTTGGTTTCTGCTTTCATAGTGGCGAAGCTGGTTGAGTGTCTCGCTCAGAGGCACTGGTTTTTTAGGCTGCAACGAGCTGGTATTAGGGCGCGATCTGTGCTTGTTGCCATGATATACAAAAAAGGATTGACCCTTTCTAGCCACTCGAAACAGGGTCACACTAGTGGGGAGATAATAAACATTATGGCTGTTGATGCTGAGAGGATTTCTATGTTTAGTTGGTACATGCATGATCCCTGGCTAGTCCTTATCCAAGTTATTTTGGCACTGCTGGTTTTGTATAATAATCTTGGATTGGCTTCAGTTGCTGCCTTGGTTGCAACTGTTCTAGTGATGTTGATAAACTACCCACTCTCGTCGTTTCTTGAGAAGTTTCAAGACAAGTTGATGAAATCCAAAGATAAGAGGATGAAGGCGACTTCTGAAATCTTAAAGAACATGAGAATTCTCAAGCTTCAAGGGTGGGAAATGAAATTCCTGTCTAAGATCTCTCAGTTTAGACAATCAGAGGCAGGATGGTTGAAGAAATTCCTTTACACAAATGCTGTGACTTCCTTCATCTTTTGGGGCTCCCCGACATTTGTGTCAGTAGTCACCTTCGTTGCTTGCATTTTAATGGGTATTCCTCTAGAAGCGGGCAAGATTCTATCGGCCCTTGCGACTTTCAGAATATTACAAGAACCTATTTATAATTTGCCCGACACAGTCTCTATGATCATTCAGACGAAAGTTTCTCTTGATAGAATTGCCTCATTCCTTCGCCTCGAGGACCTGAAGACCGATGTTGTAGAGAGGCTTCCCAGAGGTAGCTCCAGTGTTGGGATTGAGATAATTGGAGGGAATTTCAGTTGGGATAGTTCTTCCGATCCTACATTGAAAGATATCAATGTTAGAGTTTGTAACGGTATGAAGGTAGCTGTTTGTGGAAGTGTCGGATCAGGAAAGTCAAGCTTGCTTTCTTGTATACTTGGAGAAATGCCAAAAGTATCTGGAATTCTTAGAGTGAGTGGGATAAAGGCGTATGTATCCCAATCGGCATGGATTCAGAGTGGAAAGATTGTTGATAATATCCTATTTGGCAAGGAAATGGACCGAGAAAGATATGAAAGTGTTCTTGAGGCATGCTCTTTGAACAAGGATCTTGAGATTCTGTCTTTCGGTGATCAAACAGTCATAGGTGAGCGGGGAATCAATTTGAGTGGAGGCCAAAAGCAAAGAATTCAGATTGCTCGTGCTTTGTACCAAGATGCTGATTTATATCTGTTTGATGATCCTTTCAGTGCAGTTGATGCTCACACAGGAACCCATCTCTTCAAGGTATGGCCTAACTTTCGTCTATATGATTTTATAATTGCTATATTAGGAATATATAATTTTTCATTTGTTTTTATACTTCTGTTTATTGTGAATATATAATTGATTTGCTACCATATGAAAATCTAATTAATGTACTTTCCATTTGACTACCTGTTCTTGATTATTGGTTCCTCCTTTCTCTACATTAAAACAACTTATGGATATTGCTCTTATTTGATATGTTAGGAATGCTTACTTGGGCATCTGAATTCCAAGACTGTAATATATGTCACTCACCAAGTGGAGTTCTTACCTGCTGCTGATCTTATCTTGGTATGTTTTCTTCATTTATATTGCACTGGTTATATATCTATTAACGTATAGCTACATGGCTGACCTACAATGACAAATGGCAATAATAATTTCACAAGGTCATGAAAGATGGTCGAATTTCCCAAGCAGGGAGGTATGAGGATATTCTCGCTACTGGATCGGACTTCATGGAACTTGTGGGGGCACATGAAAAGGCTTTGTCCACACTCGATTATGACACGACAGAGACCTCTGCAATTGCATCTATTGTTAAGGAGACTACTACTCAGCAGCCTAATGATGATTCTAGTACTACTCAGCAGCCTGATGCTATAGCTGAACCAAAGGCACAAATAGTCCAGGAAGAAGAAAGAGAGAAAGGTAAAGTTGGGTTCGCAGTGTACTGGAATTACATCACAACTGCACACGGAGGAGCTCTTGTACCGCTTATATTGCTTGCTCATATTTCTTTCCAAATTCTCCAAGTTGGAAGCAATTATTGGATGGCATGGGCAACTCCCATGACTGCTGATGCCAAACCCGTTGTCCCTTTAACTACCCTGATCGTTGTATATGTTATTTTCTCCGTCGGTAGTGCACTCTGTATTCTCTTCAGGGCAACTTTTCTTGCAACTGCTGCATACAAGACGGCGACAATACTTTTTGATAAAATGCATTTATGCATTTTTCGTGCTCCCATGTCATTCTTTGACGCCACCCCAAGCGGGCGGATTTTGAATAGGGTATGTCATGTCTTTTCTTTTTATTTGTTATTGCTTTTGCATTTTTTGATTAGTAACTTCTAAAATATGCAATATCTGTTGCAGGCATCCACTGACCAAAGTGCAGTTGATACGAGCATTGCTTACCAAATTGGAGGTGTTGCTTTCTCAGTTATCCAGCTTTTGTCAATTGTTGCAATAATGTCACAGGTCGCTTGGCAGGTTTTCGCCATTTTTATCCCTATCGCATGCATCTGTCTCTACTATCAGGTAAATGATCAGGATCTTATACATGATTAATTAAAATTGTCTACTTTGGATGCTGCATATATATATTTTTTTATAGCAATCTGACTGTCTCTGTGTATGTTCATTATTTTCATACTATTGTTTAATCTGACTGTCTTTTGATATTTTCTCCTTACAGAAATATTATCTACCAGCTGCACGAGAACTATCACGATTGGTTGGAGTATGTAAGGCTCCTGTGATACAACATTTTTCAGAGACCATCTCTGGCGCAACAACAATAAGGGGTTTCGAACAGCAATCCAGATTCCAGGATAAAATTAGGGAACTCGTCGATCAATTTTCTTGGCCAAAGTTTTATATTGCCGGTGCAAGGGAGTGGCTATGTTTTCGCCTCGACTTGTTATCATCTTTCGTGTTTGCTTGCTCATTGATCTTCTTGATCTTCATCCCCGTGGGGATAATTGACCCGGGTAAGTTTTTTGTTCAGTATTGAACCCAGTGAGCTAATTGATTTGTTTTAATAACTTAATGGTCTCCTACGCTCTGCAGGCATCGCTGGGCTTGTTGTGACATACGGACTTAATCTGAATATCATCCAAGTTTGGGTGATTTGGAACATTTGTGAGCTAGAAAACAAGATAATCTCTGTGGAGCGAATTCTGCAGTACACCAACATACCGAGTGAACCCCCTCTTTTGGTAGAAGAAAACAGGCCAGCTCCATCATGGCCGTCACACGGGGAAGTTGATATTCGTGATCTACAGGTTCGTTATGCAGCACACATGCCAATGGTGTTGCGTGGCATCACTTGCACTTTCATTGGAGGGAAGAAAACCGGAATTGTAGGAAGAACAGGAAGCGGGAAATCAACCCTGATTCAGGCACTTTTCCGGATTGTAGAGCCTGCGTCGGGCAGTATAATCATGGATGGAGTCGACATTTCCATGATTGGCTTGCATGATCTTCGCTCCAGGTTAAGTATCATCCCTCAGGATCCTACCATGTTTGAGGGGACCATAAGAAGCAACCTGGACCCACTTGAAGAATACACAGATGATCAGATTTGGGAGGTAATTAAGCTCCTTCATTACTGCTCATTTTCTTACTTTTCTACAACTTGTACCAATGTACTAAGAAACAATTGTTTTTCAGGCCCTTGATAAATGCCAACTTGGTGATGAAGTTAGAAAAAAAGAAGGAAAACTGGACTCAATAGTTGCAGAGAATGGGGATAACTGGAGCATGGGACAGAGGCAGCTGGTGTGCCTTGGTAGAGTTCTACTGAAGAAGAGTAAAATCTTAGTCCTTGATGAAGCAACAGCATCTGTGGACACAGCAACAGATAATCTGATTCAGCAGACTCTAAGCCAACACTTTTCAGATTCCACAGTCCTCATTATTGCCCACCGGATCACCTCTGTACTCGACAGTCACATGGTCCTCGTCCTTAGCCAAGGTACTATCCTCTCCTCCTTTATTTTTCCCTTCTTCCAAAATCCTTTCACTTCCAAAATCCTTTATATATATGAATCATTGTAGGTCTGATTGAAGAATGTGATTCGCCGTCAAGGCTGCTCGAGGACAAATCTTCGTCGTTCGCAAAGCTCGTTGCCGAATACACATCCAGATCCAAATCCAGCAAGCAATGATAAACCGCATTCGCCTTTGAAATGGCGTTTTGCTAGGGATGATGACGATAAGGGAATACCACTGCAACAAGTACAAGTAGACTTGTAATAAGCTTTATGATTTTGTGTAATAAGTTGTGTTTGAGCTCATCAAAGAACATGCAAGTTTTAGTTATTGATGGTGTCCATCTAACACGCTTGCTTCTTGACCTACACCACGCCTTTAAGAAGGGAGTTTAATCCTTAATAACGCGATGAGCACTCCATATGAATGTTATCTAGCTCGCCACCTCGCCTACAACAAAGTGTGATCCCTTAACTTACACCAATATTTGAACATCAAAATCAAAGACAAGACGTCCAAGTACGAGATCATGCGACCCCGATACACCAAGACTTTAACAAACACTACATAACCCATGATGGCAAGCGTCAACTCTTACAAAATGGCACGCGTCGTCTTCAATCTTCGCATGTATAACGAAAGCATGAACTTTGATTAAAGCACGACAATCAAGCTGGTTATGCAAGCTGTTGATACTCGTGCAACCAGGTAGCTGACAAGAAGCTGACGTAACATTGCAACCTGGTAACTGACAAGGAGTTGAACGTAACATAGCCTAGTAGATTTGTTTCCTTTATAAGTATAACGTTTATTTGAGGGATCTTCTTTCCTTCTCCGAAATACCGTCATAGAACTGAAGGTTTGTGAGTTAGTTTTCGGATATTGAATTCGTTCGATCATGAAAGTCTATTTAGATTTGTTCAGTCACCATGAACTTGACCTCGATCCGGAAATTGACCATGAACTAATGTTAAGAGCGATTCCGCTGCAATGTCAAGCCTCATCACGCTCTGTGAACTGCTCAAACAACACCTATCGCTCTCTCTTCTCAAACAAGTTCATGCTCAGGTTGTGGTTCATTCCCTCTCCTCCCATCCCCCGTTGATCTCATCTCTGATCCACCGCTATCTACCTCTTCAACGTCTCAACTCCGCCACCATTTTATTCGATTGCTATCCTTCTTCCGCCTCGCCTCCTAGTTTGTTATGGAATTTATTGATAAGGGCACACGCCAAAACCCCTAATTCTCTCCAGTCCATTAGGTATTTCTCCCGTATGCTTTCCGTTGCTTCCTATAAGCCCGACGACTACACATACACCTTTACTTTGACATCCTGTTCCCATCAGACTTGGCCAGGATACGGGCAGCTGGTTCATGGGTTAATAGTAAGAGATGGATTCGAGTCGGGTTTGTATGTTGGTAATGCAATGATCAATATGTACTCTGTGTTTGGTGACCTGAGTAGTGCCCACAAGCTGTTCGATAAAATGCCTGTGAGGGATGTATTCTCGTGGACTAGTCTTTTGGGTGGCTATGCTAAACATGGAGAGATCAACATGGCGTGTGGAGTTTTTGATAGGATGCCATTGCCAGTTAGGAATGATGTTTCGTGGGGAGTTATGATTTCAGGTCTTGTCTCGAATGAGAAATACATCGAGGCTCTGAATTACTTTTGGCGTATGGTGGCTGATACCCAGGTGAAGCCCAACGAGGCTGCCGTCGTCTGTGCGTTATCAGCATGCGCTCATTTGGGGGCTTTGGATTTGGGAAATTGGATTCATACTTACCTGAACAGTTGTGGGATTGGTGATAGTTCAAATATATGCACAGCTCTCATTGATATGTATGCTAAATGTGGGAGGATAGGAAGTGCCAGACTAACCTTCAACAGAATTCACAAACCAAATGTGCAAAACTATACCAGCATGATCTCGGGGCTGTCCATTCATGGACTGGGTAGGGAAGCTCTTGAGCTTTTCTATAGAATGTTGGATGAAGATGTCAGGCCGAATGAGATCACCTTACTCGGGGTCTTGAACGGATGCAGCCATTCTGGATTAGTGGATGAAGGTACTCAAGTTTTTAACAACATGGAGTTGCCAAAGATTGAGCATTATGGAGCATATGTGGATTTGCTCGGTCGTGCAGGACGTATAGAAAAGGCGCTTGAAGTTATCAAGAGCATGCCCATGGAACCAGACATTATAATATGGAGGGCTTTACTTAGTGCATGTAGAATCCATCGCAACATCAGTTTAGGAGAGCAAATAATCAATCATGCTCGACAACGTAATCCCGATGTTGATACGAACGGTGATGTGTTATTATCAAACCTGTATGCGTCTTTGGGTAATTGGGAAGACGTTAGTGGGTTAAGAAAGCTAATGCGTAAGAAGACGAAGAATACATCAGTACCTGGTTGTAGCTGGGTTGAGCTGAATGGTTTTATTCACGAGTTCCGTGTAGATGACCAGCTTCATCCCTGGATTTTGGAGATTCGAGAGAAGCTGAATGAGATGATTGAGAAGGCAACCCGAGTGGGATACGGTGTAAATATACAGCAGGTGAATTTTGACTTGAGTGAAGAGGATAAACAACAAGCCATGGCAAGGCACAGTGAGAAGTTGGCTGTTGCCTTTGCATTGCTGAATACGACGCATGGTAGTTGTATTAGAGTTGTGAAGAATTTGAGGACGTGTGAGGATTGTCATTCTGCATTGAAGGCTATATCTCTTGTTTATGACAAAGAGATTGTTGTTAGGGATCGTTGTCGATTTCACACTTTTAAGGGAGGCAAGTGCTCTTGTAATGATTATTGGTAGTTTGTTGCAGGATTCTATTGTGCTCATAGATGTAGCATACATTTGTTCATAGATGTAACAGGTGGTGGGGGTTTCAACAAAGGCAGACGGGACACAACTCCGACTTCTCTGTTTCTGATTTCGCCACGTCCGACCGTCCTCATCTTCATCCTCCCCGTTCTGGTTCAGTTGTCTCCTTCTTTATCAGAGGAATCAGATGAGATAATTCCTGCTGAACTTCACTTTCTTTTGCAATTGCTATTTATTGCCTTACTGATATATACAAGTTAATTTTACCTTAATCTATAGGGTTAGTAAGACAACTTGATGAGTTGATTCCCTGTTGCTGTGTTTCATTCAACTCAAAACTCTCTTAAATTGGAGTAGTTTCTTAAGATCATTTAATGAGTACATATATATACACGCGTTCATATTGAAAAATTCATGTGTAACGCATGGAGGATGTTGGTGCGTTGTACATGAATTTTTTTTGAATTTTGAATTCATGCGTAATACATGGACTAGGTTGGTGCGTAACGCATTGGGTGGGCGATATTGACGAGGCTAAAGTCGTAGTGTCAAATCAAAGAAAACCCTAAACACTAACTAGAGTATAGCAAGTAAGTAGAGGTCGAACCCAAGGGAATCAAAACACCAAATCAATGCAGTCAAGTGAAATATCAACTAGTAACAAGTAACCAAAGGGGGGGGGGGGTTGATTTCAAGAACACACAATTAACCAGTAACAAGTAGAGGAAGTTTGGGTGAGAATATTATGCGAAGGAGTTTTACCTAGCAAGTATCCACACAACAGTCAATCAAGTTGATCATAGATTTATCTCAAGTTCTATTCAATCCTAGGGAATGTTCCTATTCCAATCTTTAATATATCAGCAGACCAACCGGTCCTGATAATACTTACTATTCAGCAATCAGGGAAACCTCTCAAGATTAGATGAAATAGCAGCAAAGGGCACAAAAATCATAAGGATGCATGCAATAACTTACAACCGTCAAGTATTAACATGCAATCAATTCTCTTTCACAAAATCAATCAACTACCAGATCATGCAGATATGAATGCTACAATGACAAGGAATTCCACCGTATATTCCTAGTCTAGCGATAGAAAACTATCAATCAAACTAGGTGATCAAGCTAGCAAAACTAATAGAAATCAATAGATGAAGAACAAGAGAATTAATACAAACTCATAGGAAAAGAACAAGAGTTTAGAAATCTCACAACTTAATAACTGAAGGTTTCAACCGCTAAGTAAAACAATGGAGATTAGTTCCTGCTCATGGTTGCAGAACTAAATTGTCTGATAGAAAAGATGATTCAAAGATGATGATGACTAGAGTTCTTAAATAGAGACTAACCCTAAAAAATATGGTAAAAGAAATATCCTAAACGAAATAATAAAATAAGGAAAAAGAAATAAAATAAACAAAGGAAAATAAGGAAAGTCCGGAATGTCTTCGGCCTTGTTGTGGCGATCGTCATAGATGTCTGGCGATCGCGGTCTTCATGTAGCGTCTGCCGTGGTCTCTGTCGCCCCATGGCGATCGCCGTAGATTCATGGCGATCGCCATGATCTCTCGAACTTATGAAGAGCTTCTGTTGTAGAATGGAGATCGCCATAGTGATGGTGGCGATCGCCGCTGCTGCGCAGAATGTCTTCGTCTTCATGTCTTCAATCTTTGATCCTCTTCTTCTTCGGTTTTGGTCTTCATTTCTTCACTTCTTCATAAACAACTCAGAATATAACAATAGCTCCAAATACTTGTGATAACACTCCTAAACTAATGTAATAACCCCGAGTTACGCCATACAAAGTGTAGCGTATCAAATATCCCCATACTTAGACTTTTACTCGTCCCGAGTAACTTACAGAAAAGCTACCCTTACAATGAAATATTCAAAGTCTCAGGAAGTACAAGAATATCTCCTAGTGATTACATACTCAATAAGCCCAAAGCATACAAAACGCAACAACAACAATCAAGAACAAAGGTGATACAATAAGCACAAACTCAGAACTACACCTTATTCCTCCAAGTGGCCTACCCGAATCCTCCTATACGCCTCCTTCTTATGTCACCATAACACCAAGATGATAATGATCCTACAACACTCAAAATTTTATTTTTTATTTTTTTATAACACTCATCTTGTTTGGGCGCCCTTTCGGGTTTTCATCTCAACCACTCAATAATTGTTCCGAGCTCACCAACTCACATCTCTCAAGACTTATTGTTGCCTCAGCCTAGTGCCGGCCAAGCCACCTTCTTATTGCATAGAGCTTGCTATCCAAGGATTTTGTATGCCTTTTTCTCAATATTTTTTGGCTTTTTCTATTTTTTTAATTTTTTTTTAATTTTTCGATTTGTAACATGCAAAATAAAATGCTAGGAAAGTAAATATGTACAACTACTCATATCATCCCCTCCCCCATACTTGAATGAAACATTGTCCTCAATGGAAAATAAAGGACATACAAATGTAAATGGGGAAGCAAGGATAATACTCACTGTGGTGATGGTGGTGGATGGTGTGGATAGTAGGGGTTTGCACCCCTAAAGAACTCCTCTTGCCTCTGTTGCAACGTCTTCATGGTCTGCTCAATGTTGGTGAACCGACTGTCATAGCTGCTCACAGTCCGGCTCACCTCAGCTAGCTGTGTCCCGAATGCCTGCTGCTGAAGAGACATACTCTCCATCAAACTGTACATCCGCTCATAATCAAATCCCGGGGCAGCAGCCTGAGTATCGCCCTGATCAGCCCCCGGAGCACCATCATGACCTCCCATGTCAACTTCCATCTCCGCCTCCTCGTCACTCCTCAGCCTCAGCACCATCAGGCAATAGTCGAAAATCCCTTGCAAGAGGACCAAAGGGAATGAATCTAGGTAGACGCATCTTGTGTGTGCCCTCATGCTTGGACAACCACGTATAAATATCCCGGCGCACATCTAGAAGCAGTGCACGCCTCAGCCCTGAAACATCATAAACATAGTTGGAGTTGCTGCTACCACTAGGGATAGCATCATCTCCTAAACAGAGTCGGGCAATGAGAGTGACCATCCCTCTCATACTTATCTTGCCCACCTTCTTGCCCATCTTCCTGTATTTGGCCACACTATGGCAAAAAAGCAGGATCCAATCTGTAACGGTCCCACATTCAGGTGTGAGGCTCCATAAAAACTGTAGATCCTGAGCAGAGACCTTGTTCACCTCCCCACGTCCCAAGAAACACATGGCTATCACCTTGTGAGCTAGCCTAAGGCAAGGATGAGTGAACTCGTAATTATGCTGGGTAACAGAAGGGTTCAGTACCTGCCCTGTAGCATGAAACCAGAAATCTGCAGCCCTCTGATCAGTCTCACTCCAACCTTCACTAGGGTCTTTGGTCACCCCAAATAGTATACTCAAATCATCAAAACCAAGAACATACTCTTTACCCTGCAACATAAAAACAATATTTCGTTCCTCTGCACTGAAGGAGAAAGTAGCAATAAAGTCTCGTGTCAAAGTCTCATCAGTGGGAGCGTTTTTGGTCATAAGTCCACCTAAACCACCATGGCTCAGCAATGCCAAGGTGCACTCTTCCAAACCCAACAATTGCAAAGTGGGCACGCAAAAGAACTTAGTAGTAACTACAGTTTTAGAATCCACAAAATCTCGAACCTCTTTCTTCTTTTTAGTCATACATCTCTTGACTCCTCTCACCATTGTATAATAAGGGAATGAATAGCAAAGGAGAGAAACGAAGTTGTACTCACAAAATTTCGAAGCAAAATTGGTGTTGCAGAACAGAATGGCGATCGCGGTCGCTGGAATTCTTCACGAAAAGCTTCTGTAGTGCAATGGCGATCACGGTGCTACAGTGGCGATCACGGTCGCGCTGGGTTTCCGAAGTTGGGCTTCTATCAACAGATGGCGATCGCCGTGAGATGGAGGCGATCGCGGTTGCGGTTTTCGGCGAACTGCTATGTGATTCCGGTGGGAGTGTGGTCGGTTTTGTAGTGGTTTGAGGGGAGAGGGTCGATTTTTGTGGTGATTTGAGGGAGGATGAGAGCTTGGTGGCTATGGGGTTTTTGGGGGTGGCTATTGAGTTTTTGGGGTGGCTAGGGTTTGATTTTATAATGGGGGGCTGTTGGGATTTTATTGGTGAGGGTAGGTAGGGGGGTGAGGGTTGCAGATTGGTTTTGGGGGTAAATTTGCTGAGATTTTTTTTTTTCATCATGGACATTTTTAGCCGGCCCGCATGCATAACTGATCGGCCCATGGCTCAAATCCGGTCCACCAGCTTTCGGCCCAAATTTTTAATTTATTTTGTTATCATCTCCACATCAGCTGCTGTCCAGTCACCATTTTGTCAGCGCCCAGTCAACACAAAGTAAGTTCCATGTTATCCTGAATATCCACGTCATCGTTTTTTTTTTTTTGAGAGAGAGAAGACTTACAGCGGGATTGGCTACTGACTGTAGCGGACCCTAAGCTTCGGTGCTTTCCTCCTGTCCATAGAAAAAACTAACAAGAAAATTACCCCGAACAAAAACAAAAACAAACTCAAACCTTGGGTTGCCTCCCGAGTAGCGCCTTATTTAACGTCGTGGCTCGACCTTATGCCTTTCAATCAGGTTTCATCAATAGGCTCAGTAAAATATTGCTCATCAATGGCCTCGTTGGTGAAACCTTCATGATAGGCTTTCAACCGTTGCCCATTTACCTTAAATACCTTATGAGTCTCCCCATCATATAAATCCACTGCTCCATGGGGAAAGACTTGGGCAACAACATATGGTCCTATCCATCTAGACTTAAGCTTACCTGGGAAAAGTTTCAGGCGTGACTGAAATAATAGAACTTTATCACCTGTTTTGAAGTTCTTTCTCAAAATGTTCTTGTCATGCCAAGCTTTCGTCTTCTCCTTATATATGACAGCATTGTCATAGGAATCGAGTCTTGCTTCCTCTAGCTCACTCAATTGCAGCTTCCTGAATTCTCCAACTTCACTAATTTGCATGTTGCATTTCTTGACATCCCATAATGCCTTATGCTCCAGCTCCACTGGAAGATGACAACCTTTACCAAAAATTAATCGATAGGGTGACATACCTATAGGAGTTTTGTAGGCTGTGCGGTAGGCCCATAATGCATCATTAAGTCTCAGGCTCCAATCCTTCTTGTTGGGAGCTACTGTCTTCTGTAAGATGGTCTTGATCTCCCTGTTTGACAACTCATCTTGTCCATTGGTCTGTGGATGATAGGCAGTGGAGACCCTCTGAGTGACATGATACTTCTTCAGCAATGCACTCACCGTCTTGTTACAAAAATGAGTACCCCTGTCACTTATGAGAGCCTTGGGAATACCAAAACGAGCAAATATGTTCTCTTTCAAGAACCCTACTACAACTTGAGAATCATCAGTCTTGGTGGCCTTCGCTTCCACCCATTTGGAAACGTAGTCCACCGCAAGCAAAATATATAAGTTCCCGAATGAGCTAGGAAAAGGTCCCATAAAGTCAATCCCCCAAACATCAAAAATCTCACAAAAGATGATTGGTGCTTGAGGCATCTCATTCTTTTGAGACATGTTCCCAACTCGTTGGCATTGATCACAGGTTTTGCAATAGGCATAAGCATCCCGAAAGATGTGTGGCCAATACAAACCTGCATCCAACACTTTCCTAGCTGTTCTATTTTCCCCAAAGTGACCCCCACATGCATAAGAATGACAAAAAGACAAGACAGATTGTACCTCATTATCAAGAAGGCATCGACGAATCACCTGATCATTACAGTGTCTCCAAAGATAGGGATCATCCCACACATAGAATCTAGCTTCGCTTTTCATCTGAGCCTTGGAAAAATTTGGAGGGAACTCGCCTATGACAAGAAAGTTCACTAAATTTGCGTACCAAGGTTTGAAGGTTTTTAGAGCGAGGAGCGTAGCTTCAAGATCAAAGTCAATGTAAGTCTCTGCGAGCCAACGACGATCGCCACCAATGTATGGTGATCGTGGTCGCGGTCCAGAATCGAGGAAAGCTTCTGTGGAAGTGTGGCGATCGCCACGAACATGTGGCGATCGCGGTGGCAATTCGAGAGAGGAAGAACTCTCTGTGAGTGTATGGCGATCGCCATAGTCTAATGGTGACCGCAGTCGTGACTCAGTACTCCTGTAAACATCAGAATAATCATGGCGATCTCCACCAGATGGTAGAGATCGCGTTATGGCCACGGTAGCTACTCCGAACAGATTGTCGTCAGGGAAATTTCCCTGAATTTGCTCCTGCATATCTGGCTTGTCATCTGCACTGACTAATCTACTCAAGTGATCAGCCACCAAATTTTCAGCACCTTTCTTGTCTCGAATTTCCACATCAAACTCACTCAGCAATAAGATCCATCGAATCAATCTTGGTTTGGCATCCTTCTTCGTCATAAGATAACGAAGTGCTGCATGGTCAGTATAAACAATTACCTTGGTACCAAGTAGATATTGTCTGAATTTCTCCAAGGCAAACACAATTGCTAGCATCTCCTTCTCAGTGGTGCAGTAGTTCCTTTGCGCTCCGTTCAAGGTCATAGAAGCATAATGAATTACATGGGAAGCTCTTGCTTCTTTTTGTCCAAGAACTGCTCCAACTGCATAGTCACTAGCATCACACATGATCTCAAAAGGTCGAGACCAATCTGGCGCCTGAATAATTGGTGCACTTGTCAAACGAGTTTTCAACTCATCAAACGCCTTCTTGCACTCGTCATTAAGCTCAAAATCAACCTCCTTTTTCAGCAGCTCACATAGTGGTGATGAGGTCTTTGAAAAGTCCTTAATAAACCTGCGATAGAAACCTGCATGGCCTAGAAAAGAACGAACTTCCCGCACATTAGTAGGATAAGGCAAAGACTGAATTACATCAATCTTCGCCTTATCGACCTCAATACCCCTAGCTGACACAATATGCCCTAACACAATACCTTGCTCAACCATGAAATGACACTTTTCAGAATTAAGAACCAAGTTAGTTTCTACACATCTTTTAAGCACTAATGTCAAATGGTTTAAGCATGCATCAAAACTATCACCATGAACTGTGAAATCATCCATAAAAACCTCAATGAAATTTTCCACATACTCAGAAAAAATACTCACCATACATCTTTGGAACGTACCGGGTGCGTTACACAACCCAAATGGCATCCTGCGGTATGCAAAAGTACCAAAAGGGCATGTAAATGTCGTTTTCTCTTGATCCTCTGGAGCTATGGCAATTTGAAAATAACCTGAGTATCCATCCAAAAAGCAATAGAAAGGGCGACTAGCAAGTTGCTCAAGCATTTGATCAATAAATGGTAAAGGAAAGTGATCCTTTCTAGTTACCGCATTCAGCTTACGGTAATCAATGCAAACTCGCCAACCTGTTTGTAACCTGGTAGGAACTAACTCTCCATGTTGATTCTCTACAACCTGAATACCACCCTTCTTGGGGACACATTGTGTAGGACTAACCCATTGACTGTCAGAGATAGGAAAAATCATACCTGCCTGCAGGAGTTTCAGCACCTCCTTCTTCACCACTTCAGTCATTGGTGGATTGAGCCGCCTCTGGGGTTGTCTGGATGGTTTGGGATCCCCTTCTAGCAAAATCCTATGCATACATGTCGAGGGACTAATCCCTTTGATGTCTGCAATGGTCCATCCCAAAGCTACCTTATGCTCTTCAAGCACTGCCACTAATTTCTCCTCTTGCTCCTTGGAAAAATGGCTTGAAATAATAACCGGTAATGTTTTACCTTTTCCAAGAAAAGCATACTTCAAATGTTTGGGCAGCTCCTTCAATTCAACTTCTGGTGCCTGCACAATAGATGGTAGGAGCTTCTCGCTCGACACTATTAGTTCTAAGGGGCCATTGCCCACATAAGTGTAGGGAGGCTTACCTTCAGCATTCAATTGTGCCAAGACTACCTGCATGTTAGTGGATAGAGACATATATGCATGTGGATCCTCCACATCATTCTCAATGATCGATTTCAGCTCATCACAACAAGTAACATCAAACACATCTTGCACAATAGGCTCAATCACATCAATAGAACATAAAGAATGGTCATCAATGGGGTGTTTCATAACATCATAAATGTTGTATTCAACCTTCTCCCCATCAAATTCCATTGTCAGTGTCCCACTATTCACATCAATCTTAGTTTGAGCAGTTTTCATAAAAGGCATACCTAGCAAAATAGGTGGTGCATGCTTGTCATGCTCCATATCCAAAACAAAGAAATCAGCAGGAAAAATCAAGTCACCAACCATAACAAGAACATCTTCAACCACCCCTTTCGGGTACACATTAGATCTATCAGCAAGTTGAACAACAATTCCTGTTTCATGCAATGGTCCTAAGCCTAGTGATTCATACAGAGAATAAGGCAAAACATTGATTGATGCTCCTAAATCTAGCATAGCTTTTTCGAATTTAGTTTCACCAATCACACATGGAATGCTAAACATGCCTGGGTCACCACATTTCTTAGGCATACGTCTTTGGAACACAGCAGAAACTTGTTCACTAACTTTAACCTTTTGTTTTGCCTTAAGTTTTTGATTCCTTTTAATTGTGCAAACTTCTTTCAAAAATTTTGCAAATCTAGGAATACTCTTGACAAGTTTAAGTAAAGGGATGTTTACCTCGCACCTACTAAAGGTTTTGAAGATTTCTTTATCGTTCTCTGGCCTTCGAGTGTCCTTCAATGCCTCGGGAAAGGGAGCCACAGGTTTCTGTGAGAATAGAGGAGGAAAGTTGGGGCGAACATAATTGTCAATTGGCTCAGATGACTCATGGCGATCGCCATCAATGTACGGCGATCGCGGTCGCGACCCTTCAGCTTCTGTTGAAGTATGGCAATCGCCAATGATATGTGGCGATCGCGGTTCCTTCTCGGTCAGATTTTGCTTGCTCTCTGTAATGTTCCCGCGATCGCCACCAATGTTTGGCGATCGCGGTCGGTCTTCTGGAGTTTCTGTCTCGGGATTTTGCTTTTGTTTGCCCTTTTCAGCATTAGATTCCTCAACCAATAATTTTCCACTTCTCAATGTCACAGCACTGACACTTTCTCTCGGGTTTACTACCGTTTGAGATGGTAGCTTTCCTGAATCTCTGGCTTCTAAGTTTCTCACAGCTTGAGCAATCTGTCCTATCTGTTTCTCAAGATTCTGAATACTCGACTCCGTTTCAGCAGTCAGAGAGTTTTGAGGTCTAGGCTGATTTTGGTGATTTTGCAATACTTGAGGGTTTTGAACATTATTCTGATTATCCCACATCAAGTTAGGATGATTCCTTGTACCTGGATTATAATGATTAGCATAAGGATCAAATCTAGGCCTAGGTTGCCATCCTCCTGCAGCATTTACCTCAGCATTCGGTTCTTGGAGTTGTGGGCACTCGTCAGTAAGATGCCCTGTAAGTGTGCATACCCCACAAGCTCTCACGTGTTGTCGACCACCACTTTGCAGCATAAAAGACTTCATCATATCTTTCAGTTCATTCATATCACTTTGAATTTTAGCGGGATCAAGTGAACTTACTGACTGTGTTCTTTGCCTGCTACCAAACTGCCTTGAGCTCTCAGCTAATTCCTCAAACATTTCAGTAGCCTGAGGTATAGTTAATCTTAAAAAGTTACCTCCACAGGATGCATTCACCATACGACGATCCTCATCAATCAGGCCACTAAACAAATACATGAGAAGAACCAGATCAGTGTAGCTGTGGAAAGGACAACTTGAGCACAACTTCTTGAATCTCTCGTAATATTCATAGAGACTTTCAGTTGCGTGTTGTTGGAGATTTGTAATGTCCTTTTTCAGGCTGCTCAGTTTAGTTGTTGGAAAGTATTTCTCCAAGAAAACCTTTTTCATCTTGGCCCAAGTATCAATACTCCCAGGGGCTTGATAGTAAAGCCAATCATTAGCAGCGTCTTTCAGAGTGAATCCGAAAGCTCTTAACATTACCTGTTCCTCAGTAACACCCCTCGGCTTCATGCTAGAACATATGGCATGAAACTGAGCCAAATGTTTGTTTGGATCCTCACCTGTTAAGCCATGAAAGTGTGGAAGCTCATGAATCAATCCAGCTTTTAGCTCAAAATTCACACCCTCAGCTATCTCAGGAAACCTCACTGCAGAGGTTGTTGATCTAAGTTCGGGGCAGTGAGCTGCCTCATAGTAGGCAGTGGCGGTCCATGTCGATCACCCATCTCGCTACTTTGGTTCAAAGCTGCTCTTCGGTTCCTGTGGAACGTCCTCTCAATCTCTGAATCAAAAGCAACAAGAGATGAGTTAGTAGCACGGGTCTGAACCATAAAGGTTCACACCAAACAGTTGATAAGTCACAATTAGCACAGAATTGGAATAATTCAATTCCCCGGCAACGGCGCCAAATTTGATAAGGCTAAAGTCGTAGTGCCAAATCAAAGAAAACTCTAAACACTAACTAAAGTATAGCAAGCAAGTAGAGGTTGAACCCAAGGGAATCAAAACACCAATCGCTATGCAGTCAAGCGAAATACCAACTAACGAACAAGTAACAAGTAACCAAGGGGGTTTTTGATTGTATGAAACACAAAAGTAACAAGTATCAAGCAATCAACTACCAGATCATACAGATATGAATGCTACAATGATAAGGAATCTCACCGTATATTCCTAGTCTAGCAATAGAAAACTATCAATCAAACTAGGTGATCAAGCTAGCAAAACTAATAGAAATCAATAGATGAAGAACAAGAGAATTAATACAAACCCATAGGAAAAGAACAAGAGTTTAGAAATCTCACAACTTAATAACTGAAGGTTTCAACCGCTAAGTAAAACAATGGAGATTAGTTCCTGCTCATGGTTGCAGAACTAAATTGTCTGATGGAAAAGATGATTCAAAGATGATGATGACTAGGGTTCTTAAATAGAGACTAACCCTAAAAAATATGGTAAAAGAAATATCCTAAACGAAATAATAAAATAAGGAAAAGGAAATAAAATAAACAAAGGAAAATAAGGAAAGTCCGGAATGTCTTCGGCCTTGTTGTGGCGATCGTCATATATGTCTGGCGATCGCGGTCTTCATGTAGCGTCTGCCGTGGTCTCTGTCGCCCCATGGCGATCGTCGTAGATTCATGGCGATCGCCATGATCTCTCGAACTTATGAAGAGCTTCTGTTGTAGAATGGAGATCGCCATAGTGATGGTGGCGATCGCCATGATCTCTCGAACTTATGAAGAGCTTCTGTTGTAGAATGGCGATTGCCATAGTGATGGTGGCGATTGCCGCTGCTCCGCAGAATGTCTTCGTCTTCATGTCTTAACTCGGGGTTATTACATTAGTTTAGGAGTGTTATCACAAGTATTTGGAGCTATTGTTATATTCTGAGTTGTTTATGAAGAATTGAAGAAATGAAGACCAAAACCGAAGAAGAAGAGGATCAAAGATTGAAGACATGAAGACGAAGACATTCTGCGGAGCAGCGGCGATCGCCATAGTGATGGTGGCAATCGCCGCTGCTCCGCAGAATGTCTTCGTCTTCATGTCTTCAATCTTTGATCCTCTTCTTCTTCGGTTTTGGTCTTCATTTCTTCACTTCTTCATAAACAACTCAGAATATAACAATAGCTCCAAATACTTGTGATAACACTCCTAAACTAATGTAATAACCCCGAGTTACGCCATACAAAGTGTAGCGTATCAGTAGGCTGTCTAGTTTACAATTTACAAAAATACTTGGTAGCTTGGTACTATTAAATGGAAGTTTGAATTGGGAATTTGGATTGATCTCATACTTTGGTTTGAAATGGTACTTGAGTTTGAATTTGGTTTTAAGAATGACAAATGAATGGTTGGAATTTGATTTGCTTGTTTGATCTCAAAAAAAAAGCAGGCTCATATGTTTATTGTAGACAGGTTCATTAGATTTCAGAAAACAGGTTCATTAGATACAAAAAACAGTGACACTTGGTCCATTGCCATTTTCAACAATGCGTAATACAACTTGGCATATAATAAGGATTACCATAGACGTTCATGAAAAATTGCCTAGAGTTTCATGAAAATTTGCCTGAGGGTTCATAAAACTTGCCCAGAGGTTCATGCAACTATAAATGAAAATATTCTTTGAATTTCATAGCAATACTCTTAGGTTCATGAAAATGTGCCTAAAGGTTCATGAAAGTATGCCTAGAGGTTCATGAAAATATACCTAGAGGTTCATGCAACTATAAATGAAAATATTCTTTGAATTTCATAGCAATACTCTTAGGTTCATGAAAATGTGCCTAAAGGTTCATGAAAGTATGCCTAGAGGTTCATGCAACTATAAATGAAAATATTCTTTGAATTTCATAGCAATAATCTTAGGTTCATGAAAATGTGCCTAAAGGTTCATGAAAGTATGCCTAGAGGTTCATGAAAATATACCTAGAGGTTCATGCAACTATAAATGAAAATATTCTTTGAATTTCATAGCAATAATCTTAGGTTCATGAAAATGTTCCTAAAGGTTCATGAAAGTATGCCTAGAGGTTCATGAATATAGGCCTAGAGGTTCATGCAACTATAAATGAAAATATTCTTTGAATTTCATAGCAATAATCTTAGGTTCATGAAAATGTGCCTAAAGGTTCATGAAAGTATGCCTAGAGGTTCATAGCAAAACAATTAGGTTATTGAAATTTTTTTAGAGGTTCATGAAATTTGCATAGAGGTTCATGAAATTTGTATAGAGGTTCATGAAAATTTTCCTAGAGGTTCATGAAAATTTCCCTAGAGGTCAAGGAAAATTTCCCTAGAGGTTCAGGAAAATATGTGTAGAGGTTCATGCTATAATGAATATGGGTTCAGGAAAATATGCTAAGTGGTTCATAGAAGTGATCTTAGGTTCATTAAAATATGCCTAGAGGATAATGCAAATATACAATTGGGTTCATGAAAAAAAAGCTTGGGGGTTCATGTAAAATTGCCTACAGGTTCATAACAATATGCCTAGAGGTTCATGCAACTATGCATGAAAATATGCTTTGAAAACTCATGACAATTATCTCAGGTTCATGAAAATGTGCCTAGAAGTTCATAAAAATATACCTACAGGTTCATGAAAATGTGCCTAAAGGTTCATATTGTTTTGGGCCAAAGATCTTGAATTTGAATACAAAAAAATAAAGAGTTGAATAAAAAATAAAACTAGAATAAAAGCATATAGGCTCATAAAAGTAACAAAGACATTCATCAAAATGATAAATTGCTTCATAACATCTGTTGCAAGATTTCTAGTAGGTTCATAAAACTAAAACAAGGTTCATAACACTAAAAAAACTGTTCTTAAAGACTAAAACCACAAACTGAGCAACAGAAAAAATACTAAACATCTATAACACCATTACAAGTGCGACTGTTGTGAGTAGTAAGTTGCTGGCATTTTCCACAACGCCTACGTTTGACACGGGTAGGGTCAATGACATTGCTGGTAGATGAAGAATGATGTTGACCACTACCTTTGTTCTTTGCTTGTGGTGGTGGATGAATGCTAACCTCAGATGGCACCTGAACTCCTACATAACTCTCCAAATGTTGCTGATTTACTGGTACAGAGCTAGAAGAATGACTGGGAGGACCAAGGAAGGACGTCTTTTTTAACTTCAACATGGATACTAATTCTGCCAATTGATCTGAATCGTCTTCAAGCACACCAAGACAACTATAAAATTCTGAAATAGCAGAGTTGAGCAAAAACTCCTTCTGATCTGAAGACACACCTTGATCAACAACAACATCATCAATACTAAAGATTGGACTAATTGTAGCAGACTTAGTCCAGCGAGAAAGCACATATTTAGAAGGGATTGTTGGCACAAGCTTGTTCTTGAACACACAAATGAGATGACGACAGGGCAATCGAACCCTCAGAAACATCTTGCAGCTACAGTGATATTCATCAACAACAGAAATATATTCAACCTTATATTCTTTGCCATTTTCTTCCCTCATAAAGACATATAACGTCGTACCTGCAATCAATTGCATAAAATCAATTCAAGCACACAAATAAAATAAGAAAGAAAAAGGTGATAGTGTTCTGCTGATTTGATTCATGAATAATCCACAAGGTTCATAAAAACATGGATATAGTTCATGAAAATATACATAATTAACAAACAAAGGGAATTTCTGGGAATTTAACCAATTAATCTACATCATACTCAACACAAAACAAGAAGGTTCATGAAGATACTTAGGGAGTTCATAAAAGCATTTCAAAATTAAATAGCAAAAAGACGAAAAAATTATTCTTACCATTACTTTCTGAGATAGAAGCAAGGGAGCAGGAAAAACAAGCTGTTGCAATTTCCTGGCGAACAAGACAGAATACAGTGAGCGTATAGACCTTGGATGCTTCTTTCTCCAGCAACAATTGCGTCTTCAAATCTGGAAGTTTGGTGAGAGATTCATGGTTCAGCCTAGATTGTTGATGTCGTTGGGTGTCCATTGCAATATCAAAATGCATCACAAGCTCAACCAGACGATAATACTTGTCATTAAAATGACTAAAGTAACTGTTTGTAGACTCAGACAGAGAGGTAGTACGAACTAAACCACCAAAAAGAATGTCCCGGAAATAAGCTGGAATCCAGAAATGCCGAATAACAAAGATATCATCAAACCATCTGCGGTTTACGAGTGTAAATTCTGCAAACAAAGCATTCCAGCGTGACTCAAATTCAGCTGGTTCCAATTCATGAGTCCAAACAATAGCATTGAGTTTCTTCCTAAACCGATCACTTGTCTCACCATCATATTTAGTCTTTGATGGCACTTTCCTCATAATGTGCCACATACACAAACGATGGTGAGAATTAGGGAAGACCTGTTCAATAGCAAGCTTCATAGAACCATCTTGATCAGTGATGATAATTTTAGGATCATTCCTCATAGCTTCCTTAAATCTTTCAAGCAACCAAACATAGGAACCAACATCCTTTTTAAAAATCAAACCGGCACCAAATGTGACACTCCTTTTGTGGTGATCAAGGCCAGTAAAAGGGATGAAAACCAGATTGTACCTACAAAAAGGAAATTAAAAGATTCAAAATCTTCATAGATGAACCTTAAATAGAGATATCAGGAAAAAGAAGAAAGCAGGTTCAAAGATGAAATTTACATGTGCAAAAAATATAGAATATGCATAGAGGTTCATGGAAATATACCTAGAGGTTCATGAAATTATGCCTACAGGTTCATGAAATTATGACTAAAGGTTCATAACAATACAATTAGGATCATGACAAACAAAAACAAGAGGTTCATGAAAATTTAACTACAGGTTCATGAAAATATGCCTAAAGGTTCATATAAATCAACTTAGGTTCATGCAAATACACCTACCCGTTCATGCAGACTATAAGTTACAAATACACAAAATTGAACATGAAAATAAGACCAGATTCATCATAAATCACAGAACAATAAATCACAGAACAATAAAAGTAGAACAATACAAAAAAGCTAAGACAGAAGAAGGATGTTTTACTTACCTATTAGTACGATATGTCGCATCAAATGAAACAACATCACCAAACAGGGAGAAGTTTTTCCTGGACACAGGATCACACCAGAACAAACGTGTTAGGCGCTCACTGGTATCCACGTCATAGTCAAAACAATAAGCCGAGCAAAGCTCTTTTTTTTTGAAGAACCTATCAATAGTCATCTGAGCATCTGACCCCCCAATATAAGCCATCATATCACGGAGAAAATTCTTAAAATCAACCGATGATGCTCCAACTGCTTTATACCCCCCAACAATTTCCTTGAAAAGACGGTGAGATCTAACCGGGCCAATGTTGGCTTTTTGGCAGCTAAGGACAAATTTTTTGTGTCCTTCATCTAACTTCCTAGAGGAAGTCATACACTGACGATGGGAGTTCATAACAAAGTTGTGGGAGTGACGTTCCTCAAATGTAATGACTTTGTATCCAACGCCCTGGGAATAACGAAGACCAAACAAAGCATTGCAGCCAACCCTACTAGATACCCTAGAACGTACGCTTTTATTAACCCTATCCTCTTTGTAGCCTGCTCTATTGCATAAGGCATACTTGTATTTCACAACACCATCTTGAAAGCGCTTGGTTCCATTCCGTATATCAAACCCACAAGCATCAACATAAGCCCCATAAAATGCTATACCTTCTTCAAATGATTGAAACACCATACCAATTGCAGGTTTGAGAGAATCATCACAAGAAGGCACATAGGAAAGGGAACCACCTTGAGACACAATAGGTTCATTCTGCTCTTCGAAATCAATAAGAACAACTGACACTTCTTCACAACTAGATATAACACAGATCTCAGCAGCAGCAGTAGAAGCTACAATTTCAAAAAACAAGAACAGAAGTTAATAAGGATTAGCATAGAGGTTCATGAAAAATGACTAGAGGTTCATGAGATTTTGCCTAAGGGTTCATAAAACTTGCATAAAGGTTCATTCACTAATGAATAAAGGTTCATGCACTAGACACAATGAGTATAGATTTCAACAGAACAGAAGCTTAATTGATCATGATCTAACACTTACAAGAACATAAAAATAAACACATTCAGGTTCATCAACTCTGACTCATAGGTTCATTAGGTTTTATTCAAGTTCCTCATGAACAGTACACACATATCATCATCATCATAAGCAGATCCTAAGAAAATTTGCTGCATCATAGCATCAAAAAATTAAATAACAGAATAACTGTATTCAAAAGGCATAAGATAATTTCTTCAAAGAAATTTCAAACAAATGCATCATTTGGGAACAAGTTCATCTGTGAACAAGTTCATCTGTGAACAAGGAATACACAACTATCATTATTTGTGAACAAGTAATCCTAAGTAAATGTTCAACATTAAAGCATCAAAAAATTCATTAACAACATCCCTGTATTCAAAAGGCATCAGATTAAAATTACACACTATCTGTGAAGAAGGAATACACACTATATGTGAACAAGGAATACACACTATCTGTGAACAAAGTAATCCTAAGTAAATCTTCAGCATTAAAGCATCAAAAAATTCATTAACAATATCAAAAGTACTAAACCTAGATTCACAGTAAACTTGCAAAACACAAAATTGATGGAGATAATCAACAACTAGAACAGAATATAGCATAAACAACTTCTATAAACACTTAAACAACTTAAATTCAACTAACAACAAAACAGAAACTCAAAAATCGAGTACTAAACCTAGATTCACAGTAAAATTGCAAAACACAAAATTGATGGAGATGATCAACAACTAGAACGGAATATAGCATAAACAAATTCTATAAACACTTAAACAACTTAAAATCAACCAACAACGAAGCAGAAACTCAAAATCGATCCGCTAAAAAGACATTAAAATCAGAGAAAGCAAACTTACTCGAATCATCACCAGAAAACATGATTTGAATGATAATCTACCGGTCCTGAACGAGAAAAATCAATTTGAAGTAGAGATCAGCAACGAAATCGAAGATTGCGAGGAAGAGACGGAGATTGCGAGAAGGAGAGAAGAGATCGGCGCGCGCGGCTGAGAGAGAAGAAGCGAGGAAGAGAATTTTTTTAGAACAAAGCAAAATGACAATAATACCCCCGTGCCATATTAACCTAGGCAAATCCCTGATTTAATCTCGAGCGTAGGATGAATTTAGATCGACGGCTGAGATCGTGTCCTCATGTCCTCACGGGAAGGGCTGTCCTCGTATGATCCAATCTCTTTCCCTTATATGCACATTGTAGAATTGTCACGTGTCTTTGTTGACTTTATGGACGGTTGGATGTGCTTTAATTTTCGAACGTCTATTTAAATACGTTAAACCGTATCTACAATTATGTAATTTCGGCGCGGGGTGCGATGCTAGTTGATAGAAAAAGAGGCATTGGAAATGGAATATTCACTGGCTGTTGTTAATTATATATAGGCCTCTGGTGTCGCCCGCCTCTCACCTAACCCTTCCTTCTTCCACTTCACTCCTTCGGCGGAGTCTCCAACGCTCGCTCCCTCCCTCTGCAATGGCGATGCAGAGCTCAGCCTTCTCCCTCTCCCCTTCCTTCCCTCTCCTCAAGACTCGCAATTCCGCTGCTCGTCCCTCCGCTCTCAAATTCCATCCCGTTTCCTTCTCCCCCTCGCTATCCACCAACAAGCCTCTAGATCGCGCATCCACCACTCTCCCATCTCTATCGCTCTCTTCTTCTTTCTCCTCTCCTCTTGATCTAGTTTCCAACTCCTCTTTCGTCGCCGGAAGGAGATCCAAGGATGATTTCGCTGTTCGTGCCACATCCCTGCCTGAGAGCGTTGGGGACGAGCCGGAGTCCGGATCCATGCCCAAGACCTTGCAGCTCGGCCTCTTGTTTGGACTCTGGTACCTCTTTAATATCTACTTCAACATCTACAATAAGCAGGTTTGTCCTTCTTACTTGATTTCATGAATTTGTAACATGCCATGCCATGTAATTTCATTCTACACGTTTTATGGAGAGAATTGTCTAGTTCTATATAAGATGCCATGCCAGTAAATGGAGTCAGTAAGAAGATATTTTTATAGAATTTTGACATTCTCTGCTATATATGATGCCACCACCCTAGATCACAGGTGTCAGAATGTGTGTATGCAACTGAGATAACTGGTTACATTAGAATACATGGCGTCCCATTATTTGACATATGTTCGTGCAACAGGTTTTGAAGGTATTCCATTACCCATTCACCATGACACTCATTCAGTTTGCCGTTGGATCAACGTTTGTCCTCTTTATGTGGATGACCAATCTTTACAAGAGGCCAAAGATAACTGGTGCTCAGGTAGCTTAGTGTTTGTTTAGAATTGAAAATATTTCCTGGGCAGTTTTGAGTTTTAACATTTAATTTTATGTTATTATCCAATTGGCAGCTTGCGGCTATTCTTCCTTTGGCAGTAGTGCACGCATTGGGAAACCTTTTCACTAACCTGAGTCTGGGTAAAGTGGCTGTTTCATTTACTCACACCATCAAGGCTATGGAGCCATTTTTCTCAGTTGTTCTCTCTGCCTTGTTTCTTGGGGAGGTATAGTGTTCCCAACTTCTTATGCAGTTTTTTCTTGTCTATAAACTAAGTTTGTAGTACAAACGTGACCAATACTAGAATGTAGTTACAAGTTAGTATGAATGATGCTTGCATGTTATCCCATGTATGTGCATTAGAATATGGTGTTAAGAACTCACAAATTTTTATGTTATTTTACGCAGATGCCCACTCCTTGGGTAGTTCTTTCTTTAATGCCAATTGTTGGAGGAGTGGCACTTGCATCTGTGACTGAGGTCTCTTTTAACTGGTAAGTGGATGGATATACTCTTGATGCTTAAAAGCTGCTTTCTATTTTCTTAAGGACCAGTCTCTTTAAATGAACATTGACCATAGTTTAGTTCAATCTAATAGTATAGATATATTTTTACTATGAAGGGCTGGATTTTTAAGTGCAATGGCTTCCAATTTGACATTCCAATCCCGCAATGTCCTTAGCAAGAAGTTTATGGTTAAGAAAGAGGTAATTTGCATCAGTGTAATTGCATCTTGGCGTTTGTCATCAATTTGACAAAGGCATATCATGTTTGTTTAACTTGCTGCTCTCTGTTAATGCTGACAGGATTCTTTGGACAACATCGCTTTGTTCTCGATTATTACAATAATGTCATTTTTCCTCTTAGCACCAGCTGCTGTATATATGGAAGGAATCAAGTTTACCCCTACATACATGCAGTCAGCAGTAAGTACTAACTGGACAGTCATTCTGTCCTTGGCTCCTTCGTTGTTATTTCCATTGTCTGAATCCATAAATTGTTAGTGAGGTGGTAATAAGTATCCAACTTTTGTGTTTGCTAAATGATTTCAGGGATTGAACGTTAAACAGCTGTATACAAAGTCTCTCGTGGCTGCACTCTGCTTCCATGCTTACCAGCAGGTTTACCATTTTTTCCTGTTTTTTAGTTTTCTTTATCCGCTACAAATTGCCAACTTATTTATCGGATCGTTATCATCTGTAGAGCTGTAGGCGAAGGCTCAGTTTCTCTTTAATAAATAACTAATAACTCCTATTGAGCTAATGAGATGATAATTGATAATTAATGACATTTCTTCTTCAATGGAGAATCAGAGAAATGAATGCTCATTGCTAAGCATGATCATAAAAAATGGCAAGAAAACCCTTGTAATAAGCTGATCAATATTTTAAGTAATTTATGGTTTGTTTATCTCGCCTGCTTGTGTTTGTGAACAAATGAATTATAATGCAAGCTCCAACCAGCTATCTATGCAAAAAACAAGATTGTTTAACCTGAAACTACTCGTGTCTACCTCAATAAAACATGATGTGCACTTTTAATTGCCTGGCTTTTGTTTTGCAAAGACCTTGAATTTTCCTTGTCATTTCTTTTAAATGCTCTTTCATCTGGCAAAAACATGTTTGAGAGTTTGTAGTTTAATAGATAAAATATTGTAGTTTTTTTAGGCTCATATCAGCTGCTATCGGATCTGTCTGTTTCTTCAATTTCTGATGAGCTCACACCTTTGTATTAAATAATTATATATGATTGGGATATTTGTGTTTACATTACAGGTTTCATACATGATATTGCAAAGGGTATCCCCAGTTAGCCATTCTGTTGGCAACTGTGTTAAGCGGGTGGTTGTTATTGTAAGCTCGGTCATTGTCTTCCAAACCCCAGTATCATTTATCAATGCTCTGGGTAAGTAATATTGTATTGAATGACACCTTAAAGAAATCTTCTTGTACCATATTATAATCTTTGACACACAAATGTTTCCATTTCTGTTTCCCCAGGTACTGGAATTGCACTTGTTGGGGTTTTCTTGTACTCTCAGCTAAAGCGCCTCAAGCCGAAGCCTAAGACAGCCTAAGTTCTCAGATGTAAAACTGGCCACCAAAAGGGTCAAATGTCTTTCGTAGGTTAGACCAAAATCCATAACTCTTCCGCCTTGTATTTGTGCTATGTATTTCACTTCAATCAGAGTTTGCTGCTATTCTTTTTTCAAGGATTTATTTGCACATTGTGATCCTCTGTTTTTCCTTCTAGGCAATTAAACGGTCTTGATTATTGAAGAATGGTCAATCTTTTTGTAGCATGATATGTTTCGGTCTCTATGTTTTCTCCGAAGTTATTGCTGGTTTTGTTTATAAAAAAAAACAAATTCTTTTGAAGAACACCATCCTAACGAGGCCTGCCCAGGCAACATTTCAGGGCTGGTTCGGGGACTATTTGTGCCCAATGCCCTTATGGGCATAAAGTGTACGTTTTTTCCGTACATAACTAAGTTATGAGTTTATGCCCTTCCTCCACCCCATCCACACACGCACTATTCGTCTCCCACTCGCTCCAACTCATATCTGTCTCATCACCTTCTGACCACCGCATCGGCATATTTCCCTTTGCCTGCCTCCGTTCTCCGGCGAAAACTCCTCGCAAACAACCTCGATGTCAACGGTCGACTGACCGACCTCCGCGTCATCACCGCCGCCGGTTATTAGCTCCAACTCCTCCGTTACAAGGTGGTGCACCCATCTCTGTTGCTCCTCTTTGGTCGTCGAACACCCTATCTCAGCCGTATCTCATATCTAAGGGGGTTGTGGGGTTGGGCTAGCCGTCGACGAGCTTCCTTGCCGGAAATATAAATCCCTCGGTTTTAGATCTGATTTTTTAAACAAAGAGGCCGGTGCTAGACTGAGAATCAAAAGGTTGAAGAAGACAGGGCCATTTTTGTATTTCTGATAACCATTTAAAATTTAAATGGAGAAGATGAGACAAGAAATGAAAGAGGGTAGTTGTTGGAAGAGGGCCGTTTTTGTATTTCTTGTTGACAACTTATTTAGTGTCTCGTTGACAGCTTATTTAGTGTCTTGTTAGCAGCTTATCTGGTGTCTTGTTGACAGCTTATCTGGTGTCTTGTTGACATATTTATTTGTGTCTCGTTTGTCAATTTATTAGTCGTGTTGACAGTTTAATTAATCACATCTAGTCATGTTGATAGTTTGACAGTTTAATTAGCCACGTTGATAATTAATGCATGTTCTTGAGAAGTTCCATTTACTGAGGTTGTAAATTCGTCAAAAAAACTCCACAAGTACTCAGAGGTGCACAAATATACAAAATAGCACCAAACATATTAGAAGCAAATCATTGATGGAAACCAGAAAGATTCTCATTTACAACAGCACATGTAAAGCCAAAAGAGGAAAAAAAATCCATTCTTTGATCATGCGCATAGCCAAAGGCCTCGCACGTATTCCTGCTTCGCTGATTAACATGGGAAAAGTCTCATGAATCTCTTCTTTAACAATTTTCCCATCAAGGACCACTTGTTTCATGATATTGGCATCACTGGCAGTTTGTGATTGAGAGTCAAATAGTTTACTATCAAACTTCCAGAATTTAAAACTCAACTTTCCCCTCCTAACGCCAGCAGCTGAACCAAAGTTTTGTTGCCAAAGAATGAGATTCATTTTGTATCAACAACCCATCACCAGTTATCTGCAGAACAAGCAAAAGCAAGATACAACAACAATAACAAACTAATAGCTTCAAAAAGAACATCCACTCAGAGCCCACAAGTAAATGAATAAGAGCATCAAAGTAGGAACGGCACATTTTAGACAGATGACTTGTCGATGCAGATGATGCAACAACAATCAGAAGTCAATCGATTAATTTCCTTGCACCTAATCGACGCAATCAACGAAGTCGTAACAACAAAACTCAGAGAAAAAGACGAACAGATCGAGCTAATCTCAAAACTTAACTCTAGCCATGGAAGATCTCTATACCTAGAAAACCAGATCTGGCGAACATCCACCTTGGTTGCAATCCAGAGAAATAGAGGACCGCTTACCTTCGCGGGTCTGCTTTTTCGTGGTTGACGGCGACGTGGGAGGAGGGACGGCGGCGGGAGGCGAGGCGCGGCGGAGGAGAGAAGCGGCGCCAGAGAAGAGAACGGGGTGGATGAAAAAGCAGGAACATCAGCGCGTGTCTTTAATTTTTTAAATATATATATATAGTAGGATATTTTTTTATAACTTAAAATAAAAAACCAGTGCAAAAGCTAATACGGAGTAAAACATTACACATTTCGGGTATTTACCAAAAGAACTGGCGTTTTCGGACGTGTTTGAAGAGCAACCCGTATCAATTGCATTTTTTCTGACCTAGAAGTCTAGAACTCGTGAGTTTGCTGTTGGAACCCTAGAAAATCCCTCATTCAAGGAGAAAAAGCATGAAGACAAGAAAGTGAAGAGAAATTGTGAGCAATCTGCTATAGAGCTTAGAACTAGAAGAACTAGATCCTGATGCAGATGATTCGTATGGAGATGCAAAACGAGAAGCCAATTATGGGAAACCAATTATCATCATCAACTAAAAAAACTCAACAGAATGACACCTAACGAGTTGGTATGTCCTCGAAAAGATACGGGGAAAAACCGCGCACTCAACAAAATTATCTGCGCACTCACCTGGGAGCTACATAACATGTAGTTGGCTTGGACCAGAATTTTTTTCGGAAAAACAGGCCAACTACACGACGTCGACGTGTAGTTGGAGGGGAGTAAACCGGTTTAGTAGTAAACCGTTTCACTAATTTATTGTAAAACCGGTATAAAAAGTAATTTTTAAAATTAAAAATATTTTCAAAACCTGTTTTCAAATTCAAATATCAAAACCGGTTACGTCAACAATGACGTCACCACATACATAAATGATGACGTCACCACCCAAAATTAAAAAATCCAAATCTTTTGTCACCGTTAAAGTTGACGTCATCATTTTTCAGTTTCAAATACATGTAACCGTCAACGATGATGTCATCAAATCTGCATCAAAATACACGACGTGTAGTTGGTTTCGGGCTTCTGGGTCAACTACACGACATGTAATTGGCTTCTGGTCCAACTACACAGTGTGTAGTTGGCCTACACTTAACCGTTTTTAGCCGTTCTAGACCAACTACATCACGTGTATCTTACTGTTGTGTGCTAGTTGTAAAACACTAAGCTTGAGTATCTTACAACTGTGTATTAGTTGTAACACACTCAACTTGAACTCCATAAAACACACATGTTGCAGAACCATTTTATCAACACAATTGAACTTCGGAATTTTTGTTTTTTAACATTATTTGGTAAGTTTTATGTTCATGTTTTATTTATTTATTTTAGCCCCGTCTTTGAGTATGTGCATTTATTTTCGTTGAGAGTAAACCAATGGAGTCTCCATGGAGGGGGTGTATCTATAACAAACGAGCAATTGTGCGTGAGTGTACTGAACAATTATATGAAAATATGGAGAACTACAAAGAAAGTATTGGGGTTGTACAAATATGGATGGAGGGTGCATCTATAGGTACTGGAAAGATCCTTTCCACAAAGATCGTGCAAAAGAGGTTATAGTCCAATGAAATAAGGATAATTTGAATCACTCTTCGACGGTTGGTGGACTGGAGGAGATAATTAAACTGATTAGGGAAATGACAATACTTCAAAACAATATAATAATGGAACTTGAGGCCAAAAATATTGAATTGATTGAATAAAATGTTGCACTTGTTGCAGAAAACAAAGCCTATATTGTTGAGAAATATGAAAGATGTTAAAGTAGCACTAGTTGGTTTACTGTTGTATTTTGGTAATTTTGTTGTAATGTTTGTTTCTTGTTTCTATAATGCTATTTTGTTGTAATATTTGTTTAATTTGTAGTTCCAAATCATACATAACATGCAGTGTCGAAAACAACATCCGTTGCACACTAGTTATGACGAATCCAATCCTTACAAGTATGGACGGAGATATTTGTAAGGATTGGATTTAATTTCAACACAATGTTGTTTTCTTATAGCGTTTGATTTAATTTTAGCGCAATGTAGTCTTATAACGTTTGCAAGCTATGTAATATGTTTTCTTTATAATAAATTCATTTCTAGAACGAGTCTCACAATCATGGTAAACAAAACGAAGACTATCCAATCAGAACCACACTAGGTCATAATAGGGGTGCCTCCATTGAACTCCCACTCATCGCAATACGCAACTACAAGTTTCTCCTTGTGAGGGGTAAACCATGTGTTCTCGACATATTGTACAAGATGCCCACTATGCCATGTTTTCCGGAAGTGAGCAAGCCTCTCCTCGTACTGCTTCTTTGTGTGAGACTGCATCACCCGTCAAACACTATGACATAAATGCGGAAATACATAGTCAACCACCTTAATTGTTTCTAGATCTCGATCAGACATGATGCAGTTTGGTCACCCAAGAGGCTCGTGCAACCACTGCACCCGTTTCAATGACCATGACCGAGTTGTCTCCCTACAAATGAACGCTATGGCAACACAATGTAGTTGAATCCAACAAATTGCAGCAATGATCAACCATACCTATGAATTCGAATAGACATCAAATTACATTTGAAAAATAATCTAATAAATAGAGATATTATCAACATTTAGTGTAACTATTCGGTTTGTAGGTCGCATCCATGATTACCACTAGAATGACAATGGTTGTGCAACACAAAGACTACATTTAATATCCACCCCTCCGGAAGAAATTCAGTTGCTTGCCGATAAAATCCTTTCAACAAAAAAGGGCAACGATTTTTCTTTGTCCTTGTTTTGTTGTTGCCTTGGGAAGAAGGTTGTACTACATCTTCGAAACTAACCTTCTTTCGACGCGGTCTATAACAGCCTGATTGCTCACAATGAAGGACAATTCTCGTGTTCGCCACTGATCATTTTGTAGTGATCACCATATAAAACTCGTAACTGACACTTCTAACCCATTGTCTCAAAGCATCCATAGTCGGAAATCTCTCACTAGTCGTAAAATGGGCAGAATAGTTGATTTCTAAATATTGGTCATCACTACAATAACTCTATTTAAAAATTCAAAATATATAAATTACACATAAATTACATGATTAATTACTTGCTCGGAAAAGCTTAATATCAACGACATCAAATTTACTTACTTGGAAATATGCAGTTTCTAACGGCGACTCCAGATCGCCCTCCTCGTCTAGAGACGTCCCACTAGTGGAAGAATGCTCCATTGGTGGCCTCCAGCTACCCGCCCTTGAGTTAGTATCTAAACCGTTTGAAGACGTTTTTTGTGTGATTCCTAATGGGATTCTTGGGTGGTGCATCAACCCCATACACAAAACATGTTTATTTAGGCCCCACAACACTCTAATTGCAAGAATATAGTTGTTACTAGCCGTTGCCTTAACAAACTAGTTATAGTCCAACTACACGACGTGTATTGGGCTTCTGGTCCAATTAGATTGACGACGTGTAATTGGCTTATGGTCCGACTACACACTGTGTAGTTGGCCTATACTTAACCATTTTAGCCGTTATAGTCCAACTACATGTCGTGTAGTTGGCTTCGTTGTGTAGTTGGCCTTCCGGTTCACCACATGGTCCGGACCGGACCAACTCGATCCGGTTTGATTTATTTTTTAATTAAAATCTATTAAACTTTTTATTTTGAACCGATTTCCAACTACACAACGTGTAGTTGGGGTGAATCGATTTTTTCCCGAAATTTTCCAACTACACGTCGTGTAGTTTCCAGATGAGTGCACTGTGAAATTTTAGTGAGTGTGCGGTTTATTCGCCTTAAGATACTAAAAAAGGCTTCCTTGTTTGAAAATATAATTCTTTTTTTTTTTCCGATTAAATGAAACTACTTTGACACGGAAAGCAACAAATCTAAAAAAATAGAGAACTAAGATATGAAAGGGACACGACGATATAAGTTATATACGCATATTATAACTGTGGTAAATAAGAACTCATAAATATTGCCGATTCAACCGGGCAACACCTTTTTTACACCGGGCAGCACCTTTTTTACACCGGGCACCCCCCCCCTCGTTCGGAATGGGGTTCCGAACGAGTTTTGTATTTTTTTTTAAAAAATATTCTCGTTCGGAATGGTGTTCCGAACGAGAATATTTGTGAACCCGGTTCATGAAACGGGTTTAAATAATACAAAAAAATATCCGGGTTAAAAAAAATTCTCGTTCGGAATGACATTCTGAACGAGAAACGCGCCAGCTCCAACGACTAGCTGACGTCAATTGCCTATATATATTCGTTCGGAATGGCATTCCGAACCACACTCGAATTCGCTCTCTTCTCAATCTTACAAAAAAACGCTCCCTTCTAAAATCTTTCAAAAAACGCTTTCTCTCATCTCGATTATGGCTGGAACTCCTCCTAATCCTTTATTTTCTGATCCGACGGCTGCAGATGAAGAAGTTTACGTAGGAAACGATTGGTGGTCGGGTTATGGTGTTCCAAATGCAAGTTACGCTGGTTCTTTTGGTAGTGGATTTTTCAACATAGACGGAGCAAGTAGTAGTAGTTACAACCTCCCCACCCCACTTTGAGTGATCTCCAAAGGCATCAACAACACGTGTTCTGGGATGCAACTATTATAGGTGGAACAACACCTCAAGAAGAGCCGGAGCAAGAGGAGGAGGATGTCCGAGCACCACGTCGCAGACGGAACACTGAGTCGGTTAGTATTTCTAAAAACCTGAAATACGCTTAATTTTGTAGAAATAGTGGAAAATGATCAATAGTATTTCAAATGCATGCTAAA